>CM072524.1:14756459-14793959 GCA_036898135.1 Oncomelania hupensis | reverse complement strand
GGCTGTGATTTGTTTGGCTTGAGTTTTCAATGACGAAGTCCAACAGACCATCACACACGCTACTGGACAACATGATGACATGCTCACAGTGGTGAAGAAACGGAAACTCCGATGGTAAGGCCACGTCACCAGAGCATCAGGCCTTGCAAAGACCATCTGCAATGCACGGTACAAGGCGGCTGAAGAAGAAGACGACAGAAAAAGAGGTTGGAGGACAACATTCGAGAATGGACTGGCTTGACCCTGAGTGAAGCCATTAGGGTTGCTGAGGACAAAGAAAGATGGAGTACGCGGGTTAAACGATCATCTGTGGTGGCTCAACGACTTTCGAGTCACGGGATAAGATAGGATACTAACCGACTTTAGACAGCTCCAGTTACCATGACCTTGGAGTGAGGTTAATATTTGTATAGTATGTGTGTCTCATTGATATCTACAACGCATCAAAGACTCATAAGTTCAATATATATAACCTAGAAAAGAAAAAAAAAACTTTGTGGAAAATTGTCATTTTTTAAAAACTAACATTTGATGACCCTGTGACCTTGACTTTGAAGCGAAGTCTTTCATTCACTGATCTTTTTTCGAGGTCTCATGGGTGGACACCATCTTTCCAAGTGTGATTGTGATAGTTTAAATAGACGCTGAATTCATAGCCACTTTAAAGTGTTTGCACAGACAGGCGGCAGACGGCGGACAGAAAGACGGACAGACTTTTTTATGTGTGTACATTTCTTGACTATTTAGGACTCACTTTGCACAGTTTTGTAAAAATCTGGATTCTTTTTGTTTGTGTTTGATTTCTGGGTGAGTACATAGACTCACATTGCTAAGTATGATAGTCAATTTAAAAAAAAAATTCATAAAGTATGTACGAAAGAGATGACAATCTATCCATTAAAATAATAAAATAAGGTAAAAAGTATCGTATATGACAATCAATGAATGAAATAATAATATCATGGATTAGCAGTGGCCTAGTTGTGTGAGGACTGTAAATAGTGTGGACGGCAGTTTGTGACGACAAGCTGGGATCAATAAAGAAAGATCACTTCCAGTTGACTGGCCATGGAGGTGGCAAATGACAGACATCACTGTGCCAGCAACAACCAGCAAACGGCATTTTACTCATTCAACATTAACCAACCCAGTAGACCAAAAAAGGCTTGGTTCTTTGCTTCTTTATTGTCCTGTTGTCAATGTACAGATATATCTTGTCTTTCTGCTTCCCCGTCTGTATATCTGTCTGTCTGTCTGACTGTTCCCCGGTATTTCCGCCTGTCTGTCTGTGTGTCTGTCAGTCTATCTGTAATCTGTTGTATGTCCGTCTGGCAGTCAATCGTCTATCTGTAACCCACTTTATTATTTATATCCGTCTTTCAGTCAACTGTCTATTTGTAATCGGGATTTTGAATTGTATGAAGAGTAGTTGAAAATTGAAGGGCGAAGCCTATATGACTCAAATGCTCCTAATGGAACTCGCAATGGGAATGATTGCCCAGGAAAAAAAAACACAAAATGAAATGGTGGCATTAAAATGCAAAGTAATACTGACTTTGAACTTTCTATGCTCTTGACCTTGAGATGACATTGACCTTCGGCTCCAAATGCATTCATGTACTATCAAATAAAGTGCAGTAAAACTTGTATTATGCACACAAAAAACAAACCAAAAAAAGATCTTGACATTCACGTGACCTTTACCTTGGGATGACTTTAACCCTCATGTGATCTCTCATGCATGTCTGATCAAATAACCCAATGTTGTGCATACTATGGGTTAAATAAACAGCCATTCCACTGTACGAGTAACTTAAAAAAAATGTTTTTGCAAGGCCTAAAATGACCTTGACCTTCAAGATCAAACAAAACCAGAAAATATATGAAAGATCAATCTATCATTTCTAAATACAAGTTTGGACTTAAAATCTCTCATAGGGTCAAGGTCACTTCAAAATACCTATACAAACCAACTTTGGACAGCTCCAGAGACATCGACGTTGGAGCGAGGTTGACCAAATTTGCATTGTATGTGTGTGTCATTGATATCTATCATGCATCAAAGATCATAAGTTCATAATAAATAACTTAGAAAATAAAATGAAAAACTGTCATTTTTGACCAACATTTGATGACTGTGACCTTGGACATGAAGTGAAATCATTCATTCACTGATCATTTATGAGGTTTCGTGGGTATGTATACACCATTTTACCAAGTTTGGTCGTGATAGTTGAAATAGGTTCTGAGTACTTAGCCACTTTTAAGTTTTTGTACAGACTGATGGCGGACGGCAAAAAAACAGACGGACGGATGGACTTTTTTTTTTTTAGATTTTTTTTTGGGGGGGTACTATTTAATACTTATCTGCGCACAGATTTACAAAAAAAAATTGATTTTTTTTTGGGGGGTGGTGGATGTGTGTGTGTGTGCGTGAGTACATACTCACACTGCTATGCATGTGAGTCCATAAAACGCTGGGTACAATTACAAATGCCATTATCAGCAATATAACTTTTAAGACCACAGGGAAAGTATGTGGTGGTGACGATGATGGCGAAAGTGATGACGAGGATGCGGCTACTGTCGCGTTGATATTCATTTTCAAGATTACTATCAACAACAATCTCCCCCGTTGGGGTGCCTGGGGTTTCAGTATATATAGTATCCCCACTTTCTGGAAATTTAGTGCTTTAAATTCCCACTGTCGCTGTCTCTCTCATTTGCTCTTTCGCATTCTTGCTCTGTTCTATCAATCTGCTATACTATCTTCGTCTTCGCTAGAACAGTCTTCCGGGACAAGACTCCTTATTTGTGTGTGAGGTCTGTTGGATCAGCTTGGGAATATTGGACACTTTCTGCCAGGTGGTCACTAGGGCTTCCTATGATGTTATTATTTAACAATGTAGGCATTTTATATGTCTGTGTTTTGTTGATAATTTATGATGTTTGTATTTTTCTTTTTTTCTTTTTTTTTTTGTAAACGGGTGCTCGATAAATTAGAGTATAGCCTCAGCGTCCCCTGCGTGGGATGTCTTTATTGTAAAGTGACTGACTGGTGGTACCACTAGGGTTGTTTCAGCAGATCTTTTATGCGGATCAGGGGTTGTCCGGTCCTGATTTGGCTCGGAAGAGTCCGCTGGACCTAAAGCAATAATCATGTAATGTAATGTAATGTAATGTAATCAACAACAATCAGAATTAAGAGGAGGTGGCTGATTATGGTGATTTTGTTATTGTCGTTGCTGCTGCTGCAGATGATGATGATGATGATGATGATGATGATGATGATGATGATGATGATGATGATGATGATGATGATGATGATGATGATGATGATGATAACCTGTAAAGATTCCAGCTGCGTTTCCACCTGGTGAGCTCTGGCATCCTCGTCTGTGCCCGTGACGGAGAAAGACCCGATGTACTGCAACATACAGCACATAGCTGTCAGTCAATTCACCAAGTCATAATAATGACCACACTACACACTGAGGAAGAATGACTTTAACAAACGAGACAGATTGAACGAAGGATGGAGTGGGGTGGGATGTGGGTGGGGAGACTAGGCAATGGTGTCCAAGAGAGAAAGAGAGAGAGAGAGAGAGAGAGAGAGAGAGAGCTGGGGAGGAGGATGGGGGGTCTTCAAAGGTTTGTCTTTTTTTCTTTTTGTTTTAAAACTCGGGGTAGGGTTGTTCTTTTTTCAAACCCCGAAAGACACGAGAGCAAAGCAGGCGCGTGACGGGAGCGTGTAGCTGGGTTGTCGTGTTATTTACACAGTGATCTCAACGCCCTCTCTCTCGCTGACCAAACACTGTTCAGTCAAACAATGCTTTTGACGTGTCCATAACCAGCGCATGCTACGGAACCACGGACACGTTTCGTACTTCCATCTGCTCTTGAACTATGGACACCATTCTGGCTTTACTTAAACACAGCTATACGTACTCACAGTCCAAAGTTTTCAAGAAATTCATGCATTTACACACACACATACACACACACACGCACACACATAAACACATGAGCACGCATGCGCTCACACAATCATCATCGTAGTCGTCGTCGTCGTCATCATTACGTGCACCTAACTAAGACAAGGTGGGAAGGGACCAATCAACCCCTCTCATAACTCAACCCCCTACGTACCTGAAGGAGTAAGAAAGCCTGTACTTATAGCCACTCTAATGTTGGTACATCCAAAGTAAGGTTGCTGCGCTTCCTTGTCTTCTCCATCTTCCTATACTCTCGCGAAACGTGGACCTTCACAGCAGACCTAATCTACAATGGAGATTACAAAGCATGGAGATGAGGTCCTACAGAAGACTTCTGGGCATTTCCTATATCCAGCACATCACCAACCACGAAGTCCGACGGACCATCACACAAGCTATTGAACATCGCGATGACTTGCTCACGTTAGTGAAGAAACGAAAGCTCCGATGGTATGGCCACATCACCAGAGCATCAGGCCTTACACAGACCATCCTGCAAGGCACCGTGCAAGGAGGCAGAAGAAGAGATAGACAACATTCGAGAATGGACTGGCTTGACACTGAGTGAAGCCATGAGGACTGCTGAGGACAGATAAAAAATGAAGTACTCTGGTTAAACGATCATCTGTGGTGCCCCAACGACTTTCGAGTTACGGGATAGCATAGGATTGAATAGGATAGGAATGTTGGTAGATGGTGGCAACCTGGTTCTATCCCGGAACCTCCGCTCAGCTCTACTCCGACTGAGCCAAGGTGACTAAACCAGATTCACGTGCTAAATAAGCAGCCATATGAGGGTGCCGGGGGGTTCTGTATAAATAGTATACTCACTTTCTGGAAATTTAGTGCTTTCAATTCCCACTGTCGCTGCCTTTCTCTTTTGTTCTTTCTCATTCCTACTCTGTTCTGTCAATCTACTAAGCTTATACTTTGAATTCCCACAGTCGCTGTCTTTCTCGTTTCTAATCTGTTCTATCAATCTACTATACTATTTTCTTCGCTAGACTAGTCACCTACCATTTTTCTTGAAAACTCTTCCGGGACAAAACTCATTTGTGTGTGGGTCTGTTGGATCAGCTTGGGAATGTTGGACGCATTCTGCCAAATGGTCACTGGGGCTATCTATGATATGATTTAGCAATGTAGGCATTTTATATGTTTTGGTTTTGTTGATATTTTATATTGATGTTTGTATTCTATTTTGTTTTTGTAAACCTGGGTTCGATAAATTAGAGTATAGCCTCAGCGTCCCCTGCGTGGGATGCCTTTATTGTAAAATGACCGGCGGATGGTGGAGTGCCTTCAGTGTTACCACTAGGGTTGTTTCCTATCCTATCCTATCCCATAACTCGGAGGTCGTAGGGGCACCACAGATGATCGTTTAACCAGCGTACTCCATCTTTCCCTGTCCTCAGCAACCCTGATTGTTTCGCTCAGTGTCAAACCAGTCCAGGGTTGTTTCAGCAGATCTTTTATACGGATCAGGGGTGAATCCTCTTTCAGCAAGTTATGGTCTTGATTTTGTGGTCCTGATTCGCTCTTTGCAGGCCGCTGGACCCTGTAAGCAATGAATAACTAACTAACCAACCTAACTTCGTTCCCTCCACCGATTAAAGCGTATGGTATTTGTAGTGTTAGCCTGAAGACTGAGTAAACAAATCTTTGTCCTCAGTCGATAATCGGCCAGTCGACTGACCAACTGGCCTACTTCGCTTCTGACGTGATAGTAATGTACCATCCGATCCACAATCGCACACAAAGAAAAACACTTCTCTCTCGCTTCACAACTCCAGCAGTCTTGCAAGTCTTTGTTTCGAATAGCCAGCAGACCGGATATTGTTGTACCACTTGTGTACGCTGCCGATATCTCCCTCCACTGTACAGAGAGAATTACATCAGTACTGTCTTATTTAATGAAGTGTTTGAAATGTGTTCAAGACTGCAAACCGAGGCGTCTGTACAACCTTAGAACTATGGACATAACAAACGCATTTAACACCCTTCATATTCCTCGTATGATATCCAATTGCAATCCATTTGCACAGTGCCAAACCCCATGCCACTGAAAAGCTCAGGGCACTCGAATTCTAATACAATATCCATTCGTCTAACCCACATTGAAGTTTAACGGTGTGGACGTTACCCATACCGCGAGCTAGGCCATGATGATAATTATGCTCATCGCGTTCCCAAGAAAAGAGTTCGGATGGAACACGCGGGAGAATGATCAGGAATATTAAACTCCTCGAAAACGGCGCCATCTGAAAGGCACAGTTTAAATAAATAAATAAATAAATAAATAAATAAAGCCGACTACAAAATCACTGGGGTCGAGCGGGTAAGCGTCATACATCGTATCTCTGTTCCATTTGCTCTCTGCCTCTTGCCGCCTTTTGATAAGGCCGACAATCTTTTTACAACGTGGTGCTGATCACACAAGATGCCTTTTAGGTATAAGCCTCGGGAGGTATGAATCAGTCATTCTTTAAATAAATCTACCAACCCAACCAACGAACGTTTAGCAACACCCTCTAAAGTACCTGCACGAGTCTTGTCATGTGTCGGCAAGCAGAATTATTAATTGGACTGTTCAGTGGGACTGAGCGATCGAAGCACAAGATAAAACATGGTTGTAAAACGCCTACATTAATATATTTTCTGGTATATTCATCTGCGCTTAAAAGATGTGATGTAAATGTACATGCAGGTCGGCATATGTTGCGATAACTTAGGACGGCTGTGATATTAGGATCGGCAGGTGTTGGAACAAATTAGGTTGGCATGTGCTGTGGTAAAATGAGGTTGGCATCTGACCTGATATAGTTGCAGCAGACTATGTCAAGGCGCTGTGTATTATTGACTGGAACAGTCAGTCTCGGCCGTTCCAGTTGGCTCCTTACACTGGCGATCACAATGTGCAATCTACATTTGCCCCAAACGGGGTGTCAAGAAACCCATCACGCATCACAGAGCAATTCTTCTACTCACATTGTTCTCAAGCAACTAACGGAATATAATCTCTCTCTCTCTCTCTCTCTCTCTCTCTCTCTCTCTCTCTCTCTCGCTCACTCCTTCATTATTCACAATATTCACAACTGCTGTCTTATGACCTTTCAACCAGCTAATGGTGTAATCACTGGGGGCGTTACACAAGTTGAGTGCGTGTAGTTCTATAGTTATTATAAGCCTCGCATTTACGGTACACTCGTTTCGCCAACAAAGCACTCTGTTGTTTCCATTTCAGTAGTCTCCCATTCTCTCCTACCTTAGCCTGTATGCCTCCTACCGCTTTGCTATAGAGCTACAAACCCATTTTGTACAAAGAACATTAGGCCAAATAATTTGGGATTCTCACTCACTCTCTCTCTCTCACACACACACACACACACACACACACACACACACACACACACACACACGCACACAAGCGCCAGGCGCGCGCGCGCTCTCTCACAGAGGATGAGTTATTCAGTAGTGAGACATCCTGATGTTTGAACTAACTGTCTGGTGCTGTTGCGAAGCCCAAACTCTACTCATGGAATGTTATCTTCGAACCTTCTCGCTTTTTCACCCACACGCGCGCGCTTCCACCCACCCCCACATACACCCACACATACACGCACGCACACGCACCACAAATAGCTACGAACACATACACAGAGAAACAAGCAATAATTTCAAGGGGGAAAAAGTAAGTATATGCTTTGTAATATTCTTGTGTGTGAATGTGTGTGTGTGTGTGTGTTGCGTGTGTAGGTGTGTGTGTATGTGTGTTGTGTGTGTGTGTGTATGTGGGTGGGGGTGGGTGTGTGTATGTGTTTGTGGAATTAGTCTGCCTACATCAAAAAGAAAAGAAGAGCAATGCAAACTTTCACGGCCAAGGAGTCTGTCTTACAATAAGTGATGTCTTATGTAGCATATAGCGGATACTACTTCGGATATGGGAAACGCTGGAGAGGATGGTACCATCAACCACATTCTGAAAGTCTGTGGCAGAAGTTCTATGTTGTGGCTTTGGTACCATGAATCAAAGCGTCAAACACTGAAAACCTCTTACTGCATTCCTGTGTCGGTATGTATGTCAAGACTTGAATGAGAGGGAAAGTTACCTCGAAGTAGACGTAGATTCTAAGAAGGAAAATATTAGATATATTTCTACTATCAGACTTTCAACTTTGGAGGATTAAATTTAAAGATGTTTATATCCCAGATGAACTGACTAAGTGCACGCCGTGGCCTTGAAAGTTACGATTATTTAATCCTGTACGTCATATAATCAATCTCTTTCTCCTCCGAAGATCAATATTAAATACAGACACAACTTAACGAAACTGTCACACCAATAAACTACAGCAAAAGTTGTATTATGCCCCTCACCCACCGCCTCCACCCCACCCTTCCCAAAAAGTGACCTTGGGATGAACTTGACCTTCAGTGACCTTGATCTTGGGATGACCTTGACCTTCACGTGACCTCTCATGCTCAATTATTATCAAATAACCCGATGTTTTTGCATACTATGGGTTAAATAGAGCCATTCCAATGTACGATTACCTATTTTTAAAATGTTTTTGCAACGCCTAAAATGACCTTGACCTTCAAGACCACCGCAATAACGAAAAATATATCAAAGACCAATCTATCATCTCTAAATACCACAAGATTAAACTTTATAGCTCTCATAGTTTAGGGTCAAAATCACTTCAAAATACATATACTGACTTTGAACAGCTCCAGTGACCTTGGCCTTAGGGTGAGGCTGACCTAATGTACAAAGGGTGTGTATCTCATTGATATCTATCATGCAACAAAGAATCACAAGTTCAATATTAATAACTTAGGAAAGAAATGAAATTTTGTGAAAAATTGTCATTTTTTGACTAACATTTGTTGATCCTTTGCCTTTGACATTGAAGTAAAGACATTCTTTCACTGACCATTTATGAGGTCTCGTGGATATGCACCATCTTACCAAGTTTGGTTGTGATAGTTGAAATAGGTTCTGAGATATTAATCCACTTGCAAGATTTGCACATCCAGACGAACGACGGACAGATAGACGGACGGCGGACAGACAGGCGGCGGGACGAATTGTTTTAAATATTTTTTTAATGTCATTTTTGGACTATTGAGGATTTATCTCTCACAGATTTGCAAAACTCTTGAATTTGTGTTTTGTTTGGGTGAGTACATAAACTTATATTGCTGCGCATGTCAGTCAAAAATATTTTTAAAAAAATAAATTATATAAATGAAAGACATTAAAACATGCTTTACACATTTTGGGGACGTTCCAAAACACCCAAACGGCAACTCTGGCATTATAAAAATAAAAAAAAAAGAATTAAGGACAAAAAGTCAGACTGACGCTCATAAACAACTTGTGTCAAGAGCTCCCAGAAGACACACACAAAAAAAAAAAAAAAAAAAAACCCTAACACCAGACGATGAATCTCTGGGATTGCACTAGCTCTAAACATGATTGTATTACCCATAGCGAGGCTAACCATGACCTGAAGTACATACATATGAAACACAGGTGCACAAAATGCCCTTGCCTACCGCCAGAAAAGTTCACCGGAAGGGAAACAGTAGGGCGTGGGGGGAGAAAGGAAGCGAATTGTCGAGGGGTATTACAGACAGGAGGATATCAAGCATGAACAGCGTTGCACAGTAATCATTATGCTAATGATAAACTAATGGATTATGAGATTGTTAACTGGGATATCCGATCACATCTACCGCTAAAATTCCACGGTCCTGCAGCAAAAATCAAAACGTGCGAGAGAAAAAAAGAGGGACAGACAAATAAATAGTTGGCAAATCTACATTACAGTTAATATATAAGTATCACAAGCATTGCCACCAGCAGCAGTATTAGTCAAGTAATATTAGCAGATCGTGTAATAATAATATAATCAAAGCCCCTTAAAATCTTTCTTATCTTTCTTTGCTGTAACCCTGCCTGGAAAGACTGTGTGTGTGGGTGTGTGTGTGTGGGTGTGGGTGTGTGGGTGTGGGTGTGTGTATGGGTGGGTGTGTGGGTGGGTGTGGGTGAGAGAGTGTGTGTGTGTGTGTGTTTGTGTGTGGAGGGGTGGGTTAGGATGGGGGTGCCCGGACGTGATAGTATGCATGTGGGTGCGTGTGTCAGTGTTTGCTCGCGTGGAGAGGAGCAAACGAGAGAGAGAGAGAGAGAGAGAGAGAGAGAGAGAGAGAGAGAGAGAGAGAGAGAGAGAATTAGAATTAGAATTAGAATTTATTTTATTTCCAAGAAAGGCCAACGCCCGTTATGGAACGGGGGCGTTTACAAAAACAAACAATACTACAAGTTACAAATATTACACACACAAAGTCAGATATGTACACAATCATTACAATCATGAGCTAGCGTGATCTAGTCGTCTTAATGCTTTATACAAATATATTGCCAAATTACACAGGGTGTTCACGTTCCTTGATGCCAACAGCAATGCAAGTTTAAATTTCGATGGGTGTCTAAAAAACTTTGGAGGAATAAAATCGTGTCTTAAATCTTGAAGAGCCGAGCAACACAGTACAAAGTGAACTTCATCTTCTACAGAAGACGTACATAAACGACACACATTATTCACAATGATAGTACTGTATCTATGAGAATGTACAGCAATGCTGGATACGCCTATTCTAAATTTTACAAGAGCCTTCAAAACATGCCTATTAACTGCTACAGAAAGATACATTTCTTCTAAAAACGTTGTTTTAAATGTGCGATAAGCCTCAAACCTGTCACTAGTTTGAATATGGTTATTCCAGTCTTGCCAACGGCAGTCAATGATTCTCTGTTTGAAACAAGACAAAAAAGACTTTACACATCCAACACCCTGATATAGCCAGACATAATGAAAGCCATAATGACTCAGACATAATCTAATATTTGTTGCCCATGTGCTTTTACCTTTGCTATCTAAGTTTTGCAACATCACATATGCTTTATAAGGCAGTCTGTCTGTATTCATTCTAGTTAATTTTAGCCAAAAGCTTATACAACGTACATAGGAATTTAAATAGATTGGATAACGTCCAAATTCCCCATATACTAAATCATTGGGAGTACGTCTGTCAACACCAAGAAATCGTTTCAGAGCAAACAAATGCACTTTTTCCACAACTGTTGAGTAAGTCAGACCCCATACTTCAGCACCATATTGAACAATAGGTTGAACCTGTGCATCAAACAATTTAATAAAAACATGGACAGACGCTTTATCAAATTTAAATAGACTACTTAAAATACTTAATACAGCTCGTTTTGCTCTAGAAACCAGGTCATGACAAGCAAAATTAAAACTCAACTTAGTGGAAAAATATAAACCAAGATATTTGTATGAATTTACTACTTCCATTTTCTGAGCACCAAAATACCATTTTTCACGAGCTGCTAAATACCCACCCTTACGAAAAACAACAATA
The DNA here is from genome assembly GCA_036898135.1 of Oncomelania hupensis. Classification (NCBI taxonomy): domain Eukaryota; kingdom Metazoa; phylum Mollusca; class Gastropoda; order Littorinimorpha; family Pomatiopsidae; genus Oncomelania; species Oncomelania hupensis. The sequence goes on along the minus strand of CM072524.1, from coordinate 14,782,515 downwards.
TTGCTCTTGCCCATATTGACTTTCAACTGTAATTTTGCCGCAGCAGAATATAAATTATTTAACTGTGACTGCAGACCAACAACTGTTTCAGCCATTAAGGCAATATCATCTGCAAAAAGCAAAATAAATAACTCAATGACTTCAGCAGATAAAGCAACACCATGTTTACCATTATTAATAATTTCAAGAGCTAGCTCGTTTATAAAAAGAGAAAACAAAATAGGACTACATACATCTCCCTGCTTCACGCCCTTTGTGCAGTTAATAAAATCAGAAAACGTAGCACCACATCTTATCTGAGCCTTGACATGTGAGTACATATTTTTAACACATCGATACAGCTTACCCTTTATACCATTCTTCATCAAAATCGGCCAAAGTAATTTTCTAGAAATACTGTCAAAAGCCTTTTCAAAGTCAATAAAGGCAACGTATAATTTGCGATTACTTGAGAATTGTTTTTGCACAGCAGCAAGCAGTGTAAAAATATGGTCCATAGTAGAGTAATCTTGTTTAAATCCTGCTTGGTATTCACCCGTTATGTTATTTAACTTTATCCAATCTTGAAGCCTACTGTTAATAATAGAACCATATAATTTACTGCTAACATCACATAGAGAAATTCCTCTATAATTATTCGGGTCATTTATGTCACCTTTCTTAAATAACGGCAAAATTATTGATTTATACCAATTTTCAGGATAACTACCTGTATCAAACAATGTATTAAATAATTTTACCAGAAATTCAACTACTGTATCACCAGAAAATTTGAAAAATTCACCAATTAATTTATCAGGTCCAGCAGCTTTTTTATTTTTAAGTTTTCTAATTGCAAGAATAACTTCATCTTTGGATATAGGTCTATCAAGTACATTATTATTATATTCATCATCACCACCACCACCGTCATCATTATTTTCAACATCATCATCAACACCAACACAATCAATAAAATCATCTTTTTCTAGGATACATTTAAAATGCTGAAACCAATCGTCCACTGTTATATTGTTCTGTTGAACTTTAATACTAGACAGGTTCTTCATTTGCTGCCAAAAGTCCTTTTGGCTCTTAACAGCATTCATAAGATTATTAAACAAAACGTCATTATACAATTTCTTTTTATTGTGTAACATGTATTTGTATTCTCGTCTTACTTTGCAATAAGTGTGCCTATCAGCTGATTCTAATGATTTACGAAATTTTCTTAACAGCTGACGCACGTTACGCCTTGCGAGAAGACAGTCATAATCAAACCAATCATGTTTACGGGGACCTGTATTTAACACGATTTTAGACATCATACACGAGGCACAGTCTTTCACTGCATCACTGAACACGTTCAAAGCATCATTAACATTAACTTCTAACAAACCTGCTGCATGCTCTAGTTTGGCCTTGAACTCGTCCCCTTTCAGTTCATCACGATACTGCTGCTCACAATCAGAATTCCAGGAAAACTTTTCCAATATTTGCTTACCAGTTTTCGTCTTGTTAGATTGTGCAATGCTATTGTATAGATACTGTGAATACCAGTGGCATATGTTGGGACTCCGTATGATCATCAACGGTCAAGTGGCATGTATCAAATATGGCATCAAACAAATCATGTGAGACTAGGAAGTAATCATTAACACTATTTCCAAAATCACTGATGAATGTGTAACGACCCTCTTGGTCGCCATTACAAGCACCATTCAAAAGGTAAAGTCCTAGAGAACTACACATGTTTAACAGGCATTTCCCATATGAATTTAACACCGTATCCTGAGAACATCGAACTAAGTTCGAGTCATTAGTTTTTGATGTACGATCAAACAACAAACTTTCGTCGTAGACCTCGGGGAAAACATTAGAAGTTCTGCCGTTCAAATCGCCGCACAACAGCACAGGCATTTTGCCATGCGTACAAAAGCAATCAACCAAATAATCTTCCAACAAATTAATCCCATTATCTATATCAAAATGCGCATAGAACCGAGAGTTATCAGGGGGAACATAAGTACAAACAAACAGTACATCAGCCGACAGACCAAACAATCTTTTATCAAAAATAAATGAAAGAAAATTACCAGGACAACCGCCACCACCAGCACCACCACCATCCAAATGACGAATGTATTTCATAAGTGTAGAACGAAACAGACATACAATACCACCCGATTCCCTCCCCTGCCTACCTAGATCGACTGAGGATTTGACAAAAACAGTATGATCCGGAAACAGTGATGACTTAAAATCTTTCACAAAAGTCTCAATAAGGCATATAAAGTCAAACGATTGTATATAACTTACAAAATTATAGTCATTAAGTTTTGCAATTAACCCCCCGATATTCCAGTGGAGAAAAGTACAACTGTTCTGAGGAGCAACTGTTCCCATCGCATAATCACTCTCATTAGCACTATCATTTAGGCCTATAAGTAATGAATCACAAATGAGCGTATCTCGTGTAGTAGGCCTATTTGATCGTTTATCGTTTTCGTTGATCAATGTATCAGGCGTATGTTGAATCGTACCTACATCCGTGCGTGATCTTGAGAGTTCTTGTACTACACTTTCTACAGCATTAACACTAGCACGGTTAAACCGATCTTTAGCACGTGCAGAAATCACTGAAGCGTCATAATTGTGATTACAGGTAACACAGGTAGGCGCAGCAATCAAATTTTCAACACAACAGTTGTCCGGTGTAGGGTTACTTTTAGTTGCCTCCGCTGAAACATTACTTGGAGATTTACTGGACTGGCCACATCGTTATTGTGGTTTCTGATTTCGGACTTCCTTAAGTGAACCATCGCCATCAAGAACGTACTTTTTCCCGTCAATCAGGAGATGATTAAAGATCATGGTCGCCTTCTTTCCAGCACTCTTGGCAGCCTTCAGGTGTGGAGTCAGCTTCTTCCTGATGTCGCGAATCCTCGTAGTGAAATCTTCACCAATGAAGATGTTTGACCCTTTCAGCCTGTCTTTGGCCTTCAGGATGGCGACCTTGTCCTTGTAGAATGTGCAACTCGCCACAACAGGAGCATTAGGCTTGTTACTCGTACGGTGCACACGGTCGAACTGCACAGTCTCAGCAAACTCCAGCCTGCCGGTCAGAAATTCTTGAACAGTGTGTTCACATTCTTGAGGCGTTTCCTTGGGTGTTAATTTGTGCAGTCCGTAGAAAAGCAAGTTATTCCGTCTAGATCTGCTCTCCAAATCATCCGCTTTTAGGTCGATGTCAACGAGCTTGGACCTCAGTTCTGCATTTTCTTGCCTCAGTCCCGCCACCTCCTCACGAAGACCCTCCACTTCTTCCTTCACCTTGGAATATGCCGAATGAAACTCTTCACTCAAATCTGCTAACTTCTTATCAAGATGGGAGTCTGTGTTAGCAAACTTCTCGTTGATGTTGGAGTCCATAGTAGCAAACTTCATCTCAATGTTGGAATCTACAGCAGCCAATCGTTGCATAACGTCACTCAAAGTAAAGTCTTTAGCAGCGACTACTTCCGGCTCATTCTCTTTCCCCACACTGTCGCGCCGAGCACCACCCACATCACTCTTATTGGCTAGTCGTGTCTGTCGCATCTGCTGGTTTGGCCCTGGGTTGGACTCAACATCACCACATTGTTGCAGTAGGTTGCAGTAGAATATTTGTGCGAGGAGAAAACCAACAATTACACCGGCATGTAGACTTCTCATTTTCAATGTACGTATGGTTACCTTGTTTTTTGCCCGACGATACATGAAGGCAATCAATACTGCCACAAAACAGCCACATCTTGCCCTAAACTCCAATTGTACGGCAGGCATGGTCACTTAGCTAGTAGCTGACCAAAGCTTGAGGTGGACAATGGCCTTGTACCACGGTAATTTGAATCTTTGTCCGGAGCTCGTGCACACACCTTGTGATTGGAAACATGTACAAACCGCACCCCCCAAGAGAGAGAGAGAGAGAGAGAGAGAGAGAGAGAGAGAGAGAGAGAGAGAGAGAGAGAGAGAGAGAGAGAGAGAGAGAGACAGACCGAGAAACAGAGAGACAGACAGACAGAGAGGGAGAGCACCAAAGAGGAGTTGCCAGATAACGAAACAAAGAATCCACCAAAACTGAAAGTAGGGCAAAAGGCAATAGTTTCTGGCATGCCCTTGCCGCTGTTCTCATTTCTTAATACAAAGACCAGAAGGATGGGTGTTTGCACGATTTATTATTGGGGGTGGGGGAGGGGGGTTTGGGGGAATACTAAATACATTGAGGCTACTGCTATAAAGTAGTGTTTGTAAGAAAAGAAGAGTCGGTCAGAAAAAAAAAACAGACGAAGACAATAGAAACAAAAGGTGAGTGTGAGGGAATGGATAAAAGGGAGAGAGATGGGGGTACGGGGAGGGGAGGGGGCAAAGGGAGGAGACGCATAATCCTAGCGATTCATGAAGAGAAATTCCTGACAGGTTGGAATTAAGTTGGGCAATAAAAACAGTATCAGAAGTATTCTACCACTCCACGCGCCAAGCACAAAGACTGCGGGGGCTCCAGACATGAAACCAGCCTATCCGGGACACCATATTAGAAGGATCCCATATTTAAAAAACCAGCGAGACGCACACTCAAAACTCCAGATATCCCGGAGAGTAAACAGAGGCACAGATGTTATGAGGGAATGTTTAGCGAGTCAGCTTCCATCCACTCTATATCCCGACTAACCGTCTCTTACTTACTACCTGCAACAAAGCAGTCTGCAGTCTTGCGGGTATCATCAGTGTCAACCACGTACAAGCGAGAATTCAAAGAGATAGGCCTACTTATCAAATCTTATCAAATCTTATCTGTTCTTGTAAATAGGCCCCAATTCGAAGGCTTTTACTTTTGTCGAAAACGGGGTTACCCTAAAATTGGCATTGTGATTACATTTAAACAATGATAAAGTGGGGCTTTCGTTGCTCAAACCAACCTTACACCTTGAATTCTCCATTTTGGTTTTCACAGGGAGTTAGTTCCCTTGTTTTAACGGTACAGCCGTGTGACCCTTGACCCTATTTCTGAGCGAACCATGCGGCTTGAAGTTTGGGGTAGGGTAAGGTCAATTTTATCAACCTAAAACGCAAAACCTTAAGAGCAATTGTTTTTACGGGTTCTGACTCTTTGGTAGATGCTATATTTTAGCTCACCAAAAATGCTGGCTTGCCCTTGCTATTAACAGGCATAAAAACTAAGGAATTTATTGGTGTAAAAGGTATTATTTCTTGTTGTAAGCTTACTTTGTCAGTGGGCCAACACTCAACTGTCAATGTTTAAAGGTTCTGTCGAGGGTGCGTGGTCAACGTGCGTCCCTTTAAAAGACGTTAGAGAATGACTTATGCCCAGCGATCTACAGAAAAGGCCTCTTGTTAGAAGCTGACCATTTTCTGCAGAAGCCCACAAGCATTCAGAATCCCAAATATCAGAGTGCAGATTTCCCACTAATCTTACTTGCAAAACTGTTTTGACTTGCATCTATGTTTCAATGATTCATCAGCCCTCCCGATCAGACAGCGGGCGGTTTGTACTCTAGCATTAGTGGGACTGATGACATACAAAACCCATTGTCCTCTGTTGTATTTGGTGGTTTTATTGACTTATTTTGCAAACAGCAATTAAAAAGCACAGTACAAAGTAGACTGCCTTTTTACGTTCTTTCGTTTTCACCGGGGAGAAAAATAAACAAGATGGCGAACCATTCAAATGTATTTCCAAACACTCCATGGCCTAAAAATAGCCATTTTCAAAAGTGGTCATTTTGTAGGCGGTGTCGTGACTCGGTTTTATTCTAACGAAACAAAATGAAAACATGGAATGATAGGTCTATGCCGGAACTATATGCAAGACAAAAAAAAGTACCACAATCGGACAATACAATTTTGAGATACAAAAGGAAATGGTGAAGCACAATGACCTTGACTTCGACAAAGTACAAATACCAATGATCTAGCATGCATGGCAGTATTTAAAGTTTCCATTAAGTAAAAATAATGAATTTCGGTTTCAGTTGTTCCTGAGATAAGGCAAAAGGTGTGATTTGAACAAAAAGCTTAAATTCGGAGTGACGGACCGACCGATTGACCAAATAGCCACATTGCTACTGAAGGAGGACCCATGATTTAAGCACCTGTATACGAAAATTCGCAAAATCGCTTTAGCTGCTTTTGAGATATAGAGCAAAACTTTAACAACTAAACGACTCCAGCGACATTGACCTTTGCGGCAGAGCTAATACGATAACACGGGAGACCGGTCACTAACCTATAAATTTGGGTCAAAATCCGTTCATTAGCTCAGAAGGAAAACGAGCCAGACCAAATGGTCTGGTAAATATGTATGATGAGGGCTTTTTAGCCCAATTTTATTGTCCTTAACGCTCATGCAATAGGACGTAAAGCATTGTTTTTCGTTCGTTCGTTCGTTCATTAGCTCATAAGATATGGCTTCCAATGGATCGACAGACCGACATTTGGCTATTTCTGATTCCCCCGAGTATTTCAAAGTCTTTCCAGGTATGTCTGGAAATAAAAAAATGGCCTACTGTATGTAAAAGACATAAATGATGATAGTTCCAGAATGTCGGCAGGACTGCAATACATGCGTAGCTATAACTAAGGTGAGTCACAGAAGGCCAGGGAACATTCAGACAGAATCTCTGGGGTCGCCCAACGGCCTTTTTCACACCTTTATTCCAATCGATAACGCGCGGTCTGTTCAAAAAACATATACACTAGAATACCCAGTGTTGATCCCAGTCTTGACACCACCGGCACCCCTATCCAATTCCAACTATGGGTCCAGTAGAAGCAAACCTTATCAATTATGCCTGTTTATCAAGATTAATCTAGTCGATCAGATAGATACCAATTAGCGTAGGTAATATTAGCAGAATGCCGTTAAAAATCGTTATAAATATATGCACACATGTACTCAGTGCCGACTCTAGACGTACAACTTGCTGCTGCAATGATAGCTCAGGCCTATTCCCACAGTTTTCATTTCATTGGGGCCGGTTTTACGCATCTATTCCCAGATAAAACGCCGGCCTGTCCAAAATCGATGATGCAAATTGGCATGCTTGCATACTTGCTGATTCTATACTTGAAACGACTCTTGCCCAGATTCCAAGGTTTCTTTTGATTAAGCCTCTTTCACACGTTTATTCTACTCGATAACATATTTCCTTCGGTTTAACATCGATTTTTTAAAATGCATAATCTGAAAATGGGTACCTCGCTCTGAAAGGTAATAGCGTGAGCGCGCGCGCGAGCGCGAGCGCGAGCGCGAGAGCGAGAGCGAGCGCGAGAGCGAGCGCGAGAGCGAGAGCGAGAGAGAGAGAGAGAGAGATTGGCACCGCTCTCGTTAAGCTGGTCCAGAGAAAAAGGAGATCTCAAACGCCTCTCCCTCCCTCCCTCCCTCTCTCTCTCTCTCACACACACACACACACACACACACACGACCGAAAGGTAACGGGAGAGTGAGATTAGATAATCAATGTTTATATGGTCCAGAGGACTGCCAAGAGCCGAATCGTGACCACACAAAACTATTCAAAATAGATTGCATCGCTAACACTTTAAAATAGGATTAAAATGTATGTAAACTAGCTTTACTGAAGAAATCTAACCAAACACACAAAACAAGATGACATGACCTATATGCGATAAAACAAACCTATCCTATCCCGTAACTCGAAAGTCGTTGGGGCACCACCGATAATCGTTTAACCAGCGTACTCCATCTTTCTCTGTACTCAGCAACCCTCATAGCTTCGCTGTTGTCTCCCTTTCACCTCTTTTTCTGTCCTTTTTTTTTTGCCTCCTTGCACCGTCCCTTATAAGTTGGTCTGTGCAAAGCCTGAAGCTCTGGTGACGTGGACAAACCATCGGAGTTTCCGTTTCTTCACCACCGTGAGCATGTCGTCGTGTTATCCAATGGCTTGGGTGATGGTCTGCCGTACTTCAAACAAACCACAACCACGTAAAAATGTAAAATGGCTGACAGAAAAAGATTTCCCACATGCAAAGCACCTCGACCTCGGTGGTTCTTCTCCCTTCAAAAGAAAACTATAGGTGACATAAGTATGCCGAATATGAAGGCGGGCCAAGACAGCTTCTTCTTTGCGGTTGGTCGCCAAATTACGCGAAGAAGCGGACAAATCTAAGCAGAATTTGAAATAGTTTGTTGTTGATTTGATTAGACCATTCGGTCTGCCAGAGCCGTTCACAATAAGAGCCATTTATACTCAAAAGCCTCTGAAGGAAAATCAAGATGGAGAGCTTCTTTAGCCGCTTTGTCCGCCGCAATATTGCCGCGGATGCCCATGTGACTAATATATATATATTGCCGCCTCAGACACGAGATATTGCCGCCTCAGACACGAGAGTAAGAGAGTGAGAGAGAGAGAGACAGAGACAGAGAGACAGAGAGAGACAGAGAGAGCTGGGCATAGCCCTCGTTAAGCTGGCCCACAGAAAATGGAGGTCTCCAACGCCTCTCTCTCTCTCTTTGTTACGGCCGAGAGGTTACGGGTACACCTCTTCCTTCACATTTTTTTTGCAAATTCAGCCGATTGATTGATCCAGATGTGAAAATGCTGCTACTGAGAAAACCCAAGCCTGTCATCACATGGTTTTCCCCCCAATATTGCTAATAAATGGATCTTTATTCACTTTAGCTCACTCCACAAGTTTATTCCTTCAGAAACCATAGCTGGCCCTTCCAAATCGATACGAACGTGCAAACCCAGTGCCGATTAATAGTTCCATGCTGCTATATATCGCCGACACATTTCGGATTTCCTCTTTTCAGATTATTTTTGGATTCTGGAACAGGTACTGTCACTAGGACGATGTAATTCGTATAGGGATTTAAGCGAAAGCACGGGAGCAGTAATCAGCGCTACCCAGGACAAGCAGAGACGATCCATCAACGAGATTAAATCAAATTGCCACTCACCATTTGTTATGATTAATGGCTGAAGATTTGACCTTTGTTATTACTAGAAGAAGAAGAAGAAGAAGAAGAAGAAGAAGAAGAAGTCCGTCCCACAACAGATGACGATGGTTACGATGATGATGGCGATGGCGATAACGATGATGACGATGATAACGATCACAACAGCACTACGTTTTTAAATTTATAACATGTGATTTTCCAAATGTGAGCTCAAGCTTCCCGCAAACCTACATCTTCATCCCTTCAGTTCAAAGTTTACAGTTCAACCGTTTGAGCTAGCTACCGCTGGAATCTCAGTGTGGATTAAAAAAATCATGACTCATGATACCCCCACACTGTGAGAACCAGCAGACCCAACTACCTGGCATCGGATACAGTAAAGAACCCACCCTGAAAATGTATCTCTAATAATCCCACCAGCAACAAAAGACAACTCCATCAAAGCGCAGCTGAGGGCTTTATAAACCAATAGGGCGAATAGAATGTACTTTTTTGCACTACCGGCTAAAGTCTGCACTGATAATGTCAAATCGAGCTCCAACCGATCGTGTCAGGACAGACATTTGAAGTATAACTATACCCTGCCAATGCCAGGCTGTTGTAGGTATAAGTGATAATACCGAGGTTCTGTTTGGGACGTACGAAGAAGCGAACGAAACATTAAAAAAAATACATTATATATATGCCCGGTAACACAGGCTCCGGCTAGTCTCCTTCGCTGTCCTATCGTACCCATAGCGCTTCGAACGAAACCTCCAAATTGTTGGGATATAAACGTGTACTTAGGTGTACAGAATGGGACAATAAGAAGTCTGGGGCTAAATCTTGGATATAACCATCACTTACTGCAAGGCGTACGAAACGGGGACACCTGTTACTCGCTAAGACCATTGCATCGGACCGCTCCATGCATCAAACCCAAAGTACACCTGTATACTCACAACGTGAAACTTCTAAATAGGGGCACCCGATAATGCCTGAATCTAGAGACTGGCACATATATAGTACAGCGATACTGCCAAACGTCAGATTGAGAAGAGGCCTCAACGGTCAGATAAGCTACAGCATTTTGCCTTCTCCATCACTACCGCCAGTTCTGTGGGTTAACTAACATTAGATATTGGCCCTTCCCAGTAGAAGAACATAGAACAGGATGAATGGCTGAGGGGGTAAAAGAGAGAGGGAGGGAGGGAGGGAGGGAGAGAGAAAGACCGACCAGACTGAGACAGAGATGAAGAGACTGAGATAAGATAGGAGATGGAGAGAAAGACACATAGAAAAAGAGCGGAGAGAGTCTACGATGAACTGTAATCTCGCAATATGTAGAGACACAAACTGACAAAGCCAAACAAACTGTTTATATTGTATAGTGCGACCCATAAAATTCCGAACGCTTCTGCCCTTTGACCAATCTCTTTCAACGAAAACAGCACGCGGGATCTCTCCGATAAGTAAGTAAACACATTTTCTAGCACACACGCGCGCGCGCTCACACACACACACACACACACACACACCTACACATTCACTCCAGCTACTGAAAACCCCACCATTATTTTGTACCCGCTACTTTGCGTTACTTGGCGTTGTGGCGTCTGTTAACCAGAAACAATTGTCTATTCACCCAACCTCGACTGAATGAGACGGATCGAGACTCAAGTCGACGCTGAATACGAGAAAAGATAGTAAGATGCTTTTAATTATTATAAGTACGAGACAAAATGGGACCGTACCGTCTGTCGCGTGAGGCTAGATTTAACAAGCACTACGTATACTCGCCTTAAATAAGTCAGCCTACTAGCCTATGTAAATTAACGTTGCTGTGCAGCAGACGACGAAAGTCAATGGGGGACTAAGCGTGTGTATGCTGACGCTGGCTCAGTTAGGCAATGACTTCATTCAGCTGACGTATACACCCCCTGGCCAGAGGGCGCTCAGGTATACTAGTTCTAGCCGGTTTAGGTGGACCATAGACTAGGTAGATTCATTCGTTGTGTAGACTGCACGCAAGAAGGAGCTATGCTCTGAAAGATTTCTCTAATGGAGGACTAGAAGCAGGAACTGGTGAAATTCTATTCAGCGTAGTTAGCCACAGCCTGACATTGTCAAAAAGGTAAAAGATCTATCTTTTGTCTCCTCGCAATTTATTGATATTATTGTTGAATGATGTTTGTGAAGTTTGCCATGTTTAGAATTGTGAATGTTAGTCAAACTTTGCTTGACTACGTGGTGGACAAACGACTGGCTTCGCCACCATGAAGTATCCCCTACAGACCCATGGATGATGGTTGTTTTCCTATGTGTATTCTTGCAGACCAGTGGCTGTACCGGAGAATATGTATATATTTGATTATTTGTCCATGTGTTTAGTTTAGCCATGCTGTGTAGATGTATAGGAATTAGAGTGGAGATTCCAGTGGACCACTGACGTAGAAAAATGATCATCCATTGTTTGTATTAGTGGAGCGGTCACTGAGGGCTATTTTTGCCGCCAGTGAGACGCTCTGCACACACCTAATATACACGGTGTTGCAGAAATTCGTCTCATATTTTGCAGACAAGCAGGCATCGTTGGCCCGAAGCTGAAGGAAGACCACTGCGCGTCACCTCTGACATTCGGCCTGCAGTGGACTCTAGCACGGAGCTACGATAACACAACAGTCGGCCAGCCAGGAGAACTCTCCACCACAGCACAGCTCTTCAACGCAAAAGAAATGCTAACGAAATCGTGCACCAAACCTGTTCTAGACGGAATGTGCGATAGTCCCCTCTTCCAGAAACCGGAATAGGAGGACAGGCAGATCGATTAGCCCTATGATGAGACAATAGCTGCCGATACCTATCAAGGACCGAACTATTCGAAGTGAATTTGGACACTTAAGTTAGTATATAGGTTAGAAGGTTTTGTATAGAGTAGAGGAAATAAATGTGTGATATTTACTGTTAACAAGTGGCTGGACAACCTATGTTTCATAGCCGTGTGAGAGCTAGTGTGACTATCTTTTACCATTTTCTTTCTATCTCTGTAACCCCAGCCTAAACACAGACCGAGCTAAACTTATAAATGTATTAAGATTAGTCACCGGGAGATTAACTAGCGATCCCCATCGACGAAAGACGAGTGGGTAAAAGCATTCCATTGTGCAGAGCCCAGCAACATTAGACCCACCGTCACACCATCTATGCATGATACACGCAAGCTGTGGGGTGAAACCAAAGCAACGACTGGAGTTTAATTAACAGAGCAAACGAAAGAGTGCGTATGCTAGCTAGAATGTTTCAATAATTAACCACGGTCTCCAATGTCAAACATTAACCACAGTCTACATTGTCAATCATTAACAACGGTCCACATGTACAATGGCAATCATTAACCACGGTCTACAATATCGATAATTAACCACGGTCTACAATGTCAATCACTAACCACGGTCTACAATGTCATTTTTATGCTATATGTTTTGGCTGAGATAGAAAAAAAACAGACCCTTAAGGTCAATAACATTAAGACATGTAAGACTAAGACCTGTAAAAATCACAACAACGTCACTGGCAGTTTGGCTTTTAAAACTCCTAGATCATGAAGAGGCTTTTCGCGAAGAACAAGTATAGATAACCTTTAAATCTATGTGTTTTATCTCCTTTGGGATTTAAGCTCTCTCTCGTCTTGTTTTTTTGTTTGTTTGTTTGTTGTTTTGTATGTGTGTGTGTATGTGTGTGTAAGTGTGTGTGGGTGTGTGTGCGTGTGTGTGTGTATGTGTGTTTCTGTGTGAGTTTTAACAAATTAATCTCTCATACATCGAATAACCCTTGTTTTCTGAAATAATTATTATTTATTTAATCGTTCTTATATAGCGCTTTTCCAGCTCAAGAGCTGCTCAAGGCGCTGGCCGATACAGGATCTAACTCAAGCCGCCCGAGACGCCCACCCGCAGCCTTTGGGCGCATGGTCTGACGCCCGGACAACTGAGCACAATCCTGGGCAGCCAGGGATGGGGGAGAAGGACCTAGGTGCATGCTGGGTGTTTTCTTGTCACCGGCACTCACCCGTCTAGGACATGAGCGTCAGGATCTTTAAAGTCCGTTATGATGGAATGTATGCGACACAGACTAGACCTCGGTTTATACTCTCATCCGAAGGAGTAGGAAAACAGGAGTAAAGTGTCTTTCCCAGTGACACAACACAATGGCCCGGCCAGGGCTCGAACCCGGGACCTTCCGATCCGCAAGCCGAAGCACTACCATTAGACCACAGTGCCTCAATTATTGTCACACGATCTGAACCATGGTCGCTGCGACGAAATTCTGTCTCTTGAGATGCTATTTTACGAGGAGGCAGTCTTGAAAACAACACCTTTGGATTGGATCGCTAACCAAGTCTGAAGCTGAGGGTGGTCGATGCAAGGGGACCAAGACTGTTCAATACTGATTTTCAGCTGAAATGGCAAAACAGTTGGGGCTGTACTTATAAAAGCATTAGCAATGTTTGAGCTTCACACTTTGTATGGTCCAGGGTTAGCTGCGTGCCTAGCTTGGACTCTGGTTCCATTCCATACCAACTATTGTTGTTGTTCTCGCAGGAGTCGACTGTTTGTAAAGATCTTTAGAACGGTAATCCCAACCCAGAACCCAAACACCAGGGTCACCGCAACAGTCGTATTCTGATTTTGCCAACACTACAAGTGTCAGGCACTAATAAACACGATCAAACCGCAATAATTGTTGTAGTAAACGGTAAAAAAAAAAAAAAAAAAAACAATTAAAATATAAACGGTATAAACACATCTATCATAGCTTTATACAAATTTAGAATGGTATCCCAAATACAGTTTAAAATTATATTTTCATCTAAAAGATTATATGACTTTCTATTGGTCACGCTGGACAGTGTTCTCACTGTTCCTTTTATTTCAAATAAATTTAGCTTATATATAATATTATACTGACATTTCTAAAGCTTTGAACGACTGAAGATCGATGAACTGAAGGGAGTTTGGGGCAAAGGCAGGCATCGACATTGATATTGCACCCTTTTTAGCAGATAGGCCAAGTTCACCGGGTGAAAAAAGGAAGACAGAAAGTAAACGAGGCACAGCCACAGACTAAATAGAGAGGGGGGTGAGAGAGGAGGAAGAGTGGGGGTAGAGGGTAGGAGGCGGTAGAATCAATACCGATCCTGTGCCGACGAAGCACAAAAAAACCTGCCTGATCTGTATATCAAACACAATCAGATTACTATCAGTTGTACGGTATTCTGCTTGTTTTACGTTGTTCTGATGTCCGTTAAAACTGTTGTCTGCATAGTATTCGTATCGCATCACACTATGTTTGCACTGTTTTGATGGTAGGTTCCCTTTACAGTTGGCCAATTATGCATGGCTGCATTGCGCTGGACATATTACTTCTTTATTAATTTTTTTTTTTTTGGTTGCCAATGTTTTTATGGCATTTTACACAATTCGCGCAGAGCTGGAATTCTAGTAGGCATCGTGTAAGCAAAGAGTAAATGCCATAAATATAATACAAGTGATATGTTCATATGTAGAAATAGAACGTTGAGAGAAGGAGATTGATTGATTGATTGATTGTTGCTTTAGGTCCAGCGGACTCCTCCGAGCCAAATCAGGACCGGACAACCCCCGATCCGCATAAAAGATCTGCTGAAACAACCCTAGTGGGAAAATTGAATTCCCTCCACCGGCCAGTCACTTTACAATAAAGACATCCCACGCAGGGGACGGCTGAGGCTTTACCCCAACTACTCGAACCCCCGGTTACAAAAACAAAATAGAATACAAACATCATTATAAATTATCAACAAAACATATACATATAAAATGCCTATATTGCCAAATAATAACATCATAGGAAGCCCTAGTGACCACCCGGCAGAAAGCGTCCAACACTCCCAAGCTGATCCAACAGACCTCATACACAAACAAGGAGTCTTGTCCAGGAAGAGTTTTCAAGAAAAAAGGTAGGTCATTGATCTAGCGAAGAAGAAGATAGTATAGCAGAGTGATAGGACAGAGCAGGGATGGGAAAGAGTAAATGAGGAAGACAGCGACAGTGGGAATTTAAAGCACTAAATTTCCAGAAAGTGGGGATACTATTGAGAGAGGTGGGGGAGAAGGTTGGAACAGGGGTAAGTTTCTACAGAGAAGTCTCAAAATAAATTAGCATGAAGGAAGGTGTCTCCTTGATCCCATCCTCAGGGAAGTTAATACCCTACACTTTTGGAAATGAAGAATTATCATTGCAAGAAAATATCAACACGTTGGGTAGCACTCATTTAAGCCTTGTGCTTTTGTGCGCTCTGATGTCTTGCCTTGCAGTATTATCTGGTTTGTTGAATAAATTTATGTTTAAACGAACAAGTTGGCAGAAAGGAATTTAAATCCTTACGGTTGATTTAATGACTGAGGATCCAAACGACAGAAAATCGATTTATGTTCTAACGCGACTGTGCAATAACACCTAAGTTTTTGCCGCTGTTTCTGTTGCTACTGCTGTTGCTGTCGTCGGCAAGTGCTGTATTTATTGTTATTCACAAGGGTTTGCTAGCACTTTCCGCTCGTCACTGTAGGCAAAAATGTGGTGTAAAAATTCGTATACATTCCTTTGTCCAAGGTCAACACTATTGAATAATATTTTTAAAAACAAAGTGCGATCCCTGTTATTACTGTGTTAATGAAATCATCATCATCATCATCATCATCATCATCATCATCATCATCATCATCATCATCATCATCATCATCATCAAACAAACAACACCACAATTCCACACAATGTCATAATATTTATTTTTTGTTTTTTCAATTTAAAAAAAGACAGCGCGATCCCTGTTTTTACAGTGTTCATAAAATCATTACCATCATCATCATCAAATAACCAACACAATTCCATCATCATCATCATCATCATCATCAAACAACCAACACAATTCCATCATCATCATCATCATCATTATATTCGTCATCATCATCATCATCATCATCCTTCTTCTTCTTCGTTTTCTTCTACAACAACAACAACAGCAACAGCAACGGCTCTTACCGTCCGCCTTCTATATGAAGAACTATACGCAGCAATGCATTATTCAATAATTATAAAGAAACCCACGGCGAATGATTAGATCGCACACACACTCACATAGCAATGAAGCGACACTAAGGACACATGCTGACCCAGACACTGACTGTCGTGTACAGCTACGTGCATTCAAACCATTTTAACTTCCTTTGCACGAGGATGAATGTGTGTGGGGGAGAAAGGGAGGAATGAGGAATGAGTGGAGTGGGGGAGGAGTTTTAGGTGTGGGGAGAAAGACAGGCACACAGGGACTGGAAAGAAAGAGAGGAATTCATACATGTATGTATGTACGCGAGGAAAACAGATAGTGAGAGAGGGGGAGTTGCGGAGGGGGAAAGAAAGAGAGGAATTCATACATGTATGTATGTACGCGAGGAAAACAGATAGTGAGAGAGGGGGAGTTGCGGAGGGGGAAAGAAAGAGAGGAAAAAAGAGAAGGAGAGAGCGGGGTGTAGAGAGAGAGGAGAGAGAGAGAAGCTGAAGTTGAAAAACTGTAATCGAGATTAAATTATTTAAGAGAGAGAGAGAAGGGGGGAAAGAGGAGTGGGGGGAAGGGGGGGGGGCGGAATACCGACTTTGATCTTTCTATGCTCTTGACCTTAAATGACCTTGACCTCCGGTTTCAAATACACTCTTGTAATATCAAATAAACTACAGCAAAAGTGTTAGTATTCAACAACAACAAAAAACAGTGACCTTGTGATGATCTTGACCTTCACGTAACCTCTCATGCTCGTGTATGATCAAATGACCCAATGTTGTTGCATAATATATGGGTTAAATAGAGCCATTCCAATGTACGATTATCTATTCCTTGTATATTATTGCAAGGCCTAAATTGACCTAGGCCTTCAAGATCAACGTAAAAACGTAACATATATGAAAGATCAATCTATCAGCTCTAAATTCAACAAGTTTGAACTGTATAGCTCTCATAGTTTAGAGTCAAGGTCACTTCAAAGTACCTATACTAACTGACTTTGGACAGCTCCAGTGACCTTGATGATGACCTTGATCATGGAGTGAGGTTGCCCATTGATATCTATCATGCATCAAAGAACAATAATCATAAACAATATTAATAACTCGGGGGAAAAAGTAAAATTTTGTGAAAGATTACCTTTTTTTTTTTTTACTAACATTTGTTGACCCTGTGGCTTTGACTTGAAAATGAAGTCATTGATTCATCACGGCGCATGGCGGACAGACGGACGGAAGGACAAAAGTAAAATAAAATAATGTCATTTTTGGACTATATAGGATATCTCGCACAGATTTGCAAAAATCTAAAAAAAAAAAAAAAAAAAGGTTGGGGGTGTAAATAGAGACTAACACTGCTATGCATGTGAGTCAAAAATAGCTAGACCCTTGCCTGCATACAAAAGCATAGGTTACTCTTGTGCATCAAAACAACTTAACAAATACAGTTGTATCAAACTCCCTAGTCTACACACTGTTTTCATGTCCACCACTTTGCCTTTAGCTCTGCCAGCAAATTCTTCCAATGCAGAATCAAAGGATAATTTAGTAGTCACCGTAAAGCCCAAATGTTTATAGCTGTTTACAATTTCTAATTCTTTCCCTTGATAATACCATTTCTCTGTTTTTGCCAAATGTCAACCTTTTCGGAATACCATAACTTTAGTTTTCGAATCCTAAAGTGGTTGAAGCTTTTACTAGGTTGTTTATCTTATTTTGCAGACCAGCAGGAGTGGAGGAAATCAAACAAATGTTGTCCGCAAAAAGTAACAAAAATTTTTCTTAAGTCCTGGAAAAAATGGAATATGTACCATGTTTATCATATCTAGTTGCTGTATCATCAAATTCAGTAAGTAACAGGGGGAAAAAAAATAAAGATGAATACATACAACTTAATTTCACTTTTGAGGGGCAATTGAACAAGAAATCAGAAACTTCAAAACCTCATCTAACACATGACTGAACAGAGAGAGAGGGGGGGGGAGAAAGGGGGAGAGAGAGAGAAACAGAAAGAGAGAGGCAGGCAGACAAATAGAGACAAAAGACAGATAGACAGACAGACAGACAGACAGACAGACAGACAGACAGACAGATAGATAGATAGATAGAGAGAGAGAGAGAGAGAGAGAGAGAGAGAGAGAGAGAGAGAGAGAGAGAGAGAGAGAGAGATAGATAGATAGATAGATAGATAGATAGATAGATAGATAGATAGATAGATAGATAGATAGATAGATAGATAGATAGATAGATAGATAGATAGATAGATAGATAGATAGAGCAAAAGGTTCTCGGGTGGAATGGAGTGGGGGGAGGGGGGTAAGAAAGTGACTGAGTATTTTGGCGCCTCGGGCGGCTTGAGTTAGATCCTGTATCGGCCAGCGACTTGAGTCGCCAAGTACGGCGAAATATGTGCGCTATACAAATCCTCAATAATAAAATAAATAATAAATAAAATAAATTGCATCCCGTTAAGCCCTTCGCACACTAGCGTCAACGCGTCAAGTTTTGGTACGTCGCGTTAAGTTTTGGTCGCGCTGCTCTGTGTGCGAGACTTCTTCGCGTCCGCGACTGCTGCGCGCGTTCGGACGCGGCGCGTCACTGCAAGAATTGAATCCATCCTATTTCCAAGCGGCAAGGCGCGCGGCTTCACCAATCAGAATGCAGCTCTCGCTCGTTCTCAAAAGCAAAATGGCGGATTTGAAAGAAGATGAGGTGCTGTTGTTGATTGAATTATTTCAGAGTCAGGAGAACTTGTAAAATTCAGGGTTGAAATCATACCATGACAGGGATAAGAACATGGAGAGCATGGTCTACATCGCCAGTGTCATGAACAAGGGCTGGAGTGGTAGACTAAGTGGATGACCAAATATTTTGCAGATGTTGTCTCTTTGACTTGAAGTTCTAAATCTATGTCAGTGTGTGGATCGGCTCTGAATTATCAGCTTGTCAGTACGTAGTGTCGGATATTTTTAGGCCTTGTGTGACCACATGCTATGTAGGAATGTGCTACACGTGTTTCTGAAGAGCGAGAAAAGATCAGACTCAACAGAAACGGCCGGGATCGAGTGCTTGCGCTTGTTTACGTTTGCGTTTCATAGATTATAGTCCCCAACACATCAGCGATTGTTTACGTCAATAATGAAATGACGTAATTTAGTGACCTAGCCTATGCACAGGCACATGCATACCACACATGTATAGAGATAAAACTAGCTAGTTATACCTCTATGGCTACACGTCTCATTTAGGAAAAACAATCAACCAGGCCTACTTTCCAAATATGGAAAGTACACAAAAAAAGCGCGCGTCGAAAGCCGCCAGGATCGACCGCTTGCGCTTGTTTACGTTTGCGTTTCATAGATTATGTCCCCAACACATCAGCGATTGTTTACGTCAATAATGAAATGACGTAATATAGTGACCTATGCACAGGCACTACCACACATGTATCGAGATAAAACTAGCTAATTATACCTCTATGGCTACACATCTCATTTAGGAAAAAAATTCAACCAGGCCTACTTTCCAAATATGGAAAGTACACAAAAGAAGCGCGCGTCAAAAGCCGCCTGTGTGCGAGCCATGACGCACGCAGCAAGTTGCAGGCGTCGTCGCGTCACAGACGCTTTGACGCAAGCGCCAAGATTTAGACGCCAGTGTGCGAAGGCCATTAGCTTCCACAAAGAAATGCTTACCGGAAAAGCAGACAGCCATGCATAGTTCAACCAATATGTGTATGTCTTTATTACACAGAAAAGGAAGACGACAGGACCTGTGTGGAGGATGGCCTACCTCAGATACGTCAAGAAGTGGCCCACAAGATGGTTGGCAATTTACTCAACTGTACCTGCATATCCCTCCCCCACCCTCTCTTTCTCTCTCTCTCTCTCTCTCACTCTCTCTCTTTCTCTCTCTCATCTCGCGGTGGGCAAGATAAAAGCTGACCATTTTTCACTGTTCATCTTAACAGTATGATTGCTCTGGTGGTTCAGCGCTGATTAAGGTCCCTACCCCTTTTCCCTTGGATGGTTATCCCCGTCTGCCTTATCGCCAATGGTGGGTATGGACTTTAAACTTCAATGTTCATTCACCCTCCCTCTCCCTCCCTCTCTCTTTCTCTCTCACACACACACACACACACGCACGCACACACACACACACACACACACACACACACACACATATTAATACGATTTCTCGAATGTCATTCATCTTCTTCCCTCCCAATTGCGCTTTTTTGGTTTTTTTTTGGTGGTCTTCTTCTTCTTCTTCTTCTTCTTCTTCTTCTTCTTCTTCTTCTTCTTCTTCATCTCCTCCTCCTCCTCCTTATCTTCATCGTCATCATCATCATTATTATTTTTTTTTTTTTTTTCGTCGTCGGTGGCAATCGTTATCATCCATCTTCTTCTACTTCCGTTAGTTCCTCCTCCCGTTGACCTTGGTGTTTAATTTAAAACCGTGCACCAAAACGCCTTGTGTCGCTCAAGCAGAGAATGCCAACATCAAAAAGTAAGTGAGTGGAAGAAAATCCAACTTGTAGATCTAACATATGTGTCATGCCTTGTTTAAACAACTACAGTCCCTTTTTAAATAAATTTTTTTTTTTTAACTGTACTGCCCTTAGATCTGAAACATTGTTCTGTGCCATTTACAAGTGCATGCTGTTTAAAGGATCGCGCTATGGCAATTAACATTACACACCCGCCCACGCCACTTGGCCTTTACAACCTGTCTGTATCTCCGGTCAGCGGGACGGGCGTTAAGGCCTAATTGCTCCATTCACCCAACCCCCTTATCCCCCCACCTGCATCATTACAGCAAATGAGCACCTTTAACAACTAACAGGGGATACTGGCTTCAGCCCTATGAATAGCGAGAGATTTGCTCACAGGAGTCAACTGTCCCTAATGCTGACAATCTTCATTGCGACACTTGGGTTATCAGACCGGGGGTATTTCTAATTGGTTGATAAATTCAATTATTATTAGCTGTCCATCTCCCCTCCGTGTCTGGCACACTGAATTGAGCCTTGAAGCATTGTGATTTGCTAAAATTAAATGTAAATAAACCATGGGCGCATAATAAATAGAATGTATATATATTCCTCCTATCCTATCCCGTAACTCAAAGCCGTAGGGGCACCCAAGATGATCGTTTAACCAACGTACTCCATCTTTCTCTGTCCTCAGCAACCCTCATGGCTTCGCTCAGTGTCAAGCTAGTCCATTCTCGAATGTTGTCCTCCCACCTCTTTTTCTGTCTCCCTCTTCTTCTGCCTCCTTGCACCGTGCCTTGCAGGATGGTCTTTGCAAGGCCTGATTATCTGGCGATGTAACCACATATTATTATTAGTTTGGTTTTTTTTGGTCATAATCGTCATCATCATCTACCTCGGAATTATCACTAACAGTGACAGTTCTGAACAAGTCACACACAATCCTCTTTATTACCAATTTTAAATCGTACACGTGATTTCTCTCTCTCTCTCTCTCTCTCTCTCTCTCTCTCTCTCTCTCTCTCTCTCTCTCTCTCTCTCTCTCTCCCTCCCTCCCTCTCTCTTTCTCTCTTTCTCTTTCTTTCTCTCTCTTTCTCCCACTCCCTCCCTCACCCCCATCCCACCTCTTACTTTCACTTCACACCAACCAGTGTGATTTGAAAGTTTTTCTGTGTCAACTCTCCCCTCCCCTCGCCATTGAGAAGCGAGGAACCAGGCTGACAAAACGTCTTAGCCGTGCCACCACGGGAATTAGCTTTTTTTCCTCCACTGTTTATTTTGTTGTTTCACCCATTGAAAACAAAGAGGCCGCCGTCGTTTACAAAGGCATGTCGGTTTGAGCGCAGAAACCAACATACACACGAACCACCGTTTAGTCATTCGGCCGTCGAATCACAATCAAAGTGGAAATCCGTTTCCATTGACGTCAAAATATTTTGATAAATTCATTCCTAGCTACGCATTTAAGCTAAAACTCGCTTTTGCTAGGAACACTTCCAAGATCAGGACAGTACAAAAAAGATTTAAAGGATACAGGTCTGGTAGAGCTCAAATACACGTCATCTACATTTTATAAAATAGCTGATAATGGTGACGCTGCTGATGATGAGGAAGAGGAGAAGCATAAGCATTATCAGAGGAAGAAGAGCAGGTTGGCCCAATGAATTATTAATCAGTTATTCATAACAACTGAAAAAGATAGCGATGGCCTAATGAATTGTTCATCAATTATGCATTACTTTACAACTAATAAACTGAAATCGAGAAACACTGATCTCGAACAGATATAATCAAGCATGAAAACACTTTTTTTTTTTAAAAGAGTGGATTTATCTAAAATTGGGTTGGGGGTCTGCGTCCAGGCCCCAGTAGGGCAACGCCCTTGTGGGGTTCAAAAATATATGTTAGCAATTTTTGATAGGGTTTGGTGGCTTCTCGTGAGAAAAAAAAATCAATAGAAACATGAAAACCCCAATGCTTAGAAATGCATTTAAGACAAGAGTCATAAATTGTTTTCTCTACTGAGCCTCCTTTACATTATTATTTTTTTAATTTGCAAGAGATGCGTCTTCATCATGTCACAATAACCTGTTGCCATAATTTCATTTCACATTTGGACTGCATACACAAGTGATTACAGTACACTATTGTGTTCACTAATACTATGTCACACATAAACCATCTGTCAAGCAGAGCCATTTACTCTTATAGAATTTATTCACAGAGGCATTGTAACAATGTTTAGTTTACGTTATGCCGCCATTGTGTTGCACAAAATATTGTTTAAAATGCTTAAATCTTAATTTAGTTTCCATGAATTAATGGTAGGATAAACTCAAATGTGTATTTGTCTACCCCTAAAGTATAGTATAAACAGATCCGTAACAATATCTGCATGTATATCTGGTTAACAAGGCAACTGTGTCGCAAGTTAAGCACCGTCCAGTGCGGTTAGCACTTGGATGGGTGACCGCAAAACGTGAAGCGACAAATAACAACGCCCCCAGTTGACTCAACTGTGACTGAGTACCTACTCTCTTAAGGGTGGGGAAGGTAAAGCAGCGAGGGAGAGAGATGGGCATCACCCTCATTACGCTGGCCCAAGATAAGTGTGATCTCCAACATCACGATCCCTTACGGCCACAAGGCTATGGGACTACCTATACTTTTACCTTTTAACAAGGCAAAGCATAGCATACTTAAAAGCATAACATTTTTTACGTGATTCTTAACGTTTTCCCCTTTTATTCAATCAATCTTTCTTCTTCGGACGTTTTGCGAATTCTACAAGTTTTTGGCAAGGTTCGCAAAAAGCTTGGTATTCATTGTCTTTTTCTTGTTTTCGAATGAGACCTTTGACCCTCCGAGTCTTCCAGTGGTTAGCATATTTCTTCTTTTTTACTATCGCACTGTCCAACGTCGCCATTGCAGTATTGAGGACGTTTCCTACTGCAGAGCACAAAGTATCGTGAACAGCAGCAATGAAGCACGAAAGCAAATGCTAAGTAACAATAATAATAATAATTTTATTTTTAACGCGCATTATCAAAGAAAAGCCTGCTCAAGGCGCATCAAGCACACGCAAAGTACAATAGATTACAATCAGTAAATAAAAAAGCAATACGTGTATTGCATTAAAATATTTTTTTTAAATTTAAAAATTATTATTTGAGAGAGAGAGAGAGAGAGAGAGTTAGTTAGTTTGTTTGTTTGTATGTAGATTATAGTCACACGACACTTTCGCATATAGGTGACTACTGGACCGATTTATACTCGGAAGAGTCCGCTGGACCTAAAGCAATAACCTTGTATTGTATTGTACCGATTTATACTGACACCAGTGGGCCAGTTGTTGGTAAAGGGGAAAATAATATGATCACACGTTGACCAATCCGGGATTCGAACCAGCGACCTTTCGGTTACTAGCAAGACGCTCTTACCAACTGAGCTACCCGGCCCCTAATTAGTTAGTTAGCTAGTTAGCCAGTATTTATAGGGTCCAGCGGACTGCAAAGAGCCGAATCAATCAGGACCACAACTTGGTTGAAAGAGGGTTCACCAGAGATCCGTAGGATCTCATCTTTGATATGATGATGGTAATCATTGTTGTCAGGGTGGCGACGTGGTGATCGTCCTTAACGCTGATGCAATAGGACGTTAAGCTTCGTTGTTCCTCCGTATAAAAGATTTTAAACAACCCTAACGGTAACACTGAAGGCACTCCACTAGCTGGTCACTTTACAATAAAGGTATCCATCCCATGCAGGGCTCGCTGAGGCTATACTCTGATTTATCGAACCCCCGTTTATAAAAACAAAATATAATATAAACATTATAAAATGTTAACAAATCACATCCATATAAAATGCCTACATTGCTAAATAATAATGCCACAGAGAGCCCTAGTGAACATTTGGAAGTAGTAATCCAATATCCCCAAGAAGACCCAACAAACCCCATACACAAATGAGGAGTTTTGGGAAAGTTAACAAGAAAAAAAGGTAGGTGACTGGTCTAGCGGAGAAGAAAGTAGATTGCTATAACAAATTAGGAACGAGAAAGAACAAATGAGAGAGAGAGAGAGAGAGAGAGAGAGAGAGAGAGAGAGAGAGAGAGAGACAGACAGAGAGAGACAGAGAGAGAGAGACAGAGACAGAGGGAGATGGAGATAGAAACAGAGAGAGACAGAGACGAAGAGAGAGAGGGAGAGAGAGAGAGAGAGAGAGAGAGAGAGAGAGAGAGAGAGAGAGAGAGAACAAAAAAGAGAGAGACAGACAAGTGGGGAGAGAGATAGACAGGCATGAGGGGCAAGAGGGGAGGCAGAGGAGATAGACAGAGACAGAGAAACAGGGACAGACAGAAATAGATTCAATACAGGTGCGCGTGCGTGCGTGTGCGGGGGAAAAATACGTGTGCAAGTGAAGGGTTTTGGAATCATATTAAGAGGGATGGAGAAAGGAAAGGGAAAGCGACTAGCCCATGATTGTCCCCAATCCTCTTTGCTTGACAGGGTGACGAGGGATGTCGCTTGTGCCTAAGCCTCTCAATACTACGACACCAGTCACTTTTCAAGTGCTTGACCTCAGCAAGTGTTTACTAACATTGCAAATCTTTCAAGTGCTCTCGCGTTTTTCTTGCAGATAAAGGCAATTACCCTTACACGCTTCAACAGTTTCGACGTCTGCGGCTGAGTTTGATTTTCATTGACGAAGGGTCTAGGACCTGTACAACGTCTAAAACTTGTTACAAGTCTTTGGTTCCTTTACAGTACAACGTGCTGCACGTCTGTCTCCATTTTTAAAGTCTATCAATGCAAATCCCTCGACCTCGACTGTTTATTATATAGAGTGCCTTTAGCTATTACTTGAAAGACATCAGATAATACTTCATAAATAACGTGCAACTTCTTTTCTAACGATATTAAAACAAAGTCAAGTTACACGACATCAGCTACTATTTTTATATGGATTTATTACTTATTCTTTTTCATCCAATAATACTCAAAAGATAAATTCAAGCATTATTTATTTGTTTGTCCCAACGTACGTACCAACCCACTCCACTCCTTGCAGAAAATTACCACCATACATACATATACATAATATCATAGCCCTTACCACTACATGGTTAAAATAAATACGTTAGACCACCAAGTCCCTAGGTTAGGTTACGTGCATTCCACGATGAGGATGATCAAGAATACACCCAAAAAAAAACTCATCTACTGGGGAGCAAACACGCCTTAAACTATTTTATATAAAATAAATCTTAGCTTCGATCTGCGATAGCGCATCGTGAAATGTGCCCTAAGGGACCTCGAGCAATCGGCACCCCTGCCTACATACATGTGCTTTTAACAAATATTTGCCGTACGGTCAAGGATAGGCACACGACTCGGGTAGCAAACAACAAAACGTGAGTCATTATACTAGGCAGGCTGAGTAATCGCTGGGTTTTTCGTCACATTAGTTCCCTCTTTTACAGCTGGACGGACAGACCCTCACCTTATCATGGGCGAATGGTGT
>CM072524.1:14693959-14751459 GCA_036898135.1 Oncomelania hupensis | reverse complement strand
CTTCAGCTTTCATAGGCGACCCCAAATGTTTTTTTGCTTGGTGAAATGTTTGGAGTGATTATGTACATGTTGTCAGTACTACAAACGATTTATTTTGTGAAAAGTCTGTCAGGCCGAGCAAGACACATCTCACATGCTTACAGTGTGCAGAAGGCCCCATGCCTGCAGCGCATTCACACTGACATTCCAAAACTGTTCCTTTATCTGTCAAAGAAATGTCAACTTTGTACATAAGACCAGTTTTCATTTCAGCCCGAACTTCAGCATGAATATTTTTTTTAATAGTCTAGTCATATAAATTCATAACAAATTTTTATAGAGTTCGGTACTCCAGCAGATGGCGTGACGTTGTTGTTGTTTGTAGATTATAGTCACACGACACTTTCGCATATAGGTGACTACTGGACCGATTTATACTGACACCAGCGGGCCAGGTGTTGGTAAAGGGGAAAATAATATGATCACACGTTGACCAATCCGGGATTCGAACCAGCGACCTTTCGGTTACTAGCAAGACGCTCTTACCAACTGAGCTACCCGGCCCCACATGGCGTGACGCAACACGGTGTACAGTTATTACAAGGGGCTCGATCACATAGGCCTATTTACTACCGGAAGTACGCTACCCTAGGCGCACTCTATCGGATTGTCTTCCCCGAAGGTGGAGTTTTTTGGCTCATTCAATCGCGGCAGCAATCCTCTTTAAAAGCTAATTGCCGAGGTGACGTACGCTTCCGATTGTCTATTTTGGGACAATAGGCAGTCTAAACTAACACTATAAGGCCATTCCCTACAAACACCTGATGGCCAGCGTAACGCCAGGCTTACATTTAAGCAAAGCCTGATACTAATAATGTTTCTCACAATTATTATTTTTTTAAATTTATTTGCTATTTTTATTGTTTTAATGTTGTTTTTTTTAAGTCTTAAACCATTGATGCGATTGTGGTGATCACACACATCGTTATACCGATTGCAAGTCTCTTGGCAAAAAGCTGCTCTACATTCGATGTGCCTTTGGGGAGACGTTTGGCTATATCTATCTCCATCTGATCCCTAAGACTGTTTGGTCGTTGGGGAGACATGACGGATGCTGTCGCGGAAAGCTTTTGTTACTTCAGTCGGTCTGTTGCTGTTGTCAGGAGGCGTGGCACGTCCAGCGCCGTTCATGTTTATGATCTCGATGAAGAAGACGTTAATAAAGCCACCAACCAACCTTGTTTTGACATCATCTGTCCAGTTCTTTCTTTTGCTTTCCTCTGCGCCTGCCTCCTTCCACTGTTCCTTGCATAATCCTTGCAACTATTTAAATGAGGTGCATCTAAATAGACCGTTTCCAAAGAGTTGGGCACAACTGCCACCAGTCCCTGTTTAATTTATTTTACCACTTTTATATAGCGCTTTTCCAGCTAAAAAGTCGCTCAAGGCGCAGGCCGATACAGGGTCTAACTTGTTAAAACAAGTGGCAAGGAAAAGTGAGGCTACATGGATTTCGGATCTAAGCGTCTCATTCCGTACAACGCGCGTGCACGCACGCACCCGCTAAGCACACATATATAATGTATAAAAAAGATGAACACGGTTATGTTCTCATTCCTGTGACAGTAAACAAACAGTGCAAAGGGCTCATTCACAACAACAGTCTGTAACTCAAGCACTAAAGGGACTTTCTGCGACCTAGCACATCTCGCACTAAAGGGACTTTCTGCGACCTAGCACATCATTCTCACCCCTAAAAACATTACCGCATTACCATGCTTCTTTTCTAAATCTCCGAGACTCCCCTTTCCCAAATGTCTGTGTATGTAGACAGTCTTCAAAATAAATCTGTTCCTTACCCCTCACGAATCATTTTTCTTAAAATAATCCTACCCCCCATTAACTTTGTAGTTCCAACAAATGCACGGTGGTCTAATGGTAGTGCTTTGGCTTGCGGATCTGAAGGTCCCGGGTTCGAGCCCTGTCCGGGCCATTGTGTTGTGTCCCTGGGAAAGACACTTTACTCCCGTTTCCTACTCCTTCGGATGAGAGTATAAACCGAGGTCTAGTCTGTGTCGCATGCACTCCATCATAACGGACTTTAAAGATCCTGACGCTCATGTCCTAGACGGGTGAGTGCCGGTAACAAGAACATACCCAGCATGTGGCAGACCCCAACGAAAGAAGAACCTACCTATTCTCCTAAGATTAATATTGAAACTTCAAACTCCCCACCTCTATCCCCTTAAAACACCTCACCCCCAACTCATTTTGCACACCTATACACACCTAAACCACCCACCCACCCACCCACCCATTACTCTCTCTCTCTCTCTCTCTCTCTCTCTCTCTCTCTCTCTCTCGCTGCTCTGCTCTGGAAAGCCCTGCAAACAGCTCTGTGCCATCAACCCCCAAACCAAATCATCCTACAGCACTTGTTTGATGCATCTCTACTTCCCCTCTAACCCCCAGTCCTTTCGTAGACCTACATCCACCACCCTCTATCCCAACACCGTCTTATCTACCCTTCTCCCCAAAATCTTGGCCCTCTAGTCCCAACAGCAACCATCTCCCTTTCAGCTGTCTATTCCCCAGGGTGGCTCGGCGCCTGTACAAATGGCTCACATGCCACAGGCAAGCCTAGTACAGTACATGAGAAACTTACGTGGCTGGATATGAATAATGCAGTATCCATATCACATTATGCAAGTGAAATGTAAAGACAGGAAATGTAAGTCGCAAGAAATTAACAATGCAATAACAATATGTAGGCCTGCAAAGGCAATTTAGAGACTGGAAATTGTATGCATGCCACAATGAAGTCATCTTCAACAAGATGGTATGCAATTCAAATTTATTTCCAGGCACTTTCACACACTGCTGACAATCTGCACTTTCCAAAGTGACCATTTTCTTGGCAATGTCGTGACTCGGCTTTATCCTAAAGCTGCAGAATGAAAGTATGGACTTATGGGTTACACTATTCCAACTATCTGCAAGCAAAAAAAAAAAAATTTAAATCGGTTCAACCAATTTTCAAATAAAGCGCAAAATGTTTATATATTTAGTTATAATATAATAATATGACCTCCGCAACCTAGACCTTTGAGAAAGAACAAAGGTCAAGGACACTAAAAACTAATTGCTGCATAGTAAAAAATAATCAAACACAAAGCTGGTCCAGACAGTCTTCAGATAAAGTAAAAATTGTGGGGTGAAAAAAAAGAGAAAAAAATGATTAGCCATACATACCTGTATCCCAAAATCAACAAAATCAGTTCCGCAGTTTATATGAGCAAAAAGTGTTTAACAACAAAGTGGCTCCAACAGACTTTGACCTTACGTTAGAGCAAATATGATGGCATAGGAGATTAACCATAAGCCTAGAGTGGTGTGGTGTGTGTGCATGTGCCTGTGAGTACTGTTGTGTGTGTGTGTGTCTGCCAGTCTGTATGTGTGTTTGTCTGCCTGTGCTGGTGTGTGTGTATATATCATTATATGTGCCACTAAAGACATCTAAATACAATGAAAGAAATTATAGTTAGCTACTAAGCTAGTGATAAAAACCAAACACGATCAATCTGTCCCAAATTCACATGTTCACTCCTGCATCCTTTTTGAGTGAAGAGATGCATGGGAGAATTCAGAAAACAAAATGTGGCCATCAAAAACACAAACACTAAAAAATATTTTGGAAATCCAACACATGTTTAAAGCAAAGCACTAATCTATTATGGCCAGTCCCAACCAGCTCCTGGTTTGAGGGCTCACAGTTCTCAGCCTGTCTATAATCTAATTAGTAATTTGTCCCTTGTATTTCCAGCAGCGCATCAGCGTTAGAATAAGCCTAAACCAACATCTCATGATATCCTTGCAGCAGAACCTCATGGCTTTAAGATTATTCTTCGTGCTAGTCTTGTGCCAACTGGAATAATAATAATAATAATAATAATAATAATAATAATAATAATAATAATAATAATACAGGATGCTATACGAGCTTTTCCCCAAATCATTCAGGCTCAAAGCGCGCGATCTATACCAACATACACGCTCACCTGTCTCATCCACCCTCACACACACCAAACACACATCCATCACTCAAACAGGTGGTGTAAAGGCAGGGAGATCGCTATTAGAAGATGGAAAGAAAATCGAATGTTTTATTTTTTATTTTATTTTTATTTTTATATTGACTGCGTCCTGTACCATTATTGATAAGATTATCACACTGTATGTGTATCAGGCTGGACAACGCTTCACTTCAGTCATCCATTAATAATGGCTTATGCTAAAGGTCGGTGACCACAACAGTGTAGTGGAACAGAAACACAACCTAAAACAATTTCTTTCTGACCACAATCACAATTTTATCCACTGACATGTTCACAAATAGTTCAGATGCAATTTACAGGAGGGGAGATAGGGGTGATGGAGGGGAGATGGGGAGTCGGATAGCGCAGTGCTTGGAACACTCGCTTAGTACTGTGTCGCAAGTTAAGAACCGTCCAGTGCGGTTAGCACTTGGATGGGTGACCGCAAAACGTGAAGCAACAAATAACAACGCCCCCAGTTGACTCAACTGTGACTGAGTACCTACTCTATTAAGGGTGGGGAAGGTAAAGCAGCGAGGGAGAGAGATGGGCATCACCCTCATTACGCTGGCCCAAGATAAGTGTGATCCCCGACATCACGCTCCCTTACGGCTACAGCTACGGCCACAAGGCTATGGGACTACCTTTACCTTTACCTTTTTTACCTAGACAGGGGTGACACACATTAAACAGCAATAACATAGAAAATCTTAATGATGTACATCCTTGTGTGACTATAAGTATGCATTGAAATTTTAATAAAACATGGTTTGATTGGTAATTCTTTAGGTTCTTTTTCTTTTGGCTTATCAGCTGAAAGATTAGCTATGCTTAAAATATATGGGACACATCAGACAGGCAGAGAACTTCAGTGGTCAAAGATTATAGAATCATATGTTATGATTACAGTAATTAAATGCTTAATAGAAACAGTGTTTACAGCTCAACTGATATCCTCTTTCAACTATCTATACTCCCCCCTGAAAATAATACTGCCTATCTTACCATTATGAAATAGTGAGGTACGGCTGTGTTAATTTATTTATAATTTTATTATCGTCATCTTTATTATTATTAACGTACAGAACAATATAGTTTCAATGAGTCATGCTATTAGACTAGTATTAATAGTAGTTAATAACTAAAAAAATTTAACATTATACAGGGCTCGAAATTAGCGGGGGCCCGGGGCCAAAAACCCGCAAAGTTTATTTCGGGCTCGGAAAGTTGAAAAACGAAGGGCCCTCTTGGCCCGCAAAATAATTCGTCTGCTACAGCTAGCTCTACTCGGCAGTTTCGTATTTGGGCCAAGGGAAGCAACCCACACCGGTGCCCTAAATTTGGACAGAAAAAAAAAAAACAGAGAAAAGAAGCGAAAACCCTTTAATTTTGCACTCAAAAGTTTAATATACACTTCAATATCTTTTTAATATAATAAACAAAAGGCTATGGCACAACATAAGCGCAAAATGTCCATCTTTGCAAGTACGAAAGTATGGCTACATATCGTCGCCATACAGTTGCTAAAACAATCGGCGATGGCGTATTTTCCCATTTTTGGGAAGCGAAAGACGCCAGAAGAAAACGTCGACGAAAGGAAAGAACAAGAAAAAGAGAGAAAAAAGAAGTATGAAGAGGAAAAAAGATCAAGGATTTACAATGAAAGGTGGAAAAAAAATTTCCATGGCATGGCCTTGAAGTGAACGAGGAAAAGTACTGTTAAGTTTAGTTCCCTTTCATGGTTTTGTTTTGAACTTTTGTGTATTGAGGTTTTTTATTAGGTTACTCATATTAAAAATTTAATGATGTGTATTGTGCAATACTCAGTCACAAAACTGAAAAGTATTATACAAGAGACTCACTTGATTTTTTTCTCTTTTGTTTAATGGCCATTTCAGGCTCACTAGTCACTGGAATATGTGTGTCACTGAATGTGTGTGTGTGTGTGTTTATTTCCCCTTTTTTGTTGGTATTGTAATGTTTGAAAGTGAAAGAAAAGGCAAATAAAAATGACATCACTCAGCAAAATTGGAAATTCAATTGTTTTTATTTTAGATTATCAGACAAATTGTACTTTCTACTTATTATATTGTCAATAATTCTTTTGTTTTTTGTTTGCATTATTTTTCAAGTTGGGCCCCGAAAGTTGCTTGTGGGCCCTCAAATTTTTCAATCAAGGGGCCCGGTGGCCCCCAAAGAAAAAAGTTAATTTCTAGCCCTGTTATACAATTAATTCCTTGAACTGAGCATCATCTCCTTTAACTCAACAAGTCTTTTCCATGCTTAACTGTTCCATTTAATCAATTCATAGTAACTGATTGACAATAAGAACAATACAAACAAGAGTAAGTGACCGTTACATAACATTGCATCTCTCTCTCTCTCTCTCTCTCTCTCTCTCTCTCTCTCTCTCTCTCTCTCTCTGAAGTTACTCACCTCGGCTGGTCTGGAGACAGTAACAGATTCCACTTTAGCAGGAGAAGCTTGAGGTGTTGGTACATGCTTGGGACTGACAAAAGCACCATCGGGTAACTCGTCAGGCTTGAAATCCCCCCGAGATCCTCTCCGACTACCCTCCTCTTCAGCAGCAACTGAACTGCGAGCGCCTTTGCCTTGTTGCAACTGCACTCGAGTTGAATCGGACCGCTGATATTTTTCCAACTTTTCCTGCACCTCCTGCATATCTTGCTCTTCCATATGCCTTCGTGCTTTCACGAAATACATCTTGCTCCTCTCTCCACAAGGTCATAACTCCCAAAACAAACAATAACAACTTTTACAAGCTATCCATAACGGCCCGACTTCCCTTTGTTTTGGCCTCTGCTCGCCATTTTGGGAGCCTGTCAATGCTTGGTCATCACTTCCGGGTCAAGTTCTGACCTTTCTTTCATTCAAAAGCGAAAGTCGGTGATTGAAGCTTTGTTATTGGGCAAAATTTGTTCTTGTGTTGTTCGACCATACTGAATGAACGGTTCGTATGATTAACTGTGAGTCATGAAAATGTTATAATACCGGTAATGGAAGATTAGCTGCCACTCGGCACTCCCAACATGCCATCGTCTGCTACAAGTAAGCTTACAATAACTATCTGCAGAATGCGGTCGTCGTCTTATACTATCCGGCCGTATATTGAAGTGACAAAAGTGCACTGACAGAGTTAAATAAATAATGTTGGCTATATAGGTTTATTTGTTGTAGCCTACACGTTTCAGTTAACAAAGAAGAAGTAGAAGTAGAAGAAGTAGAAGGAGGTGAGTAGAAGAAGAAGGAGAAGAAAATGGAGTCTTGAGATTAGGACAGATCAACGATCGAGAAGATTAAGCAATATTATGAACACCAGAAGACGATTTAGGACATATAAGCGAGAAAAGAACAGCAACAACTACACCAATTAGAAGAAAACGAGGGGGAGGGGGAAGAGGAGGAGTAGTACAGATTCAGGATATTAAGAAATTAAATCACAGTGTCAAAACAGTACAAGCAATTTATTAAATAACCCAGATATTGTGTAACTGCACCGATCCTGTTGATTGGATTGTGGACGAGACAATATTGTATCCAGACAATTTGTTAGTACATTCAAAACTTGTCTTTTTCTTAAAAAACATAACCAACAGTTGTAGGCTAATGCGATTAAAGGGTGAAAAACATCATCATATTTCTGGCACCAAGCTCTCTTATGCCGGATGATTCGTGCATGAATTGCTGTACGTTTAGTACATGAATATTCAAACTCTATTTCTTAATTATCTTGACAGATCAATACCTGCTTCAGTTTTAAACAATTCAATTCAGTATTCAATTCATTTCAAGTAATATTTTTAGGTGTCAACATGTTCACACACAAATTAGCAGTCAGCTCCATCCATATTGGTCATTCCCGAACACTAATATCACAGCCAGATGTTCAAGTGATCAACTCATGTTTAAGCAATGTCAATTATAACAATTTTCTTTAAGAACGCTGAAATTGAGTTGCTTATATACACAATTATAACAAAGATTGCATAAAACGTTTTTAACATCGCCATCCTCAAATTTGATCATTCTTCTTGTCCCATCTACGTTGAGGTTAAATGACTGCTCTTCTTGTCCCATCTACGTTGAGGTTAAATGACTGCTCTTTTTGTCCCATCTACGTTGAGGTTAAATGACTGCTATTTTTGTCCCATCTACGTTGAGGTTAAATGACTGCTCTTTTTGTCCCATCTACGTTGAGGTTAAATGACTGATCTTTTTGCCCCATCTACGTTGAGGTTAAATGACTGATCTTTTTGTCCCATCTACGTTGAGGTTAAATGACTGCTCTTTTTGTCCCATCTACGTTGAGGTTAAATGACTGCTCTTTTTGTCCCATCTACGTTGAGGTTAAATGACTGCTCTTTTTGTCCCATCTACGTTGAGGTTAAATGACTGCTCTTTTTGTCCCATCTACGTTGAGGTTAAATGACTGCTCTTTTTGTCCCATCTACGTTGAGGTTAAATGACTGCTCTTTTTGTCCCATCTACGTTGAGGTTAAATGACTGCTATTTTTGTCCCATCTACGTTGAGGTTAAATGACTGCTCTTTTTGTCCCATCTACGTTGAGGTTAAATGACTGCTCTTTTTGTCCCATCTACGTTGAGGTTAAATGACAGCTCTTTTTGTCCCATCTACGTTGAGGTAAAATGACTGCTCTTTTTGTCCCATCTACGTTAAGGTTAAATGACTGCTCTTTTTGTCCCATCTACGTTGAGGTTAAATGACTGCTCTTTTTGTCCCATCTACGTTGAGGTTAAATGACTGCTCTTTTTGTCCCATCTACGTTGAGGTCAAATGACTGCTCTTTTTGTCCCATCTACGTTGAGGTTAAATGACTGCTCTTTTTGTCCCATCTACGTTGAGGTTAAATGACTGCTCTTTTTGTCCCATCTACGTTGAGGTTAAATGACTGCTCTTTTTGTCCCATCTACGTTGAAGTTAAATGACTGCTCTTTTTTGTCCCATCTACGTTGAGGTTAAATGACTGCTCTTTTTGTCCCATCTACGTTGAGGTTAAATGACTGCTCTTTTTTGTCCCATCTACGTTGAGGTTAAATGACTGCTCTTTTTGTCCCATCTACGTTGATGTTAAGTGACTGCTCTTTTTGTCCCATCTACGTTAAGGTTAAATGACTGCTCTTTTTGTCCCATCTACGTTGAGGTTAAATGACTGCTCTTTTTGTCCCATCTACGTTGAGGTTAAATGACTGCTCTTTTTGTCCCATCTACGTTGAGGTTAAATGACTGATCTTTTTGTCCCATCTACGTTGAGGTTAAATGACTGATCTTTTTGTCCCATCTACGATGAGGTTAAATGACTGCTCTTTTTGTCCCATCTACGTTGAGGTTAAATGACTGATCTTTTTGCATTAAATAAGGATCATGTCCATAACATCGATGTCGTGTGTGTGTGTGTGTGCGTGTGTGTGTGTGTGTGTGTGTGTGTGTGTGTGTGTGTGCTTCTTTGTTGTTGTATTGTTTGTGTTTTTTTTTTGTTTTTGTTTTTTTCACCTTACCCATAAGTGCTTATTCACTCAGTAATCATCATCTCATTCTTGTAAGCTTACTATACAGTGTAGTAAGATCTTAAACGTTACGAGTAAAGTATGTAATTTGGAATGATTTTTACAATGTGCATGTGATATGATATGGATGAAAGCGGTTAGTTGTATATTTTTATTGCATATGGTTTTGAACTGTGATTCTGCGCCTGTTTGAAGACCTTTTGAGGTAATAAGGATGTGTTGTGTTGTGTTGTACATTGGACAACCCCTGCAAGTGATAATAATAATAATAATAATAATAATAATAATAATAATAATAATAATAATAATAATAATAATAATAATAATAATAATAATAACAATATTGTTTGTTTGTTTGATTGTTGCTTTAGGTCCAGCGGACCAATAATAACAATAACAATAATAATAATAATAATAATAATGATAATAATAATAATAATAATAATAATAATAATAATAATAATAATAATAATAATAATAATAATAATAATAATAATAATAATAACAATAACAATAACAATAGTAATAATAAGAATAAGAATAAAAATCATCATCATCATCATCATCATCATAAGTTATAAGATATACTATAATTTTGGATAATGTCTAATTCATTTTAAAATAGGCTTCATTCCTGGTTTTAAAAAAAAAATAGCTCGAAGCATTCTGCAATATAAAACAACTAAAACATTTTTTAAAATCATTAAATAATAATTATATGTAAATTAATTACATTTTTTAAAAATAGAAGCACACTTGCTTGAAAATACAGCACTGTTACAGTAGATCTTCCATAAAAACTATTGTTTCTTTTAGATCACACTAACTTAAAAAATGTGGGCTTAGGAGTTTGATTCTACGTATTGTTTATTGTGTGTAGTTTACATTACAAGAGTTTAAGTTGATGTGACCATTACCAACGGATTTAACTGCAATTTTAAACGTCTGATGGATCTTTACTCTTTTTCTTCTGAGCTCAGTCAGCATCAATTTAACCTTTGCAAAAACTTGCGCTATTTAAGACGTCTCCGTCGTTGTCACTGACGTCGTAATTTTAAAAAAAAAAAAATAAAAAAACATTTTCTAAACTTCTCGCGCTCCGACACTCGACACGACGTCACAGGTTCGAAAACTTGTTAGATATTGCATAATTATTCCCAGCAGAAGAAAATGAAAATGAAAACCACACAAGTCGTATACCAGTATTCAAATGTTCGCATTTCTTGCAGGGCCCCAAAGCAAAGACTTTCGTTTATTTTGGGCGAAAACGGGTTTATCCCATCATTCGCATTGCTATTATGACATTAAACAATGTTTAAGTGGGCTTCGTTGCTAAAACCAACTGCTAAAATTTGAATTTTCCTTTTTGGTTCTGCCAGAGAGTGAATTTTCCTGTTTCCATGTACACGTTTACACTCTACGATCTTTATTATTTATTTTTTAAATTTTAAAAAAATTTAAGCGCTACAGTTGTAGCTAGTTAGTTAGTTATTCATTGCTTACAGGGTCCAACGGACTGCAAAGAGCCGAATCAGGACCATAAAATCAAGCCCACAACTTCGCTGAAAGAGGACTCGCCCCTGATCCGAATAAAAGATCTGCAGAAACAACCCTAGTGGTAACACTGAAGACACTCCACCAGCCGGTCACTTTACAATAAAGACATCCCACGAAGAGGACTCTGAAGGTATACTCTAATTTATCGAACCCCCGTTTACAAAAACAAAGTAGAATATAAACATCATTATAAAATATCAACAAAACACATACATATAAAATGCCTACATTGCCAAATAATAACATGACCACCTGGCAGAAAGTGTCCAATATTCCCAAGCTGATCCAACAGACCTCACAGACCAATGAGGAGTTTTGTTGCTGAAGAGCTTTTAAGAAAAAAGGTAGGTGACTGGTCTAGCGAAGAAGAAGATAGTATGGTAGATTGGTAGAACAGAATATGAATGAGAAAGAACAAATGAGAAAGACAGCGACAGTGGGAATTTAAAGCACTAAATTTCCAGAAAGTGGGGATACTATTTATACTGAAACCCCCGGCACCCTTACGGGGGAACAGTTGTAGCTAATCGTTACTAATATTAATTTTTCACACAAAAAAAAACCACTACGGATTTTTGCTGATTTAAAAAATAACTATACTGACCAAAGAGTTGCTTTTAGTTGCAAGCTTCTTTTTTCTCTTTGAGCTGGGAGGGAGGGGAGAGGTGAAAGAAGAGGTTGGAAGGGGGGGGGCATTCACTGTGAATGTTAAACTGATCTGTCGAGGGTCGAAGCGGGTCCCAATAAAATAAAACTAACCAAGACTTCCACGGGGTCAAACCTTCATTGGATAGAAGGACCAAAACGAGAGTCGAGGTGGCGGAGGGGCAGAGTGTTGAAATAAAGGTAACTGTCAAATTGGTAGGAACATAATGTAGATCACAGGGTTACGTCGCGATACGGACGCCTGTGGTGTAGACCTAGAACTAACTCCTACTATCGCTTAATTACTTATACCTGGTGACGACAGATAGAGTTGCCAGGCTGACTTGATCTTTTTTCTTCCCATCAAAGGCGCGTAGAATTTCTTTTTTTTTTCTTTTTCTTTTTTTTTTAAAAATTGTATATGTGTAATTCTGACTGCCAGTTTCGTTTGGAAATCTAAATTAGGACACATAATTATCTGTGTCCTTTTCTTTCTTTTCTTTCTTGTTTTGCTTTGTATTGTCTTGTTTTTGCTTTATTTTGTTGTCATTTTGTTATTTCAGCACCAACTTGTTTAACACAAAAAATGGTAGATATTCTGAATCATAACAACACGCTTTGCTAACAAAATCATACTAATCTGAATTGTCTTTGTTGTTGTTGTTGTTGTTGTTGTTGTTGTTGTTGTTGTTGTTGTTGTTGTTACTGTTGTTGTTAACTGTTGTCTTTTTTTTTTAAATTTGTTGCTTAGTCTGGTAGCCACGGACTCATCCTGGTGCAGAATTACATAATTAGAGATAGTCTGCTTAGTCGGGCGGATCGATCTGCGGCAGCTAACGACCAGGAGCTGGTGCGGCTGCGGCAGTCGCTTGGATGAGCGCGGCAATGAGTGCGGCATTGGAACTGCCGCTTCCGCTGCCACTGCTTCCGGAACTGGTGGGCCACGGAACTGGAACCACCTTGCTGTAGCTGCAGCCGTTAGCCACCGCGGCCATGGCGCCTGTTCAAGACACAAATCAGCAATCGTTAAATACTGTTGTTGTTGTTGTTGTTGTTGTTGTTGTTGTTGTTTTAAATAAACTTTATGTAATGCTAATAATGTAAATAATGTAAATTGTATGTATAATTAAATAAATGATGTAATACACATTGCTTTTCCATTCCCTATAACTCATCTAACTCTGACATTAATACCATAAACCACTGCCGTGAGGGGAGATTACATTACATTACATGATTATTGCTTTAGGTCCAGCGGACTCTTCCGAGCCAAATCAGGACCGGACAACCCCTGATCCGCATAAAAGATCTGCTGAAACAACCCTAGTGGTAAAACGGAAAGCCCTCCACCAGCCAGTCACTTTACAATAAAGACATCCCACGCAGGGGACGCTGAGGCTGTACTCTAATTTATCGAACCCCCGTTTACAAAAACAAAATAGAATACAAACATCATTATAAATTATCAACAAAACACATACATGTAAAATGCCTATATTGCTAAATAATAGCATCATAGGAAGCCCTAGTGACCACCTGGCAGAAAGCGTCCAATATTCCCAAGCTGATCCAACCGACCTCATACACAAATAAGGAGTATTGTCCCGGAAGAGTTTTCAAGAAAAAAGGTAGATGACTGGTCTAGCGAAGAAGAAGATAGTATAGCAGGTTGATAGAACAGAGCGGGAATGAGAATGAGCAAATGAGAAAGACAGCGACAGTGGGAATTTAAAGCACTTAATTTCCAGAAAGTGGGGATACCATTTATACTGAAACCCCCGGCAGCCCAACGGGGGTAGTGAGGGGAGATAGAGAGAGGAGGAGGAGGAGGAGGAGGAGGAGGAGGAGGAGGAGGAGAAGAAGAAGAAGAAGAAGAAGAAGAAGAAGAAGAAGAAGAAGAAGAAGAAGAAGAAGAAGAAGAAGAAGAAGAACTATACACAACTGGATGCTATTGATATTAGGTTACGCGGTTTTCTCCTAAACTAGACTCAAAGTGCGGCTACATATTTTTGTTACCAAAATACACGCTCACAAACTACAGACATACTACAAACACACATTAATCACTCAAACATATTACGGTGTAAAGGCAGCGAGATCGCTTTTACGTTAAGACGATGGAAGGAATTAGTTCAGCATCTGGACTGAAACCACGCTCATTTATTTAATTTACTTACTAAATTTTAATTAGCGCTGTTCCAGCCCAGGAGCTGTTGAAGGCGCTGATCGACAAAAGATCTAACTCAAGCCGCCCGAGCGCCCCCCGGCAGTGTTTTTGTGTATGTTCACCTTAATTCTCCTCTTCTCTTTGATTCTTTTTGGAATATACAATGCAGTACAATACAATACACAATACAATGCAATACAATACAGCTGGGAAAGAAAATCCTCCCCAAAGAGTTGATCTAAGGGAGGGAATCTAATTCCATGAAATCAGCACTGAGTTTTTTCCCTTACATCAGTGTTTTGCGGTCGACGGCAGAATCGATCGGGAAATGGACACACACTGATAAAGGTTTCAATAAACTAAACTAAAATAAAATAAAATATTTATCGAATACGAAAATTTATTTAAAGGGCCATGATACTGAGGTTGTTTTGTGTTCTTTTGACAGCGAGTTTATTTGGTAAAATGCAGGGAAATATCGTTGCTCAAACCAACAATCGCTAAGCTTTGATGGCGTCTCTTCCTTGCTATGTAATCAAATAACTGTGCCTACTATATGAAAGCTGCGGTGTTATGTTTAGATGCAACATTTATTCTACCAAAAGGCACATTAAAAATTTAATGTATTGACTTAGATCAAAATAATACTTTCGAAAGTGGTTATTTTTTTTCAAAAATGAATCTTAATTTTTCCCATTGACAACACTCACTGTGAATTGGGAAAGGATGCGTGACGCTGAAGTGCGTGATCTTGGGATCCTTTATGTGGTTTGTTGCAGCTGATCTCGAGATAGACGGCTCCAAGTGGAGCATTTTAAGTTTAATCTTTTAATGGGTGAGTGCACATTATTTAGTTATTTATTTATTTTATACTTTTAATTTTATTTTGTTTTATTTTGTTTTGTTTTATTGTATTTATTTATTTTATTTAAATAAATCATTCTTAAACCAAGTTTTAACAGCAAGGGCAGCGACAGCAAGCAACAAAAGTAGTTTTTTTTTTAAAAACCCGACGACGACGACAACAACAACAGAAACAGCAGCAGCAGCAGCGGGTGGAAAATATAAGGTATGAAAGCAACTCATGATAAAACTGTAATTTAATTTTAAAGAGAGAGTAGTTGTTGACGAGCAATACAATTGATAAAATATCAATAATTACATAGAATAATAATAAATAAGGATTACTGTCATCCGTCTGTTCTGTTTGAGTGAACCCTGATCAACTATAATACATTTAAACACCAGTTGTTCCTCTTATTTCACACTTTTTTTTTCAACTACATAATGGTGATAAGATAACATAACAATTTTACTTTAAAACGGTAAAAGCAAACGCTGCGTGTGCTTTTTTACCTCTTGAACTTGGGGCCTGTAACAATAACAGTTAGTAAAACAAAATAACTTTATAACAATAGCAACATAATGTAACAATATAATCAAGATCTGCGAAAGAGAAGATAACATTGACTGAAAAAGAAATAATCATAACCAACCCACTTCAGGCTAGTAATAAAATCGTGTTTTATGTCCCAAGACTGCAATAAAGGTAAAGCTAATACTTACAGAAAGCCAGAAGAAGAATCATCAAAGCACATTGAGCGTTCATTTTTATGGTAGAAATAAAATTTGATAGCTAGAAACAACTCTGAGGTTTCAAAGACAAAATTAAGACTGCTTTTCTTTGCTTTTCAAAAACTGAGTTCAATAACCGCTTCCTTTGGTAATTCTCGATGAAGAGTTCTAATGATTATTTGTTGCATGTAAACTGTCCCCTTGCTTTTTATACTGATCAGTTTTGGAGGAAGCACGAAGTGGCGAGTGACCACTTCAATAGCAACTGGCTAACTGGTCCTTTTTTGATCTGACGGTATGAATGGACGAACCAAAATTTAAAGTGATAGTACTTCAGTCGATCAAATCAATTTATCAAAACGAATGGAAAGAGATTAAATCAACTTATAAAATGGAATGGAATAGGACGAAATGGAATGGAATTACATCCCATCGCATCGCATGACACTATATTGCAGAACATCACAACATATTACATTATATCACATCACAACACTCTACATACTCTATGATATTAATCGATCAGCTTCAAATCACATCATTTTATTATTTATTTGTTATTGTCTTTTGTATCGAAATAATAATACCAACAAAGTACAAAATTGAATGATAACAACCATTTATTCAAGGAACTATCCAACCGGAGAAATCATTAAATTAATGCCGACAACATTAGCTTTAGGTTATTTGGTGATTTAGCCAAATCATTAATATCACATCAATTGGTCAAGACCAAGATCAAGATTTTCGCATAATAGGGGAACGACCACCAGTGTATTGTGATTTTTAAAGCGAATCCAATTAATCAAGTCAGTCACACAGTGTATCATTAAAGGCCTCTTTGTACATACATCTGTGATATTGGATAACATTTGATAGGGTTGAGTAGTTATGTTTAGATAAAGTATACTCTCTCCATTCCTCCTGCCCCCTCCTTCCCCCGCCACCTGTAAATCGTGAAGTGAACTTTACACAACAATTAAGATCGGAACGATTATATTTAATATTAGGCCTACTAACCAACGTAGCTGTACATATCACTCCTAACAACACTCCCCCTCAACCCTCATCAATGCCTCTCTCCTCCCGGCCCACCCTAACTCGATGCCCCCTTCTCTCTCTCTCTCTCTCTCTCTCTCTCTCTCCTCTCTCTCTCTCTGTCTTTCCCTCTCTTCCTCTCTCTTTCTCTCTCTCTCTCTCGGTCTCTCTGTCTCTCTCTCTTTGTCTCTCCCTCTCTTCCTCTCTCTCTCTCTTCCTCTCTCTTTCTCTCTCTGTCTCTCCCTCTCTCTCTCTCTCTCTCTCTCTCTCTCTCTCTCTCTCTCTCTCTCTCTCATTTCTGTATGACGGTTATAAGCTAAAGGCCAACGATTTTGGACGAAAATCAAATACATTAATTTCACTTAAAGACGATGAATAATTTCATCACAAAAACCACCGTACTACTTCTCCACCTCACGCCAGTGAAAGAGTCACAACTGATAGAACATTTACCGATTTGCAAACATGTTTTTCTAAAAATTTATTACGTAATTGATTATTTAAAAAATAACTGACTGATAAGTGGTGGACCTTCACGGGTGCAGATTCAATCGCGTGACGAACACACACACACACAAACACACTTACGCACACGCACACACACACACACCCACACCTACACACACCTCAACACACACACGCACACACATTCTTGTGCGCGGTGACAAACGAGGTAATTTAGAATGTAGGAATCGGATAGCACATTTTTGACAGAAAAAAAGCATTTTTGAAGAGAAAAGGGTTAGGGTAAGGGCTAGTTGCAGCGCTGCAACTAGCCCTTACCCTACCCCTTTTCGAGAAAGTTGACCTAGTTCGTCTCCTATAGGGGACGAAATAGGTCGAAATTTCTTCCAAATTTCTTCCGAAATGGACTGCATTTTTTCCATCCCGGATAGTGCACTCCTCTGTACTTAAAACACTCTCTTCCCCCCACCCACTGCACTCCCATGCACTAAAAAAGCACTCCCGCGTACTTCGAAACAAATGGGGAACGCGAGACAAATGAGGAACGAGCAAATTACCCCATTTTTGACTGAAAAAGTAAATTCCGTTTCTCATTTCTGTCGTTATACAACAACACAAATACACACACAAACAAACAAACAGATAGTATTTTAGACAATAAAAAAGAAGAAGGAGCAAGAAAGGAGAAGGAGGAAGAAGAGGATTATGGAGAGATTATCCCCGGACTTTAAAGATCCTGACGCTCATATCCTAGGCAGGTGAATGCCAGTTACATAAATACGACAATTGAGGTATTAGACAATGCCTCCGTCACGATGATTACGTCACTCGATTTGAATGAGTTGGGTTTTAATTGGAGGCACAAGTCTAAGTGCAAACCATACTTGAACCAAATCTCTCCAATAATTATGGAGAAAGTATGATTAGAAAATAAAAAACAAAACAAAT
The DNA here is from genome assembly GCA_036898135.1 of Oncomelania hupensis. Classification (NCBI taxonomy): domain Eukaryota; kingdom Metazoa; phylum Mollusca; class Gastropoda; order Littorinimorpha; family Pomatiopsidae; genus Oncomelania; species Oncomelania hupensis. Next base: position 14,733,444 of record CM072524.1, on the reverse strand, counting down.
TATGATGTCACTATGATGACATCAACCGATATGCGTACTTTCCTTTTTCTTTTTTTTTTCTTTTTTTGTCACCTGGTATAATTCACTATTTTGGTTCAATTTTAAAAGAAATCCGTCCATTAGTTTCAGAAAAAAGTGCGCAAAATAAATAACTACGTGAAAATATACCACGTCACCACGATGACGTCACTCGGTATTACTTAAGTTGTGACTAAGGCTCAATGCATCTGTACACACTCATTCCATTCCAAAGTTGAAAGGAAATGTTTAAAAACAAATGTAAGTGACGTCGTCATGATTACGTCACTCGATTTGCATAAGTTTGGTTTTACTTTGGAGGCATACGTAAAGTCTAAGTACAAACCAAGCTTGAACCAAATCCCTCCAGTAGTTTGAGAGAAAATAGGACTAGAAAAAGACCAAAAACAAATTATGACGTCACCATGATGACGTCATACGATGACGTCACTCAATACACCATAGTTCCGTTAAAGGCTCAAGGCATCTCTACACTCTAATTACATAAGAAGTTGTTTTTTTTTTTAATTGTTTCAGAGAAAAGTTCGCAAATGCCACCTACGGACGAACCCCGGGCGGACCCTGGACACCGGACGGACAAAGCCAAAAAAAGTAGTTAAGGTTCTTACAGCTCTGGAACTACTTAACTAACTAAGTGACTAACTAACTGAGTTTTTAAAAAAAATTGATATTATACACTTTGAGCAATCATCGCTTTTTTTTTTTACATTTACTTTGGGAACATGATGTTTAGTGCAAGAGGAAATCACTCGTAATTTAAGAGGTTAATATGCGGGCCATACTCGCTGACATCGCTACAGTTACACGTACTGCACTTTGAAACAACGTAACTATCAATGGACAAAAATCTTTTTCATATTATTAACTAAGTCAGTTAGGCCTCATTTCAATTTCAACATTGAATCACAGCAGGTCAGATCAAGACAAACTGAACTCTAGTGCCAGCGCCTTGAGAAGGCATTTAAGCTAGCATAGCGCTATATAAGAACAAATTAAATGCCATTTACCCCTCCCCTCCACCCACTCCCCTCACCCCTCCCAAAAAAGAGGCAAAATTGTCGGAAATTGAACTGACACTCGATAACACTTCTTTCAAAAGAGACGGAGAATAAGAGACACAGAGGAAAACAAATGCAAGAGAGCTAGCAGAACTCTCCACAACTGAATCAATTCAAGTCTTATTGCACTCGCACACTCTGCTCCTCAGCTGGGGAGCGCTGCTCTGTGTTAGCCGTGCTTTGCCTGACAAAGGCAACCGGAACTCAAATTTCGTCCGCCTGGGTGACAAATATTATCCCAAAAAACGAAAATCCGGTTCTCAAGCAGATCATTTATACATTTTTCTGTGCTCCACGTACAAAGCAGTCTCCTCCTGACTCGATCATTTCCGGTCTTTTAGCTGATCTTCCGATTTTCATGGATCCCTTGACTCCTATCGCCAACCGGCAATGGCAGCGCTTTTAACAAGCATGTATGTTCCTTGTGCCTTAAGGACTACTTTGGTGTTTGTCTGTGTGTATTAGTCTTTATTACTGTTCAGGGTGTGTGTGTGTGTGTGTGTGAGTGCGTGGGTAGGTGCGTGTGAGGATGTTTACACGGCGTTATTGGGACAAATTAGTGCAAGTTTGCATACGTTCTTTGGACAGACCTCCTTGTTGGGACGTCCATTTAATGATCCGTGAGGGTTAGGGTTAGGGTAAGGGTTAGGGTTAGGGCTAGGGTTAGGGCTAGTGTTAGGGTTAGGGTTAGGGTTAGGGTTAGAACACTTTAAAGTACTTAAAAAACGGGGTCGTAGCACGACCCATTGTCCACAGAACGTATGTGGCGATAGAGGAAAGTCCAAATAACGGTGTCTCCGCAAGTATGTGTGTGTGTGTGTGTGTGTGTGTGTGTGTGTGTGTGTGTGTGTGTGTGGGTAGGTGCGTGTGTGTGTGTGTGTGTGTGTGTGTGTGTGTGTGTGGGTAGGTGGCACGGTGGCCTAATGGTAGAGCTTTGGCTTGCGGATCTGAAGGTCCCGGGTTCGAGCCCAGGCCGGAGCATTGTGTTGTGTCCTTGGGAAAGACACTTTACTCCCGTTTCCTACTCCTTCGGATGAGAGTATAAACCGAGGTCTAGTCTGTGTCGCATACATTCCATCATAACGGACTTTAAAGTTCCTGACGCTCATGTCCTAGACGGGTGAGTGCCGGTGACAAGAACACACCCAGCATGCACCTAGGTCCTTCTCCCCCATCCCTGGCTGCCCAGGATTGTGCTCAGTTGTACGGGCGTCAGACCATGCGCCCAAAGGCTGCGGGTGGGCGTCTCGGGCGGCTTGAGTTAGATCCTGTATCGGCCAGCGCCTTGAGCAGCTCTTGAGCTGGTAAAGCGCTATATAAGAACGATTAAATAACGATTAAATAAATTTCTTTGCTCTCTTTGTTTCAGATATATCTGAGTTCATCTCATGCTTTTGTATTTCCAGACGTATCTTTTAACCTTGAAACAGTCAGGAATCAGAGCGTGCCAAATGTCGGTTGGTCGGTCTGTCTGTCGGTCTGTTGGAAGCCAAATCCCAAGAACCCATGAGAGACTTTTGACCAAACTTCATATGACCATTACTTAGGTTGGTGGCCTTACTCCCGTGCTCTGCCGCAAAGGTCAAGGTCACTGGAGTCATTTTGTTGCGGCTCGATATCTCAAAAATGGCTAAAGCGATTTTGTTGAGTTTTGGTATACAGGTACTTCAAACCATGGGTCATCCTTCAGTAGCAGTCCGGTTGTCGGTCAGTCAGTAGGTCCCTCGCTTTGAATTTTACTTTTTAGTTCAAAACACACGTTTGGCCTTATTTGAAGAATAACTACATCGACATTCACCGTTTTCATTTTGTGCATAGTATGCTTGCTGCTAAGAATGTGAGATCATTGGTATTTGTTCTTTCTCAAAGATCAGGCTCATTGCGTTTCACCATTTTCTAACAACGTTTTGCTCTGTATCTATTTGGCTGATTCGACCCTTAAACACAAAAATTAGTTTCCAGATAGTTCCTTTTTTTCCCTCTTTTTCGTCTTTAGGATAAAGCCGAATCATAACACCACCAAGAGAATGAACACTTCTGGAAAAGCTTATTTTATCGGCTGTGTCATTATGTACGTCTGGAAATATATTTGAATGGTTCCCACCTTGTTTTTTCTCATGTTTCTTCTACGTTTGAGGTGTGTTCGACGTACATCTGTCTCTGTTTCCTAATTTCCCTGTCCCGGTTCATCATTCTCCTTAAAATGTGTTTAGCTGCCAACATCTTAACCCTTTGAAGGAGATTTCTCCAAAGGCCATGTAGTAATCTGCCGTTTCTTCAAGCTGCTTGACCACATCACAGCCTTTTTAAAGTACCAGCTGTATTCCTATGTATGTTCCATGACATCCACCGATGCCTTTTCTTGTGTCGGCCCGGTGTGTTCTCCAAGTTTGTACTGCTTCCTCAATTCCAAGGTCTAAACTTGTTGATATTTATAATCCCCCAATGTCTATGTAGGTCCCCCATATCTGTCAAAAACATAATTATGTGGAATAACATACACCTGGGTCCAACAAAAGACCTTTGAGGGGAATATAAACTTGGGGGAACACGCGTATTTGATGGAACATAGACCGGGGCGAGATAGACTTGGGTGGAATATAGACATGCTTCCAAATTATCTTACCTCCTGTTTATTCTCATATACCGTCTTTTAATCATTTTCCAGGGTACATGAATTTGTTACCCTTATCTTACGAATTAAAGTGGTTTTTTTTTAATGTTACTTTATGAATTTATTTTTTAATTTTATTTATTTATTTATTTGTGTTTCATTATTTGTCTGTTTTATTTTGAGTTGGACTTGAAACAGTGGCTGTGGCTCTCGCATCCCCCCCACCCTCTCACCCACCTTCCATCCTGGAAAAGAGGATGATGATATGATGATGATGATGATGATGATGATGATGATGATGATGATGATGATGATGATGATGATGATGATGGTAAGGGTAAAGGTGTCCTCGTAACATATCGGTGGTTGGGGAGGGAAGCGTTTGAGACCTTCCTTTTCTCTAGGCCAGCTTAATAAGGGCGGTGCCAATCGCTCTCTCTCTCTCTCTCTCTCTCTCTCTCTCTCTCTCTCTCTCTCTCTCTCTCTCTCTCTCTCTCTCTCTCGCTGCTTTAGCTTCCCAGGCTCTAAACAGCTGCCGGTGGTAGGCCAACTCATTCACAACTGGGAGGACTGGGATGTGTCGTGCGCTTGTTTCATCCTGTTGTTTGTCGTTTGTTGATTGCCTTCCAAGCATGGTCACCCGTCCAAGTACTCCCGACGTTGCCTGACATGAAGCATTGTTAGCGTGTGCCCACACCACTGCACTACTGCGCTGATGATGATGATGATGATGATGATGATGATGATGATGATGTTGATGATGATGATGATGATGATGATGATGATGATGATGATGATGATGATGATGATGATGATGATGATGATGATAAAATAAAAACTAGTGAAAACAGCGGAAACCGCAGCACTGCCACTCCCAACCAAGTCTAGAGTTTAAAATAAAAATAATCAGGTACAGTGTTGTCACTCCCCGTGGCCGAACCTGATCAGGTCTACTCCCTAAATACTTCACCAGACCAGGAAACAATAATGCTACTAGTACTAGGCCTCATCGGGCTGCAACAATACGATGTCTGTGGCAGTGCCTTGCAGTGTAAGTACCCTATCTTAAAATGTACTCACACAGCGTAGCAGAAAGGACAGGCTATTACCTCGCCGCGGCCATCTATCGTAACGCAGTGTGAAGTATACTCTGGTATCAGTGCGTGCACTCAAACGTGCAGTTTACTGTGTGATGGGTCTACTTAACTAAAGACCCTTCTAGTGCTTAGTTCTGTGGATGGGGTCAGGCTTTCCAGATTTGTTGCTGAGCCGCTAAGTTCAGTTACATACTCGTTAGCCTTCCTACATACTCGTTAGCCATTCTTTCTGAGAATCGCCGAAGTACCTCTCACTGAGTAGGGACAGGCAAACTTAAGCCCCAGCTGGTCTCAGCTACGCAATGTGTATTCCTCCGTCTAAGAATAAGTTCTCTGTCTTGTGAAAGTTTGTAAAACCTCGTCAGCCGACCATCTCCATTTACCACCCTTCTTCTGTCGTTCTTTCCTTGACCGATACTTTACGATAGGATACTTTCAGTGTAGTGTATCTCGCGACCACCTCCTCCCCATCTCCCATCATCATCTCTCTCCCCTTACCCCCTCCTCTCTTTATTCATCCATGGGCCTTTCCACAAATCATCCCCTCCCATGCCCTCACCATACTAAAGACCGTATTTTCACACAACGTTTAGAAACCCTACACTCTTCTCCTCTCAAGCAGCTGTGAAGAGTAGTTCAAGGGAGATAACAGCGGCAGTCTAGGGTACACGCCAGCTGTGTTGGTTCCGTGTAGTCGTGACACGTTCCAAGCCTGTCCGCCTAATGTGTACGTTCAAATGTTACCACTGCGACGGACATTTTCCACCCGATTTTCCAGCCCCCATTTTTTTTCAAAACGCGGAAACCCTTACATTAACAAAATTGCACCCAAATGTCGATCAGGGGAGTGAAGTAATGTAAGGTTTTGCAAACATGGATGGATTATGCCCCTTGTCTATATAATTTATCACGGAAGATACAAGCCTGCCGGCACCTGCTGGGAAAGAGAAGAAGCCGAGTTGTTCCCCTTGCTTCATTGTTCAGCGCTGGCTTGGTTGAGGGGCTGCGTGTGTGAGAGAGTGTGCTCTGTGCACTCCAACCTCCTTTTCCTCCGTCCTTTTCGCGCCGCCCGCGTCCACAACCAGTACCACCAACAACACTGGCTGAACAACGTTGTGAAGGGACGGGATTTTTTATCCCCTTCCAAGCCGCTCCTTCTCTCTCTCCCTCTACTACTAACTCGCTCTGTCTTCCCTGCGCTGGCTTGGAGTTTGTACAGCACGACACTCAAGACAGAGAATTAATGTGGACTTTTTTTGTGTCGGTGTGTGAATAGCGAGAGAGTGAGAGAGACAGAGACTCAGTCAGTAGATATTGTGAATTGAGAGAGAGAGAGACATACGCGCAGTGAGTAGTGATGTGTGCTGTGACTTTAAACTGTGAATTTAAACTAAGTGTTGTGGTTGGTAAAGTTGGGTGCATTTAAAAGTGATAAAAGAAGCAGAGTGTGGTTTTAAAGAGACTTGACATTTGATACTAGATATTGGGAGACAATGATAACTCAGACCTTTATACTTGGCTTCACTTACTCTGTTACTAGGCCTACAACAGACGTTTTAGACTTAGACGGATATTTTAGAGAGTAAATTAAATGTACGTGTGGTAATTTATTACACTTAATTTGTCTATATTATTACTTTTACTGTCCAGAGATGTGCACAAGTTATTTGATTTTGATCCGAATGCCTCTCAAGTTGACCTCCTTCAAGTAATTATTTTTATTGTGTGCAAAGCCGATGAGCTACAGTGCAAACAGAGACAGTGAATCGAGTCCGAAAAATAGATGATAGAATGAGATAGACATTGATTGAGACATGTGACAATGTAAGACGAAGACAGACATTGAGACAGAGATGACAGAGTGGAACAAAGATAAATGTTAAGAGACAGATTAGTGTCCTGAGAAAACTAGCAGACATTAGAGCGAGAGGGACATCTAGATAAAATGACAGTGAGACAGCGACGAAGATGACGATCATAAACATTGAGGCAGAAGCCAATTCAGAGAAGAAGTGTTACTAGTAATATATACTAGTAATACTGGAGGTTCTATTATACACGCGCCTTATCACTAAAATCTCAAATTTGATGGAAACCATGAGACAGACATTGAGACAAACACAAGACAAAGATGACAAAGTGAAGCGGATCAAGTGTCCCTCAGAGACCGCCTGAGGCATAATAGCAGACATTTAAATGAAAGTAGGAGAGAACGGTCTAGATATATAATTAAGCGTTACAATTTTGACTCCTGCTCGACTGTCGAGCTGAAACGATTATGTTCCTTTCCTCTTCCTTCGTATGGGCACTGAAGCTGAAAATGGAAAAAATTCAAGTTTGGGGGTTCGGCAAACAGTTGAAACTGCTGTCCAAATGAGTAGACTGTTCATGAGTTTGAAGATGTGCTAGAGGGAGTGATTGATGCAGGAACTCATATAATCTCCCCGGACTTTTTATTTTATTTATAAGAAGTCTCCTCTCTGAAAATCCTTACGGGAAGAGAGGGGACTATAAACTGATAAACATAACATTTTATTTATCTCAACGTATCATGTTTAGTAGCAGTACTATGCATACTATGGCGTGAACCTAGCCTTTGGCTACCTTATAACTAATGCTATGTTATCAGCTGTAGGCCGATCTAGATCGAGCTGAAGCTACTATAGGATTATTTACTGCGCGGATTGATGAAGAACGCCTGTAACTACTACACGTTCAGAAACAGGCACGAAAAACAGATAAATGTTGATTTGCCGCACAGTAAAGATTACTACCGTTGCCCTGTTAAGGTTGTTTGTTTAGATCATTCTATTTAGTTTATGACTCCAGCGAATAAAAACTACTACTACTACTGCTACTACTACTACTACTACTACTACTACTACTACTACTACTACTACTACTACTACTACTACTACTACTACTACTAAAGACTATTGAAATCACGATTAGGCCTATTAGTGTAAAGATGAACGCACAATGCCTGTAGATACGTTTTCGATGAGAATCTAACAATTGAGCGGCCTTAACTGGCAAAACGCGTGGTAAGCGATGTCTTTGTCCCTGCTTTAGACCCAGACTTCTTGTTGCCTTGGTTTATGCATCGAAGTCCAGGAGTTGGCCCGAAACGGAATGATACTTTTGACAAATTGTAACAGATAACAGATCTGTAACATATATTTGACAACCAGCGCGCGACAATCATACAAAGCCAACACTGGTTGTTGTGCTATTGTCCTGTTAAGTGTTTTATGCATAGTTATCTAAACGGCTATTTAATGTATAACGACGACAATGTTGGTCGTTACGCGATTGTCCTGTTACAGTGCGTTTTTTTTAAATGAATACATTTATATAAATAGACCCACTTTGACCAAGTTCCCTTACATGGGGCCGGGTAGCTCAGTTGGTAAGAGCGTCTTGCTAGTAACCGAAAGGTCGCTGGTTCGAATCCCGGATTGGTCAACATGTGATCATATTATTTTCCCCTTTACCAACAACTGGCCCGCTGGTGTCAGTATAAATCGGTCCAGTAGTCACTTATATGCGAAAGAGTCGTGTGACTATAATCTACAAACAACAACAAGCTCCCTTAACAGATATCCTTTTGACATCCACAGTCAGTGTTGCCCCACTTAAAAAATAAGCTTACAACAAAAAGAATACTTTCCAAAGAATAGTTATTTTTTAAATTTAATTCAATAGTTTTTGTGCCTATTAATAGCAAGGCCTGGCCTACATTCTGGAGCTAAAAATAGCATCTTCCAAAGCCGGCAAGGGTAAGAGACAGAACCCTTTAACAAAATTGCTTGTAAGGTTTTTCGTTTTAAGCTGATAAAATAGACCATACTACCCTACCGTACTCCAGACATCAAAGGCGCACACTTCAAGCCGTGTCTTTCACTCAGAAATAGAGTCCCAAGGTCACACGGTGGCCTAATGGTAGAGCTTTGGCTTGCGGATCTGAAGGTTCCGGGTTCGAGCCCAGGCCGGGGCATTGTGTTGTATCCATGGGAAAGACACTTTACTCCCGTTTCCTACTCCTTCGGATGAGAGTATAAACCGAGGTCTAGTCTGTGTCGCATACATTCCATGATAACGGACTTAAAAGATCCTGACGCTCATGTCCTAGACGGGTGAGTGCCGGTGACAAGAACACACCCAGCATGCACCTAGGTCCTTCTTCCCCATCCCTGGCTGCCCAGGATTGTGCTCAGTTGTATGGAGCGTTATTACGATGCGCCCAAAGGCTGCAAGTTGGCGCCTCGGTCGATCTTGAGTTAGATCATCATCCTGTATCGGCCAGCGCCTTGAGCAGCTCTTGAGCTGGAAAAGCGCTATATAAAAACGATTAAATAAATAAATAAAACAGAAGAAATCGCTCCCTGTCAGAACCGAAATGAAAAATTCAAACTGTAGCGGTTGTTTTGAGCCACGACAACCCACTGTTGTGTAATGTTACAACAATGCCCACTGTATCATTGTATAATGTTACAACAATGCCCACTGTATCATTGTGTAATGTTACAACAATGCCCACTGTATCATTGTGTAATGTTACAACAATGCCCACTTTATCATTGTGTAATGTTATAATAATGCCCACTGTATCATTGTGTAATGTTACAACAATGCCCACTTTATCATAGTGTAATGTTATAACAATGCCCACTGTATCATTGTGTAATGTTACAACAATGCCCACTTTATCATTGTGTAATGTTATAACAATGCCCACTGTATCATTGTGTAATGTTACAACAATGCCCACTTTATCATTGTGTAATGTTATAACAATGCCCACTGTATCATTGTGTAATGTTACAACAATGCCCACTTTATCATTGTGTAATGTTATAACAATGCCCACTGTATCATTGTGTAATGTTACAACAATGCCCACTGTATCATTGTGTAATGTTACAACAATGCCCACTTTATCATTGTGTAATGTTATAACAATGCCCACTGTATCATTGTGTAATGTTACAACAATGCCCACTTTATCATTGTGTAATGTTACAACAATGCCCACTTTATCATTGTGTAATGTTATAACAATGCCCACTGTATCATTGTGTAATGTCACAACAATGCCCACTGTTTGATTGTGTAATGTTACAACAATGCCCACTTTATCATTGTGTAATGTTACAACAATGCCCACTTTATCATTGTGTAATGTTACAACAATGCCCACTTTATCATTGTGTAATGTTATAACAATGCCCACTGTATCATTGTGTAATGTTACAACAGTGCCCGCTGTATCATTGTGTAATGTTACAACAATGCCCGCTGTATCGTTGTGTAATGTTACAACAACGCCAAGTTTAGGGTGAAACTGTTTTCGCTAAAAGTAGGCAAAGCCTTAAAATTGGGGCCTTTTAACTGCCGTTTATAGTGTCTTACTACTGTTATATTTGTACGTTAGTGGACTAGTGAAGGTAGAATGCCTATTGCGACCTCTGCATGCAGGAGTGGTCCCGAAACGGATTGATAAATATGACACACCGTATTATTGTTATGCCATTGCACTGTTCATTATTACAGGCGTATCTGAACTTTCAGTTTAATTTGTTACTACTGTTGTAAGAGTAGAGAATATAAAGGTAGAGTGGCTATATAATATACCAGAGGGGCCGGGTAGCTCAGTTGGTAAGAGCGTCTTGCTAGTAACCGAAAGGTCGCTGGTTCGAATCCCGGATTGGTCAACGTGTGATCATATTATTTTCCCCTTTACCAACAACTGGCCCGCTGGTGTCAGTATAAATCGGTCCAGTAGTCACCTATATGCGAAAGTGTCGTGTGACTATAATCTACATACAAACAAACTAATATACCACAAGAGAAGGCACATACTTGGAGCTATCCAACATTATACATCAAATCCGTAGGGCTAAGTACTCTATTAGAGCAGGCACATTCTTATAAGTCTAAAATCACTTAGGTGAAAAGACGTTCACTTAAAGAAACAACAAAGCACATTCTTAAGTCTATTCTGTAAGAGTGTTCAGTTCAGTGAATAAATGTATAGTCCCCGACACAATATACATATAGGAGACTGTCTGTAAGAGTATTATTATTTATTAGGTAAATTAACGTCCCCGGACACGTGAGCCTGTAAGAGTAGGCGATGTGTATGGCTGTTATAGTGCCGGTGGCTATACAATGTGCCGCAAGAGAAGGAACATTCGTGGAGCTATCCAACTTTCCTTTAAGAGCAGACACATTGTTATGGCTATTCTGTATAAGAAGAGTATGCAATCTGTGAGGCTGCTAAATCGTTCCTATTATTCCATCATTCCTATCATTCCCTCATTCCTATCATTCCCTTATTCCTATCATTCCCTCAGTCCTATCGTTCCCTCATTCCTATCATTCCCTCATTCCTATCATTCCCTCATTCCTATCGTTCCCTCTCAGTCCTATCATTCCCTTGTTCCTATAATTCCCTCAGTCCTATCATTCCCTCATTCCTATCATTCCCTCGTTCCTATCATTCCCTCGTTCCTATCATTCCCTTGTTCCTATAATTCCCTCATTCCTATCATTTCCTCGTTCCTATCATTCCCTCGTTCCTATCATTCCCTTGTTCCTATCATTCCCTCATTCCTATCATTCCCTCAGTCCTATCATTCCCTCAGTCCTATCATTCCCTCATTACTATCATTCCCTCGTTCCTATCATTCCCTCAGTCCTATCATTTTTATAGCCGTTCTATATGGGTAGGCACATTCTTATAGTTGTTCTATATTATGAGCAGGGCACGAAATTAACTTTTTTCTTTGAGGGTAAACAGGACCCTTAACTTTTAAAAAGTGAGGGTCCTGTCTGAAATGTGAGGGTCCTAATACATAATAAACAATCGTACTGCTTTTGTTTTTTCTTCCTTTCATCGTCGTTTTCTGTCGAGGCAGGTCTTTTTCCAAAAATGGAAAAGTATTTGCTCTTCTCACTAGCCATTTTCGGGATTCATAGTGAAAGCAGACGCTCGACAGTGAAAATACGAACAGCCCATTGATTGGCCAAAAAGCGTGACTCCGAGCCAATAAAAAAAAGACGTACTTAATATTATTCAAGGGTAATAACTCGAGTGACAAATACCTCGCATCCATAGCAACATATAGCGCGATGGGTACTCGACATCGATTTTCGAAGATTTATTATTGCCTTCTACTTTTCACTCAAAAATAATTTTTGCATCGAAGATTTTTTTCTGTAAAAATGAATTGATTACTCAACTTTGTAACGTAGTTGACATTTTTTTTGCGGGTAAATCGGGCACGCTAGAAATGAAAAGAGCGGGTCCGAATCAACATTTGAGGGTAATTTGCCCCGGACCCGCCTTAATTTCGCGCCCTGATGAGTAAGCAATTTCTTATAGCTATTCTATGAAAGTAGGCAAATTCTTATAGCTGTTCTGTAAGAGTAGGCAAACCTAGGAACTTTATTTGTGAAGACTCGGCCTGACAAGTTTGACAGATTAGATGTTGGCTTGTTGTGCGACTTTCGCGCAGAGCAAATTATAGATGACAGACACATGTAGAACCGTTCACTCACATATTATTGAATTCACGCACACAGAGGGAAAAGAGAGAGAGAGAGAGAGAGAGAGAGAGAGAGAGAGAGAGAGGAGTGGGGAAGGAGGGGGAAGAGGGGAAAGGAGGGAGAAAGAAGAATGGAGAGTGGATAGGGATTATACGAAGAAGAAGAAGAAGAAGAAGAAGAAGAAGAAGAAGAAGAAGATGATGATGATGATGATGATGATGATGATGATGATGATGATGATGATGATGATGATGATGGGACGCCTATACAAGTGTTTAACACTGAAAAAATGTGAAACACCACGAACATGTGTGCTCTACGTTCGAGTTATAAAACTGCCCTTTAAACATCTAACAATCTATGATTCAATGAACAGCTTAAAAGAGACAAGACTATTTTAGATAACATTCTTATCGCACATTATTACTCATTGAAAACTGAAAGAGCGGGTTGCATTAAAAAAATGTATTCATTCTCTTTATCGTATGGTCAAATGTTACTATTAAATTCCTCCAAGTCAAGCTGTTACATTAATCATTAACTTAGAAACACATTGCCTTTACACCGAGATACAGGCAAGCAGATAATTAGACAGGCTGATAATACAGTTCTATGAATTTAATGTAACGTCTATTCAAATTTGTGATATTAGGTACCGCATATAATATTATTTATTTTATTATCGAGGATTTTTATAGCGCACATATCTCGCCGTACTTGGCGACTCAAGGCGCTGGCCGATACAGGATCTAACTCAAGCCGCCCAATGCGCCAACTTGCAGCCTTTGGGCGCATCGTAATAACACTCCAGACAACTGAGCACAATCCTGGGCAGCCAGGGAGGGGGAGAAGGACCTAGGTGCATGCTGGGTGTTTTCTTGTCACAGGCACTCACCCGTCTAGGACATGGGCGTCAGGATCTTTAAAGTCAGTTATCATGGAATGTATGCGACACAGACTAGACCTCGGTTTATACTCTCATCCGAAGGAGTAGGAAACTGGAGTAAAGTGTCTTTCCCAAGGACACACCACAATGCCCGGCCTGGGCTCGAACCCGAGACCTTCAGATCCGCAAGCCAAAGCTCTACCATTAGGCCACCGTGCCTCCCATAATAACTATTATAAACAAATTAGCAGTGAACAAAAGTAAATATATAAGAACATAATTATCTTACCAAAACATCTAGTTACTGCTTACTAGTAATACACGATGAGGAAGAAAGCAAAATAGACTATAATTTCAAAAGAAAATTAAATAATGTAACAATATTAAGTTCATGGTGTCAAGACACCCACTATTAGACAAACTGAACGAGACTGGAGGTGCAGAGGCAAACAGTAATCTATACTCGTAGATAAAGCAATAAAGAGGTCAATATCAGACAGTAGTCTACAAGAAACGCATTGAAACTGGACAAAGTAAACGCTTTTAGCAAACTTTTAGAAGTGGTAGCGACGCCGAGAAATAGACTTCTGTCGTTAGAATCAGACACATGAGACGAGAATTGGTACTTAAGCAAGCTAAATACACTACAGGGCCCACAAAAACAGGACAAATTAGAAAACCACCAACGACTGTGATGCGAACAAGCAATTACTTCTAACTTGAGTGTCCGTGATCTATCAAACGTAGGCTTCATAATTATAATCTGTTTGATGTACTAAAACTATGGAGCACAGCAGTCGCTTGATAGTTTGACAATTGTATACAAGTACAACCCTGATTATGATTAGTAAGCATGAATGCTTTATTCGTGTTTGCCCTTGTTATACTGAAGAGAGTCATTTAGTACGGTCGTATATAATAATATACATACAATACCAATAATTGTAGTATTATTATGAGACGTGCGACTGGATCGTTCAGTCCGTGCTTAGAGTTAGTATGTGTGAGTGTAATACTGGTGGTTTCCATGTTTATGATGTGGCCTGTGCTTTAAGATGAGTTCGTGTCAGGCGGACGTCAACGATCTCGTGATATTCTGTGTGCAGTGAAGGTGAAAGGTTAAGGAAGTGTTCCACTTGGGAGTAAGAGGGCGAAGTCTTCGGATGCGCTGTATGTTGTTCCACTTGCCTTTGTGGATTGTAGTAGCCCTTGCGATCATTGATTGTGTCAACTCTCTCTCGCTCTCTCTCTGAAAGCAAGACGGTGAGTAAAAGCGTTGTGAATATGCTGTCAATACCATACCTATTGTCTATTGTTTCAGACGTTTGTGCGTGAGTGCTTGGGAGTGTGAAGAGGTGGGGTGGGTTGAGGAAGGAGGTGCGAATATTATAGTGTCAACACTTGGCCTAAAGCTCTTGTCTATTGTGGATAAGTGTGTATAAGTGTGGGGTGGGGGTTGTTTGGGTGAGGGTGAGGTATCAAAACTTGGTTTGCGTGTATTTTTGATTCAAAACTTGGTTTGTGTCTATTCTTGATTCAAAACTTGGTTTGCGTGTATTCTTGATTCAAAACTTGGTTTGCGTGCATTCTTGATTCAAAACTTGGTTTGCGTGTATTCTTGATTCAAAACTTGGTTTGTGTGTATTCTTGATTCATAACTTGGTTGGTGTGTATTCTTGGTTGCAAAACTTGGTTGTCGTTGGGGTGTCGGATAGCGCAGTGGTTGGAGCACTCGCTACTGTGTCGCACGAAAAGCACTGTCCAGTGCGGTTATCACTTGGATGGGTGACCGCAAACCGTGAAGCGACAAATAACAACGCCTCCAGTTGACTCAACTGTGACTGAGTACCTACTCTCTTAAGGGTGGGGAAGGTAAAGCAGCGAGGGAGAGAGATGGGCATCACCCTCATTACGCTGGCCCAAGATAAGTGTGATCTCCAACATCACGCTCCCCTACGGCCACAAGGCTATGGGACTACCTTTACCGTTACCATTTTAAAAAAACAACTTGGTTCGCGTGTATTCTTGATTCAGTTTTTTGTGTGTGTGTGTGTGTGTGTGTGTGTGTGTGTGTGTGTGTGTGTTGTAGATAGGGTGGAGAGATTGATATATTTGTCTATGTTGTTTAAAAAGGTGTGGCTGTGAAGGTAGGGGAGGCGAGGGGCGGGAAATGGTGGGGGGAAGGAGGGAGAGCGGAGGTGGTGTGAATAATAATTATTTTTGCCGTTACTTAGCTGTAGCCTGGCTGTAGCCTACTGCAGTTCCTATAGTTGTGTGTGAGGTTTGGAGTCGGAGGATGTGAATATGGAGTCTATACTTGGCTTTCGTGTATTGTTGACACTGTTGCCAGCTATGTGGAGGTGGTGTGGAGGATATATATATTGGAGAGAGTCAGCGAGACAGACAGAGAGAGAGAATATTTTATAATTTTGTGTGTATTGTAGAGTAGTCGTTCATGTGAGTGTGCACGTCATGCTCAATCACAGTTTTTATTCATATATGTGTTTGTGTATATTTGTGTATATGTGTATACGTGCACGCGTTGACAGAAGGCAAGTGAGAAAGAAAGAAAGAGAGAGAGGGAGAGAGGGAGAGAGAGAGAGAGAGAGAGTAGGAGTACGGCAGCGTGCGTGCCTAATTATCTGCGTGCCTGTCAAGTGCATGACATGATTGTGTATCTAGAATTTCGCTAACCAAGATTATATTAGCCTTTATATATCTAACAGGTTTTTTTCATGAACTTGTACAGCAATTCATGGATAAGCCGAACTCTATATTATTATAACCAGCAGTATAATAATAATGTGTAGATGCTATAACGCATCTTTCTATAATCCAAATTGGCCTCATTGGTTACGCCGAGTTATTTTATTTTATCATTCTTATATATAGGGCTTTTATCAGCTCAAGAGCTGCTCAAGGCGCTGTCCGATACAGGTTCCAATTCAAACCCCTCGAGGCGCCCACTTGATTGCTTGGGCGCACAGTCTAACGCTCAGACGACTGAGCACAATCTTAGGTGACCGGGGATGGGAAAGAAGGGAAAACTATACACTGAAACAACCATCACACTAATAGCAACAGTAAGATGGCCAGTGCTCACAGCCAATGTTTATGTCCGAACCACCGGCAATCGAACTCGCCACTCTACCAACTCTAGTAACTCTTAATGTATATAATGCAGGATACAGGGACGAGTTTGTAGAGATGCGAGTGTAGCGGATGTTTTATCTGCTTGTGTGTGTAGCTTTGTCATTAAAGGGCTATAAAAGGAAAATCAAGTGGGATATTTTAATTCAATGTTTACAACTGACGCTAAAACCAAATACGAACTCTACCTATAGTAAAACTAAAAGTGTTTTTGTTTCTTCTAAAATATTAAATAATTCGGCGTGTGTGTGCGTGTTTGTGGGTGTGTCCGTGTGCGTTTGTGTGTGTGCGCGCGTGTATTTATGTGTGTTTGTGTATTTATATGCGTGAGTGAGTGTTTATAGCAGTAGGATGTTTCCATGTACGCGTTCTTATTTTGGACTCCCATGATCGTTGAAATTAATATATAGTGGGTTAAACTACTCTCCTGCTGATTGGGACTGGGTTGTGTGTGGAGTTTGCATGAAAGATTAGGCAAGAAGTGCCCTGGGGGAGAAAGAGGACGATACTGGGGGTGGGGGTGGGGGTGGAAGAGGAGATAGGTAGAGAGTGTGCAAAGGAGAAGGATTGAGGTAATTGAGCCCACTTGTCAATGTTTATACGAGGGTTTCGACCCATGTAATGATAGGGTCCAAATCACACTCCTTCACAGATAGGTTGGCGGGCTAGTCCACTGATGGACATTACGGGCTGAGGAGCAAGCAAGCAGTAAGACAAACGCCAGAAAGGTCAGTTAGTATAGTAGCTCTTTTTTGGACTACTAGCCGACTCGCAGGCATACACGCATGCGCGCACGCACGCTCACACACACCTCACTCCCCACATTATCCCCCCCCCCCTCCCCAATAACACGTGTGTGTAGGTGTGTGTGCGTCTGTGTCACACAGACGCACACATACCCACACACACGTGTGATAGATCTCTCTCAAGGACAAGCTCACATCCACTCAGACCCCTCCTTCCATTCCCTCTTCCCCTCCTCACCCTCCCATTCTCTACCCCCACAACTCTATCCCACCATTTCTGGGTTTTACACAAAGCCCGGATATTCACGCAGGAATTTGTTATAATATCTAAGAGACTGGTGTACGGAATAGTCACACCACACACACAATTTCCTGGTGGGTTATATATCTAGACGTACACGTACACTTTCCTGCTGATGACAGATTTCTCACGATCAAGCAGTGGTCCCTAGAAGCAAAAATGTGTTATACTACTGGCTAGCAGACTACCTACCTACCAGTGCTACTAGTATAGTAGGTCTACTACTAGTATTATTTATAGTTATTCCACTGACTTTTTTTTACATACTAGAGTGAGGTGAACCCTTTAAAATTATTACACCCAAGCTCATACCTATAACCAGCTAAAGGGTTTGTTATTCTAGCTAAAACATCTGCAACAGCACAAACTTACTAGTAATATTATTATTGAATATTTATGTAATCTACACCTGCGTTAAATCAGCCCGTATGACTTTGTGGTTTAAGTAGACCTATGAGTAATGAGTTAGTAGGCCTATTTCTAAACAGTCTGTGTTAACTCCTTAGTGACTTGCTGGTTCTATCCTAGATAATTGAGTGAGGTATGCATTAAACAACCTGTTGAACTCTGTGGTTTAAGTACAAGTAATGAAGTTAGTATCCTTAAAGTCTAAACAATCTGTGTTAACTCAGTGTCTTATTGGTGGTGTACTAGATTGAGTGAGGTAAGCAGACACGTATAACCACAGTCAGGCTAAAGTGGCTTGAATGCAGCTGGTCGCAAGTTTCAATGTTTGGCATGCCTGGATAAACCAAGCATTTATGGCGTGTCAGCTTGACGGTCACTCGGTGCATCTATGCATTACACAGTCAAAGAGATGGACGGATGGACGGACACAGACACCAATTTTATGCTTATTCACACTCACTGAAAATAAAGGCATATAATTATTAACACACACGCAAATAAACACACGCGGAATTAAACCCACTTACGGACCTCGTATAATTTTGTATGATCTATCTTGTTTATTTTGTAGTTTATTTAATTGTTCGAGGTCTTTCTTTTAATTTGTCCAGCTTATTATGAAATGTTGCCCCAGCTTTAACTCTCTCTCTCTCTCTCTCTCTCTCTCTCTCTCTCTCTCTCTCTCTCTCCCTCTCATCTTTCTTTCTCAATCACCTTCCTCCCATCTCTCTCACCCATCTACCTCCTTCCATCGTTCCGTCCCTGTCCTAATGCGGGGAGAATATTTTAATGAGATGGAATTGGACGTAGGCGTATGCCTGTGAACACTCACGGTCTATCAGTGGTGGGCCAAGGAAATTGCCTCTAGATAGACTACAATGCCTACTCTTTACCAAAGGACAGGCAGACTAACATGCATACATACAGACTTACAAACAAACAGCCAAGCAAGAAAGTATATATACTCACTCAAATAAGGCAGTTAGTTACAGTAAGGAAAGACTCAGATAGACTATAGCATTTACTTACCATACTAACCACATAGACTATATCCTCTGCATTTACTTCCAGGACTAACCAGATAGACTATATCCTCTGCATTACTTACGAGACTAACAGAGGTGCCCGAACACATGCAAGCAGCCAAGCAAGAAAGTATGCCTACAAACTCAAATAAACATGTAAGTGGAAGTTAAGGAAGCAGCATTCAGAAAAACTATACTATCTGCATTTGCTTACAACAAGACAGAGAAGTGCAAGCGTACAGACGTACAAAGAGTCCAGCAGGAAAATATCCATAACGACGATTATGCATTAAGGAAACTTGGATACCGATGCTCGACATGAAGGCCTTGACAATGAAGGCTAACTCAAATAATTATGTTTTTATTTCATTGCTTGCTTGCTTTTGTTATTGTTGTTGCTGTTGTTCATATTGTTGTTACGGTTGTTGTTGTTGTTGCTGCTGTTGTTCTTTCTGTAGTTGCTATTGTTGTTCATTTTTCCATAATTCGTTATTTTACCAGTATTTCAGTTTTAACTTCCATATATATAGGTTGACAAGCTAGCAAACTGACAAGTATATATTTATGCATGTTGATTCAATAGCGTTGACGAGGTTGGCCATTGTTGCACGCCTTATTGTATCGTAGCTGGAAGACTCTATCACCCCGACCGTTGATAAGTGTATTTCGCCCCTTAGAGTTGCCTGCTGAAGAATGGCTGTAGTTTGAAAAGGGAAAAGAAAGCGGCCAACAAAGAGCCGGGAAGACCGAATGTTCTCTGATAGGGATTAGATTACACGGATACTGGAACGGCAGAGCTCGGCCTGTGGAGATGGAGAGAGAGAGAGAGAGAGAGAGAGAGAGAGAGAGAGAGAGGGTGGGGAGAGGCAAGGAGAGAGGGGAAGGGGACGAATACGAATAGTAATTTAAGGAAGCAGTTTTTAGCCCCCAAATATTACAGAATTCCTTGTACAGCATGTCATGTATTATTAGCATCTGACAACGAAAAAACTGTTTGAAAACTATGCATTCATTTTATATAAAGCCATGAAACTTCGTGAACTTGCGGTATCATGGCCTGTTTTGTATTTTCATATATTTTGTGATAAATTCAATGCCTGTTGTTTTATTATTTCTTGTACACACTCCTTCCAAAGGTGCTATGTCCTGAATTTCTGGAAAGAGGAGAGAGAGGTATGAGGACAGATGGAAAGATAAGAGAGAAAGAGACAGAAACAGAGAGAGTGCAGCGTGTGTAAGGGCAAAAATGAAAGTACGAGGGAGGCGTGATGCAGGAAAGGGGGAGACGGGTGGTGGCGACAGTAGCGCTGGGTGTGAGATGAAGGATTGGAGGGAGAAGATGATCTTCTGAGGAATGGGCATGGAGGACATCTCCAAAACAATTAAGCGTAAGAAAGAAGGTGGGGGATTTGTCAAAGAAAGATGAAAAATATTATGCGTGAGATGTTTGTAGATTATAGTCACACGACACTTTCGCATATAGGTGACTACTGGACCGATTTATACTGACACCAGCGGGCCAGTTGTTGGTAAAGGGGAAAATAATATGATCACACGTTGACCAATCCGGGATTCGAACCAGCGACCTTTCAGTTACTAGCAAGACGCTCTTACCAACTGAGCTACCCGGCCCCTCTTGTGCGTGAGATCTGACTTACGAAGCTTTAAATACCTTGGAAGAAATTGCAAGGGAGATTTTAAGTATGAGAAATGTATAGAACTTAACCAGGCGCGAGTTTTGACAGAAGAAAACATGTATTCAATGGATGTGACAAGAAATTTTTTTTAATTGGACTGTAGATTTTGCAATATGAGGTTAAATATAGAATTAGACGTGAGATTTGAAATGAAAAGCTGATAATTAATCAAAGGTATTAAATTAAACGGGAGATCTGAAGTACAAGTGATAGTCTATTATGTGGAATTATAAACTCCAGATTTGAAATAAGCGGAATTTATAAATGTAAACGAGAGATTTGAAATAAAATTAAAGTCATGGATCGGAAAGTAAATACCGCAGATTTAAATTAAAACAATCTTTAGAATTTAGTTTTTAAAACAAGAACACTAGTATAAAATGAACGGGAGATTTAATGTAATAACCTTTTTTCTCCTTAATCGGAAGTAGGGCATAATAGAATCGTTAAAGCGGTGTATAATGAAATAGCGAGCTATGGACAGTCAGCCTTCCTGTTTGCCAAAGATGCTTTTATTTCTTTCCGTTCTGATGGATCTGTCTCTTTACCACTCTCTTCCAACAAAGACCGCTGCTGATGTTTCGACCGTGGTACCCTCTGACTGTGTGGGTCTCTGCGCGCGAAAGAAAAGCCAGGCATGCGGATAGCGACAGTTGCCAGTACAGCCGGAAGTCGAGTTTTGAGAGCGACCATTGCAGGAAGTCGAGTAGTGCTAACCTTTTTCTTTTGCTTTTTGCTGTGTGTATAATTTTGGTTCTGTTGAAAGAGAGTGTTCTTATAACTTTTTCGGAGCGACAGTTATTTACAGTAACGTTTTATTCAATAATTCACATTAAAAGTAAATATTATCTACAAAGAAAGTGTTCGACTGTATTCCACCGCAGAGATTTGAAAGGTCCTGACGCTCCAACTCTTAGAGGGTGAGTGTTTGTATTTCCATGATGTCTTGCCATTTTAAAAAAAAATCAAGGGTTGTTTCAGAAAGAGACCCGATATGTCTTAAAATAAACGTTGGGCTAGCAGATTGTTAAGAAGCAAAATTGTTGTAACTTCCGTGCCCTTTTGTAGCGTCCGGGCCATTATTACTATGACTAGCGCACACAAACACACACACACACACACACACACACATACATAGAGTTGCGTTTAAGGTAAAACTTCCTGGTCTTGAGCACTGTGTTTAGTCAAATGCGCTTTGCTTTGCTGTTGTAACGTGCGGATCGGCGATAAGGGGCCTTTAGCTAGGCTTGTTTATTGTGCTTGTAGCAGATTATGGGTGAGCCTAACGCTTATTTTCTTTGTCGCGATTTGTCTGTGGGTCCGTGTCGTCCATGCTGCTAGTGTTAAAATGATGGACAATCATTGATGGTGTCCACTCTCTTAAGAGCTTTGTCTGTGTACGTGTTGGTTTCCTTATCTCATGCTCAGTAACTCTGTTTTTATAATGCAAGCCTATTATGCTGGGGGTTGTTGCAGTGAATTTATGCACTGTTAATGTTATTATACATGCAAACACGACACATTGCGTGATTGTTATTTTATTGTCCATAAACCTATAGGTATCAGATTAGAATACAATTTATATATTTAGCTGTATTTAATTCTCTCTCTCTCTCTCTCTCTCTCTCTCTCTCTCTCTCTCTCTCTCTCTCTCTCTCTCTCTCTCTCTCTCTCTCTCTCTCGCTGTATATGTTAGTGTGCGTGAATGTGTATGTATGTATGTGTGTGTTTGTGTGTGTGTTTGTGAGAGAGAGTGTGTGGGATGTGTGTGTGAGTGTGTGTGTGTGATTGCAGTAGCAAATGATCTTTGTAAAGTTACAGGAGTTAAAGACCGTTGTATATTTGACCGGTGTATGGGTTGCAGGAGCTAACGCCAGCAGTTGTATAGTTGCAGGAGATTAAGACCGTTGTAGGGTTATAGGAGAAAAAAACAGTTGTATGGTTATAGGAGATAAAAACAGTGGTATTGTTATAGGAGATAAAGACAGTTGTATGGTTATATGAGATAAAAACAGTTGTATGGGTATTTTTTTTATTTAATCGTTCTTATATAGCGCTTTTCCAGCTCAAGAGCTGCTCAAGGCGCTGGCCGATCGATACAGGATCTAACTCAAGCCGCACGAGACGCCCACCCGCAGCCTTTGGGCGCATGGTCTGACGCCCGGACAACTGAGCACAATCCTGTGCAGCCAAGGATGGGGGAGAAGGACCTATGTGCATGCTGGGTGTGTTCTTGTCACCGGCACTCACCCGTCTAGGACATGAGCGTCAGGATCTTTAAAGTCCGTTATGATGGAATGTATGCGACACAGACTAGACCTCGGTTTATACTCATCCGAAGGAGTATAGGATAGAGTATAGGAAGGGTTTAAAAGATAAAGCCAGTTGTATGGTTATAGGAGATAAAGACAGACGTAGTGTTATAGGAGATAAAGTCAGTTTTATGGTTATAGGAGATAAAGCCAGTTGTAGTGTTATAGGAGATAATGACAGGTGTATGGTTAGATAAAGCCAGTTGTAGGGTTATAGGAGATAAAGACAGTTGTAGGGTTATAGGATATAAAGACAGTTGTAGGGTTATAGGAGATAATGACAGTTGTAGGGTTATAGGAGATAAAGCCAGTTGTAGTGTTATAGGAGATAATGACAGGTGTATGGTTAGATAAAGACAGTTGTAGGGTTATAGGAGATAAAGACAGTTGTAGGGTTATAGGATATAAAGACAGTTGTAGAGTTATAGGAGATAAAGACAGTTGTAGAGTTATAGGAGATAAAGACAGTTGTAGGGTTATAGGATATAAAGACGGTTGTAGAATTATAGGAGATATAGGAGATAAAGACAGTTGTAGGGTTAGAGGAGGTACAAACCGTTGCATGGTTTCAGGTGCTCAAGACCGTTGTAGGGTTACTGGAGCTCAAGACCTTTCTATTGTTAGATCGTTGTATGGTTACGGGAGCTAATAGACCGCTTTGTGGTTATGGGAGCTAATAGACCATTGTAGGGTTACGGGAGCTAATAGACCGTTGTAGGGTTACAGGAGCTAAAAGACTGTTGTATAATTACATTACTGTGGCAGGAGTTAAAAGACCGTTGTATGGTTCGGTTGCATGAGCTCTCCCGTCCTAATATACAGGTCGAATATATATTTTTAATGACTTTAGTAGTTAGAGATTATTCTTATCTGGGCCCACAATGGGTCTATCGAGGATTCATTTTGTTATTTAGCTTTCTGTAATGATCTTGAGGTCCATGGGATTTCTTGTGTTGAAACCCGTGTAGGTGTCAAGCGTATGTCTGTCTGGATGTACGAACGAATCCGTCCGCACATTTTTCCTTTACGTGTGTCCTGCCTGAAATGTCCGTGCGTCTGTTATCGGGTTCTTGTGGCAGTCTCGTGTGGCTGCCACCTCCATCACCTCCACAGACATATCCGATCAATCAATCTATTTATCAGTCTCATTCTCCTCTTTTTATCATCATCATCATCATCATCATCATCATCATCATCATCATCATCATCATCATCATCATCATCATCATCATCATCATCATCATCATCTTCTTCTTCTTCTTCTTCTAAAATTCCTACTCTTCCTTATAATCACCTACATATTCTTTGTTGTTACCATCATCATCATCATATTATCATCATCATCGTCGTCGTCGTCATCGTCGTTGTTGTTCTCTTCTTCCCAATGTCCACCACCCCTAATGCATTCCTCTTCTTTTTCGTCTTCTTACGACTGGTTCACATTCTCACCCGTATTTCTTTCATCAATTTTTTTTCTTTCTTGTACTTCAGTGGAAATGTTCATCCTCTAACCACCATCATATTCTCAACTTCCCGACGTGTGACTTCTCCATCACTATCACCATCACCATCAGCACCACCCGTCGTCTTGATCTACGTTTTGTTTATGCCACTACAGCCGGTTGATTAATACGTCGGCACATTGCGTGATGATTATTTGAAAGTGATTAACGCTTGAGTTTGAGTTGACAGCCCTTTTGGCTGGTTTCTACCCTGCGCAAATGAACTGCCAGAGGCTGCACTCTCTCCTAACTGCGGGGTTACGAGGGCAAACTCTGTAGGCCTGTCTGAATGAAGTTTGGTTGTGGCGGTGATGTAAACTTCGTGACATCGTACTGTTTAGTTTGAGGACGGAAACGATGCATCCAGTCTGGATGACCGGTCCACCACTTCTAGTGAGATATGGAGATGTCAACTTTTTTTTTTCCTTCTTCAAGGAATGCCTGGTTGCTATGTGGTATGAAAGCCAAATTCTTTGTGCTTGTCTGTCTGTCTGTCTGCCTTTCTTCCGTAACCTCTCTCTCTCTCTCTCTCTCTCTCTCTCTCTCTCTCTCTCTCTCTCTCTCTCTCTCTCTCTCTCTCTCTCTCTCTCTCATCTGGTTCAAGATCATGTTGTTTGTTAAGCGCGTGAATGTGAATGTGAGTGCGAGTATCGTTACTCTTATGGTTAATGTTCGTTAAGTTACAGGACAGGCTGTAAGATTAGGCTATGCCTAAAACCTTTATCCGATTAAAGTTAAACGTTAACTTAAACTTCTCTCTCTCTCTCTCTATCTCTCTCTCTCTCTCTCTCTGTCTGTCTGTCTGTCTGTGTGTGTGTGTGTTAAAGAATGTTAAAGCTCTCGTTTTACAATTGTTATAGTTGAATTTTTATATATGTAAAATGTGGCAGGTTTAAATTATTGTATACGTACATGTATTATGTTTGCACAGGTGCCTTACACAAGGACTAATTATAAGAAAAAGCTGTAAACCTAAAATGATTATCTTTGTAACATTTTGTAATTGTAATAAACGTTTAAAGTCTAAAACGCTCTCTCTTATCTCCCCCCAACCCAACTATCTTCATCGTCAACTTCCATCTTCAGCGACTTTTCGACCAGTCCAGTTCAGTTCAGTTCAGTGGATAGATTTAAGTCCCCGGACACAGTGCGTATAGGGGACAAATAGTCCAGTCCAAAAGTCAAAGCTTTATAACTAAGGCATGTGGAATAATGTGTGGGTGTGTGTGGGTGGGTGGATGTGCTCTGCCAAACCAAACAGCGGGATGAGATTCACACAGCAGCCAAGATAATTTGTCCCTAACGCTCTACGCATCCACGAAGTGGAAAACGCGCGCTCGACGTCATCCTCTCTCTAAAGACAGGGTAGATTAAAGTCCCCGGACACAGCGGATAAAGGCAGTCCAACAGTCCTTGTTACTGATACTACGACAACCCACGTTAAATCGCACCGTCGTATACAGTTGACCAAGCGCGACCAGGACCATTGCTGATGACATCAGCCATTCAAACGTTGACATCATTTGAGATGCCGGCGGTTGTCGTGTCGCCGATGGTGGTCAGAGATTAAGTGGCGTCAGGGTTGGTGGTGGTGGTCGTGGTTGTGTGTGCCTTTCGAAGCCTGTGTTCACTGAGTAATCAAGAGTACGGTTGGCGGGGTTGTAAAGCTGAATTATGTGTGTATGTGAGGGTAGGTGTGTGTGTGTGTGTGTGTGAGAGAGAGAGAGAGAGAGCGGGAGAGAGAGAGATTGAGCCTGTGTGTATATGTACGTTATCTGTTTGTGTGTGTGTGTGTTTGTAGTTTGTGTGTGCGTCTCTCTCACTCTCTCTTTCTCTCTTTGTGTATGTTTGTGTGTGTGTTTGTAGTTTGCGTGTGCGTATCTCTCTCTCACTCTCTCTCACTCTCTCTCTCACTCTCTCTCTTTCTCTCTCTGTGTATGTTTGTGTTTGTGTGTTTGTAGTTTGTGTGTGTGTCTCTCTCTCACTCTCTCTCTCTCTTTCTCTCTCTATGTGTGTGGGTGGGTGTGTGTGCTCTGCCAAAAAGAACAGCGGGAAGACATTCACACAGCTGCCAGGATAATTTGTTCCCAAACTTTCTGTGCATCCACAAAATGGAAAAGGCGCTCTGAACATGCTATTATCTAAATCTAATAATAGTCGTGAAAAATAACGTATCACAAAATATTGTGTTTATCAATACCATCCGTAATCTTTTTAATGAAGAAGAAGAACAAGAGCAACAAGAACAAGGAGAGCAAGAAGAAGTTGAGAAATTTGGTAATTTTAACGTCAAATAATTAAATACAGGAATTGAATCAGTTGTTAAAAAAATAAGCGGTTGATGAGAGCGTGGGACGCGCGTTAAAAAATTACCTCAATGAAAATGGACAGTTGAGGGGTTAAATAACTAATAGCTGAAAAATACTTAACGGGGTCAGGTTAGCATGAACTAAAGAAGACATGAAATGGGTCAGGTAGGTGTTAAATAAATACCACCGTCTTCACTTACTCACGCTATCTCAGTGCAGTGTTTCCTTAAGAGCTTAATATTGCCTAAGCTACATTTTTATTGCGATAAGATACTCGGGTCTAGAGTGGAATGTGAACGATTCAGGTTAAAACAATGTAAACACTGCGGCGATTACCACTATAGTGTGTGTCGTAGTAGTAGACTGTAGCTCTTTAGGTGACTACTATTATAGCACTGTAGTTTTGCCAATTTAATGTTAAGGGAAAATACGCGTGTGTAAGTTTTTGGGTTTGGGTGTTATTGTTTGTGTATGGTGTGTGTGTGTGGTGTGTTTGTGTGTGGGAGTTTGTGTGTGTGTGTGTTTGTGTGTGTCTGTGCTTATATGCATCAACACTAATGCTATCAACAAGGACATCAAATTCCAAGGTCAGTCCCCCAAGACGGTGCACAGCTTCAAATATTTAGAAGTAGTTGTATCAATGGGTCCCTTCAGAAAGTCCTCTCCAGGATAGCGCAAACAACTGCTGCCCTGACAAGGTTGAAGCCCATTTGGAATGGCAGGACCATCAGTCCACATTCCAAGATAGGGTTAATGCGCTCCCTTGTCATCTCCATCTTTCTATGCTCTTGCGAAACATGGACCCTCACAGCATACCTACAACGAAAAATACAAATCATGGAGATAAGGTGCTACAAAGGACTTCTGGGCATTTCCTATACCCAGCACATCAACCACGACGAAGTCCGACAGACCATCACACAAGCCATTACAACGCGATGACATGCTCACAGTGGTGAAGAAACGGAGACTCCGATGGTATGGCCACATCACCAGAGTATCCGGCCTTGCAAAGACCATTCTGCAGGCACAGTGCAAGGAGGCAGAAGACGAGGGAGACAGAAATAGAGGAAAGAGGACAACATTGGAGAATGGACTGGCTTGACACTGAGCGAAGCCATGAGGATTGCTGAGGACTACAGGGAAAGATGGAGTACGCAGATTAAACGATCATCGGTGGTGCCCCAACGACTTTCCAGTTATGGGATAGGGTAGGAACGCTTGTGTGCATGTGTGTGGTTTGCGTATGTATTCTTGGGCGAGGGAGGAGGATTACGCGAGCGCATGGGAGTAATGTCTTTTTGTGGAATGTATGGTGTGTGTGTGTGTGTGTGTGTGTGTGTGTGTGTGTGTGTGTGTGTGTTGGTGTGTGTGTGTGGGTGTGTGTGTGTGTGTGTGTGTGTGCGCGCACGACAGTTCCGATCTTTTTATTTTGAAAAGCGTGATAGCGTGTATTTACCTTTGATTTGATTCTGCGGTTTTGCTAGGACGAGCTTTGTATAATTATTGTTGATAATTTTCGTCGACCGATATGATTGTAGTGTGGTTGAGAATTTTCCGGAGCTGCTTGTCGATCGAAGTTTCCAGATCTAACCGGCGACAGCTTGTAAACTGAGGAATGTTCTATGGCGTAGGACAGCGCATAGTTCCGGAGACGACTTTTAATTTCATTGGGTTGTTATACTACTACTACTAGTACTACTACTACTACTACTACTACTACTACTACTACTACTACTACTACTACTACTACTATTATTATTATTATTATTATTATTATTATTATTATTATTATTATTATTATTATTAATACTGGATGCTATACGCGCCTTATTCCTAAATCAGACTCAAAGCGCGGCGATCTGTAACCAACATACACGCTCACATGTTACAAACACTGCTACATACAAAACAAACATAATCATCACTCAAACCTGTGGTGTCAAGGAAGGTCGCTTTTAGAAGACGAAAAGGAAATCGAATTAGATTGACTGCATCCAATACCATTGTTGAAGGGAAGGAGGAAAAAGGAGTACCCGGAGAAAACCCTCTGTGACCTCAGTAGTCTCGTACCTAAGTCACATAAGTTCGCCCCCTGCGGGAACCGAACCCGCGACCTTCGGCATGGGAAACCGGCGACTAATTCACTACGCAAGAAGCCACCTCTATAAGGCTGGTGCGCTCCCTTGTCATCTCCATCTTCCTATTCCCTTTCGAAACATGGACCCACACAGCAGACCTACAACGAAGAATACAAATCATGGAGATGGAGTGTTATAGAAGACTTCTGGGCATTTCCTATACCCAGTACATCAACGACGAAGTCCGACAGACCATCAAACAAGCCATTGGACAACCCGATGATATGCTCACAGTGGTGAAGAAACGGAAACTCCTATGGAATGGCCACGTCACTAGAGCATCAGGCCTTGCAAAGACCATCCTGCAAGGCACAGTACAAGGAGGCAGAAGAAGAGGGAGACAGAAATAGAGGTAAGAGGACAACATTGGAGAATGGACTGGCTTGACACTGAGCGAAACCGTGAGGGTTGCTGAGGATACAGAAAGATGGAGTACGTTGGTTAAAAGATCAACTGTGGAGCCCCAACGACTTTCGAGTTACGGGATATGATAGGATAGGGTGTTATTACGTCATGCCGGAATGTTTTAGGCTTTACTGGATTGCAAGGGGACTATATAAGTAATGCATTGTTTGCTTGCTAATTTGTCCCCTATACGCACTGTGTCCGGGGACGTTAATCTATTCACTGAACTGAGCTTGATAAAATTGATTTTTCCGAAAGCGATCTCGTATGCAGTTGTTGGTGTTTGCTGAATAAAGTTGGAGAACTTTATGCGATGACTGGTGCCTTGTTGCTAGGTAAACAGTCTGCGTGGGTAAAACGAATTCGAGTTACACATATCAAGATTCAAACATCGGGGCTCAATCGACCATTGTTAAATACGTGGTAGCACACACACAGTTTATACTGTTAATACCTGCTGGTAGAGGCAAACTGAATTGTTTTGGAATGCGTAATATGCATGCTGGTGGTAGCTACGACATCTTTTTATATTAATGTGAAGCTCGATCTTTGCTTCTCAACGGGGATGAAGGGAGGCGTGCAAGATGTTTCTTGCTACTTCAAAAGATCTCCGGACAGCGTGAAGGCTCCATGAAGAGTGTCCGAGCTTGCTTTGGCGCGTGCTCCCTTATTCACTGAAGGGAGTATGCCTCTAAAGCCTCAGCTGCGCTGTCTCCGCGAAGCCCTTGTGGGCTGGGCGGACTAGAGGGTTCTCACTCTCTCCTCTCCCTACGGGGCCGGGTAGCTCAGTTGGTAGAGCGGCTTACTAGTCGCCGAAAGGTACTTGGTTCGAGTCCCGGAGTGGCCAACGTGTGACCATATTATTTCCCCCTTACCATCAACTGGTTCGCTGGTGTCAGAATAATGTGACCAGTAGTCGCCTATACGCTCCGGTGTCGTGTGACTATTATCGACAATGACCTCTCTTTATTCTCCATCTACCTATGCCCTCTCCCTGCCCTTTTCTTTATCTTTCTCTTGTTCTGTGTCCCTCCTCCTCTCCTCCACCCACTCTTTTATTGCTTCTCTCCCCTGTCCCTTCCGATAGGACGAACCCGCTGTGGAGTTTTTAGTTCCCGAGCGAAGCTGAACAACTATTGCTTTTGCCTGTCTATCCGTCCGCCTGTCCGCGCGTCCGTGCGCGCTTTTCTCATAAAACTAATGGACGAATTTTAAACAAAACACAAAAAAACCCATCTTGGTTTGTAGTTGGAAGGTTAGTAATTTATTCATTGTTTATAGGGTCTAGCGGACTGCATATAGCCGAATCAGGACCATAACTTGGTTGAAAGAGGACTCAGTATCTACTTATCCCTATAAAAGATCGCCTGAAACAACTTTAACAGTAACACTGAAAGCACTCCACCAGCCGGCCACTTTACAATAAAGGTATCCCATGCAGGGGACGCTGAGGCTTTACTCTAATTAATCGAACCCCCGTTTACAAAAACAAAATAGAATATAAACATAAAATATTAACAAAACACATGCGTATAAAATGCCTACATTGCTAAATAATAATACCGTAGAAAGCCCAGGTGACCATTTGGCAGAAAGTGTCCCAATATTTCCAAGCTGGCCCCACAGACCCCATATACAAATGAAAAATTGTGGGAGAGTTTTCAAGAAAAAAGGGAGCGCACGACTTGTGTACGTGTGTCTCGGACGACGTGGGTTCGAATCCTGACTTCAGCAAACTATTTTGTGATTGCTGGATGGTAGTGGCCAGCGCATTGAGAAGCTCTCTGAGCTTGTAAGTGCGCTATATAAGAGTAATCTCTCTCTTTCTCTCTCTCTTTCTCTCTCTCTCTCTCGCTCTCTCTCTCTCTCGCGAAGAAGATAATGTAGTAGACTGATAAAACAGAGTAGGAATGAGAAAGAACAAAGGACAGTGACAGAGGGAATTTAAAGCAATAAATTTCCAGAAAGTGGGGGTACTATTTATACAGAAACCCTCCGGCACCCCCACGTGGGAGTTGGAAGGTAGAAAGTATGTTCTTTAAGCAAGCGTTAGTGCGGTAAGATAAGATAAGATAGGACACATGTATTATCTCTTTCCAGAAATTGCATTGTGATGTGCAAAGAGTCAACACAACTACACGTTACAATAACAATAACACTATTAATTGACATAGACAATAAAACTCGTTTGTTGTTAAAAATTCAACTATTGTGCACCACACAAATGGACATTAGATTGGATACAAATACAAACACAACAACTTTATTATCTCTATGAGAAATTACAACGTGATCTACATAATACGATTAAAAAACTGCAGGATTATAATTTGCGTAGTCAAACAGTGCAAACATGCACACACCCACATACACATATTATACAACTGGTTGAATTTATTATGTTAATCAGACGTACAAAATGTAGTATAAAACTGTTTTTAGTTCTCAAGGTATGAATCTTAG
Organism: Oncomelania hupensis; assembly: GCA_036898135.1. Taxonomy (NCBI): domain Eukaryota; kingdom Metazoa; phylum Mollusca; class Gastropoda; order Littorinimorpha; family Pomatiopsidae; genus Oncomelania; species Oncomelania hupensis. The sequence continues at coordinate 14,701,740 of CM072524.1, read as the reverse complement.
GCATTCGGAAGCGCCGGCCAGAAGGTAGGAGTTGGAAGTGGTGAGCAAGCATAAGACTTTCATCATGGATGATGGAAAGAGCTTTTTGCACAACACGCCTTTCATACAGCACAAGCAGACTGTATTGTTTCACACTACAACCTTCCCACAAACATTTACCACTCGATCAAGCAAACTTCTGTCTTTCACGCACTAACTTCCGTACCAGCAAATAAAAGAGAATACAAGAATTGACTCGATAAAAGCAGTGTAAAAGGTCTGAAGGATGCGGTTATTGACATGAAGGTTTCTAAGTTTCTGAAGACAGTTAGATTCTGGATTGACAATTTTTGTGAATGGCCTGGGTGGTAGCAGTAAAATTCAGTTTGTCGTCAATAATGGTTCCGATGCATCTGTACTGACTTACTCTCTCCACTGTAACACCATCAATAAAAAGATCTGGAATGAGAGAGGGGTTTCTACGGGAGTCTATGACAAGTTCTTGAGGTGCCCCAGTGGATGTTTGTTTCCGTGAGGAGAAGGAGGTTTGAAAGCAGACGACCTGAGATCTTTACTAGAAAGTTCACGATCCACAGGGCGAGTCTAGAAGGGACAGAATAGTGAAGAAATATTTGAGCCATCAGGTGAGGTTGCATGGTATTGAAAGCAGAAGAGACATCTATGAACAGAATGCGGATGAACGAGTCTGGGTTTTTTTTCAAGATAGTTGTAAGTGCTCCTTCGGATGAGAGTATAAACCGAGGTCTAGTCTGTGTCGCATACATTCCATCATAACGGATTTTAAAGATCCTGACGCTCATGTCCTAGACGGGTGAGTGCCAGTGACAAGAGCACACCCAGCATGCACCTAGGTCCTTCTCCCTCATTCCTGGCTGCCCAGGATTGTGCTCAGTTGTCTGGAGCGTTATTACGATGCGCCCAAAGGCTGCAAGTTGGCGCCTCGGCGGCTTGAGTTAGATCCTGTATCGGCCAGCGCCTTGAGTCTTGTCAAGTACGGCGAGATATGTGCGCTATAAAAATCCTCGATAATTATAATAACAAGCATTTTGAAAGAGTGTCAGAGTAGCGTCATCAGTACATCGGTTGGATTTGTAAGCAAACTCCAGAGGGTCAGAGAAAGGCTGAGTATGACAGCTGTAGGTGGATTGATGTAATAATTGTATTGGTTGATTATTACTATTATTATTTGATTATTGCATTAGAGTACTGCCCTTTTCATGCATAAAAGTAGGCACGTCAATGACCAGTGAAAATGGGGTTGGTCCTATGAACTTTTCCCGGTGGTTGTACATACCATGGCTTGAAAATGTAATGGGATGGGGTGGCCTGTGTGCGGGATAGGAAATAAAAGGAGAAGAGTCTTAATGCTCGGGTTTGTTTTTAGTTCAACTGGGAATTGAGATGAATAGTTGAATCAAAGACTAAAGATGGTCTTTGGTGGAATGGAAGTTTCGTGTTACCTGCTTTTATTCTGTAATGACTGCAGTGTGTGAGTGCGACAGTCAATTATAGTTTTACATAAACAGTGCGAAATATTTTATTGAACTATTTTATTTATTTATTTATTTTTGCTATTTGTTGGCACAATACAGATTGTGAGTTAGAACATGAAGATGCCTATCAGCTGACACAAATGTATGATCAAGTGACGTCATCATTGTCACGTCATCCTTTCGTTGTTGTTGTTTTGTGTTGTTTTCTTCTAATCGCATTTTCCCCTAAACTACCTGAGGGATGTGATTCAAACTTAATATGTCTCATTACATCTGTGCCTTCAACATAACATCAAACTTATGCAAATCGAGTAATTCCATCATGCATGACGTAATCCTAATAATTTTTTTTTTTGGCTTTGTGTTTTTGTGCATTTTCTTTAAACTTTGTATGTAATTAGAATGTACAGATGCATTGAATCTAAAAACTAAACTTAGCTTAGCTTGCTAGGCCGGGTCTTCTCGTAATCATTGAATAAATGCAAGGCACATTTTGATAAAACAAACAATTCCTATTTTTGTAGCCACCGTAATGATTTCCCCCAGCAGCATTGGATTAAATTTATTCGCCCGATTGTTTTACGTTTTGCAAGATCTCAGTCTAAGCAGAAGATTCCCCTGAAGGCCATTCTTGTGACATTTCTGTGAGAGAAGGCAGAGACTGCATGCATGTCGGCGTTCCCTCCACCCCTCCCCCTCCCTTCTTCTTCTTCTTCTCTCTCTCTCTCTCTCTCTCTCTCTCTCTCTCTCTCTCTCTCTCTCTCTCTCTCTCTCTCCAATGCCAGGATCGATAACTCGTGGAGAATATGCTACTGATCTAGACGTGATTAACGTTCTTGGTATTCTTTTGGCTTCCGTTCATGTATCTATTTTGTCTCCGTTGTTGTTTTGGCTTGGTTTGGTTGTTTTATGAACGTCCTTTTTCACCAAGATGTTAACGACAAGTCGTCGTCACTGTCGTCGTTGCTGTTGTTGGTGGTGGTAGTGGTGGGGATGGGGGTGGAATGTTGTTGGTGGTAGTGGTGAGGGTGGGGTGAGAGTGGTAAGAGTGATGTTGGGGATGGTGGTGGAGTGTTGTTGTTGGTGGTGATGATGCTGTTGATGTTGATGATGAAGATGATGATGACGACGACGATGGCGACAATGATGACGAAAGAGCTGGTGGCTGGGGAGTTGACCATGCTGGCCCATGATGGATAAGATCAGTGGATTGCTGAAGGAAACATTAACACAGAGAATGGGGAAACGCTGTTGTATGAAAGCAAATGAGAACAATTTATGGGGGGAAGGGAGCATAACGCCGCGAGGGTAAACTCTAAGGGGATGGAGCCAGACATACATCAAACTGCTTAGCTGAGACAAGCCGAAGCTTACAATGGAAAGACGAGCTTAAGCTTTGGCTACGCAGTGTGGACATACGTGATACAATAACGATAACGACGAGGCGGGTAGAGAAAAAGAAGCGCCAGATAGGTTGGAGCGGAAGAGGCGGATAATGGACGGGGGACGGGCAAGCGATAAGAGAGGAATGGAGGGAGGAGATTTAGGTAGTTGGAGGAGAGGATGAGGAGAGCATGCAGAAAGGGAAAAGAGGATGAGAGGAATGGATGCAGAAGGGTAGAAGAGAAGAGAAGTGGGTAAGAGAGGAACGGAGAGAGGCAAAGAGAGAGAGGTTTGGATAGGAAAGGGTACAGAAGGGTAGGAAAGGAGAGGGCAAGAGAGCAATGGACAAAGGAGAGGGCAAGAGAGGAATGGACAAAGGAGAGGGCAAGAGAGCAATGGACAAAGGAGAGGGCAAGAAAGGAATAAACAAAGGAGAGGGCAAGAGAGCAATGGACAAAGGAGAGGGCAAGAAAGGAATGGAGAAAGGAGAGGGCAAGAGAGGAATGGACAAAGGAGAGGGCAAGAAAGGAATGGAGAAAGGAGAGGGCAAGAAAGGAATGGACAAAGGAGAGGGCAAGAGAGCAATGGACAAAGGAGAGGGCAAGAAAGGAATAGAGAAAGGAGAGGGCAAGAAAGGAATGGACAAAGGATAGGGCAAGAGAGCAATGGACAAAGGAGAGGGCAAGAAAGGAATGGACAAAGGAGAGGGCAAGAGAGCAATGGACAAAGGAGAGGGCAAGAAAGGAATGGAGAAAGGAGAGGGCAAGAGAGAAATGGATAAAGGAGAGGGCAAGAAAGGAATGGACAAAGGAGAGGGCAAGAGAGGAATGGAGAAAGGAGAGGGCAAAAGAGGAATGGACAAAGGAGAGGGCAAGAAAGGAATGGACAAAGGAGAGGGCAAGAAAGGAATGGACAAAGGAGAGGGCAAGAAAGGAATGGACAAAGGAGAGGGCAAGAGAGGAATGGTGAAAGGAGAGGGCAAGAGAGGAATGGTGAAAGGAGAGGGCAAGAGAGGAATGGACAAAGGAGAGGCAAGAAAGGAATGGACAAAGGAGAGGGCAAGAGAGCAATGGACAAAGGAGAGGGCAAGAGAGCAATGGACAAAGGAGAGGGCAAGAGACCAATGGAGAAAGGAGAGGGCAAGAGACCAATGGAGAAAGGAGAGAGCAAGAGAGGAATGGACAAAGGAGATAGCAAGAGAGGAATGGACAAAGGAGAGAGCAAGAGAGGAATGGACAAAGGAGAGAGCAAGAGAGGAATGGACAAAGGAGAGGGCAAGAGAGGAATGGACAAAGGAGAAGGCAAGAGAGGAATGGACAAAGGAGAGGGCAAGAGAGGAATGGACAAAGGAGAAGGCAAGAGAGGAATGGACAAAGGAGGAGGCAAGAGAGGAATGGACAAAGGAGAGGGAAGAGAGGAATGGACAAAGGAGAGGGAAGAGAGAAATGGACAAAGGAGAGGGAAGAGAGAAATGGACAAAGGAGAATGAGGATGGGTGAGGGAAAGAGTGCGGAAGTGTAACAGGGGAGGGAGGAGATCTAGGTGGTCAGAGAGGAGGGATAGAAGAGGGTAAGAGGAGAGAAGAGGGACGGAAGTGAAGAAGAGGTGAGGTGAGGGTGAGAGTATAAACCGAGGTCTAGTCGTCTGTGCCCGCGCACACTTCCGTCTCATGGACTTTTACAAAGTCCTGATGCTCGTGTCCTAGGCGGGTGAGTAGCGGCTACACAAAACACTCAGCACGCACAATAGATCCCTCCTTCCCCCCAACCCTCTTCCTCGAGTTAGATCCCGTATCGGCCAGCGCCTTGAGCAGCTCTTGAGCTGGAAAAGCGCTATATAAGAATGACGAAACAAATAAAAAGGATGCAGGGTGGGTTAAGAGGGAAGGAAAGAGGAAAGCAAAGGGAAGGAGAGAGGGAAAGGAGGAATAGGCTGAAGGAAGAGATTGAGGAGGGGGAGGAGGGCCAGGGGAAGGGTGGAGTAACCTGTAACACCTGCAACCCGTTTGCTAGTCGCATGTGTTCGGCTGCGGCATCTGATAATACTATTGCTTGCCACACTCGATATAAAGAGGCGCGCGATGCTAACAACGTTGAAACACTTTGAAGAACAAGCTCCAATAGAGGTAGCTCTGAGGAGCCGGCCTGCTTGCCATCGTCCAATGTAAGGAGGTGTGATACTTTTGATGGAAAAATCTTCATTGAGAACATTAACAGCCCCTTTTACGGCAATGCTTAAATCATTACATAGAATAAAACAGAACTGTTAAGCATTAAATCAGTACATACTACTACTCCTTCGGATGAGAGTATAAACCGAGGTCTAGTCTGTGTGTCGCATACATTCCATCATAACGGACTTTAAAGATCCTGACGCTCATGTCCTAGACGGGTGAGTGCCGGTAACAAGAACACACCCAGCATGCACTTGGTCCTTCTCCCCCATTCCTGGCTGGCCAGGATAGTGCTCAGTTGTCCGGGCGTCAGACCATGCGCCCAAAGGCTGCGGGTGGGCGTCTCGGGCGGTTTGAGTTAGATCCTGTATCGGCCAGCGGCTATAGTCTGGTCAAGTACGGCGAGATAAGTGCGCTATAAAAATCCCCAATAATAAAAAAACAATTAAATAAAAAACAACAACATAGAATTAAACTGTTAAGCATTACATCATGACATAATAATACAATTACAAGAGTGTACTTCGCCAAATAGACCTGCATTGTTGTTGTTGTTGTTGTTGTTGTTGTTGTTGTTGTTGTTAATCCTTCGTATTGGCAGATGGTAGCGTAAGATTCCATTTACCGAAACACTTGACAAAATCACTCAAATAGGTCAAAGTTCTTTATGAACTCTGATTTAAAGAGTCTTCCTCTTCTGCCCGTCGTCAAGTGTGTTTATGAGTAGTTTCTAAAGTTGCATGCAGCTTTGGCCCAACTAGTATAGCCTAATTAATCCGTGAGTTGTTTCCCACACTTATTATTATTATTATTATTATTATTATTATTATTATTATTATTATTATTATTATTATTATTATTATTATTATTATTATTATTATTGAGGATTTTTATAGCGCACTTATCTCGCCGTACTTGACCAGACGGTAAGCTTCGTCCAGCCTCGGCTAAATAGTGTGCTCACAAAGCATTATAATATAGTAACCTAGTACGAAGCGCGGAGACACAAAAAGCATTTTAGATCAAATCCTTATGTAGATGCCATCCTCCGTGGACTGAGGGAATGATAGTAAAGATCTATATCCCCTTCACTGCTGCCAACGGTTTGCATGTGCGCCATAGACAGAGGGTCATTTTGCTGTTTTCTCAGCTCGTCATTATATCAGTTGAACTTGGTAAAAATGAAGGGACTGATTTTCCAAAGCGTGAGAATGAAGTCCTCAGGGAAAAAAACACAACTTCATGCGATAAACATATCCTCCATTTTGACTGCTTGGCAACGGAAATGGGAAGGAACCAAACTTCTTTTTTTTTTTAAAAAGAAAATGCATTGCCAAAAATAGTTGTAAAGTCTAGGGTTGCAGTGTTGGTAGCTTATAAGCCAGGTTATATTTAGAAAGTGACTGCTGCCCAGTTCAATAAGGGAGGTAAATGTGGCTCGCATAAAGAGACAGGACTAGAGTAGTGTAATAGGAAGAAGCATGGGCTTGATTTATCCATCATTGATACTGTTTTTAGTAGGGCTGGACGGTTTTACCGATACGTAACTGTATTCAGGTTCGGAAACGCGGCGGTACGGTATACCGGTGCGGGTGTCCAAGGTCCGGTTTACTGGGAAATCTCGACAACACATAACCCGACAGTGGGCGACATCTTGTCCGCCCAGAGAGGAAGCCTAAAGACCAAACACGTGGATAGGCAGCTGTTCTTGAAGAAGAACTTATAAGAACAGCAGCTTATCGATATCCACGTGTTTGAGCATGGTACCAGTCGCCAATCCTTCTGAACTTTTACGTTCTTAAAGACCTTTCCCGTTGAATGTTTTTGTTTTATTTTGATTTTGTGGTTTAAAGTTTGCTGATGTTCTAAACAGTGATTTATCATAATTTGTTTTGAAGGCGTTCAAGCAAATATAAAGTTTTAGTTTATATGGAAATGTGTTTCTTTGAAATTGTTTTGAGGTGTATGACAATCTTTCTTTTGCGTCGGTCACTACTGTCAGTGCCATATCCCATTTGATTGTAACACTTAAAATCGCGGTATACCGGTACGAAATACCGATACGACCTAAAAATACCGCGGTAAAACCGGTACGACTTTGACCCACGGTACCCAGCTCTAGTTTTTAGAGAGCTTTGAAGTTTGAGCCCTCTGTAGTCATCTCTCTCTCTCTCTCTCTCTCTCTCTCTCTCTCTCTCTCTCTCTCTCTCTCTTTCTCTCCCTCCACCCCCTTTCTCTCTTCCCTCCATTTACCATCGCCCATCTGCCCCTACCCTGTAATAATAATTTTTATAATAATAAATCATTTTATAACGCGCAATTACCGACATGAAGTGTGCTCAAAGCGCAACATTCATTCATTCCTACGCAATGTGCAATGACATACATTTCAATAAATCTATAATTTGTTGCATCAATTTTTATTTATCAGATTAACATAAGTTGTACTGATAAAAAATCTATAATACAATCATTTAAATGAATAACATACTCATACACACACAACAAAACACAGCACAACACAACACACACACACACATACACACATACCCTCTTACAAAAATAATAAACCCGCCCCTCTGTCAGTCAGCGATTATGTATGTTTCTCAGTCTGTAAATAATTTGGGATGGGCACCGCCATTTAAAAGCTGCCGGAGAGAAACGAGAGCTAGATCCCTGACGCCTCTTCCCGAAAGACCCAAATGTTACGGGGAACACATTATAGTTGTTTC
>CM072524.1:14671459-14691459 GCA_036898135.1 Oncomelania hupensis | reverse complement strand
AGTAATCTGAATATTCCCGTAGTGTGTTGACAGTGAGTGTGAGTGTGGATGGTGATCCCACCTTTGAAGAGGAAACCAAGCACACCACCTTTCTGAATGAGTTCATTAGTTAATGATACATTTCCTTTACAATTTGTTTTCTTCCTTCCATTGCAGACTCACGCACCATTCCTCCGTGCCTGCTCTGTGCATGCATTTATTTGTTATAAAAAGAATGGGAATCCAATGCGAATCAGAATCGTACTGGAGTTTATATTGAATCCCCCTGCGTCATAGGGTGAAGTTAAATTCCGGTTAACACTGGGGAATCGCTAGCAAAATTTGTAATTCCCATTCATCCTAAGACGAATGGGAATCCATTATAAAATTTGTTTTAGTTTTATTTTTTCTTAAATGCTATTGGGAATTCACAAATTACACTGTGCATAATGAAATATTAAGTACGTTGGTAAAGTCGAGTCTGCAAAATATTGTTAAAGTATAGATTCGACAATACAATTTTATATTTTTAGAGAACGTTTCCATTCGGGCAATAAAAACAACAACAAAACAACAACAACAACGGTAGTTGGACTGTAGTTAAAACAAAACATCTACGTCGGATCCTACGTCCTAGGATGAATGAGTATTCCAATTAACACTATAGCTTTTCCCCCAGTGTTGATTGAAATTCAAATTCATCCAAGTACGTGTGAGAATGCTAATAAAATAATAATTCGATTTCGAATCGTTCAAGATTCCCATGTTTCCTATGACACCTGTTTGTTTTAATTAATTAACGTTTCTTCACATTGTGAAAAGATCTCCTTCTCTTAGTTTTGACTACCTCTCTGTCTGTCTGCCTGTCTGTTCTTCTGTCTCTCCCTCTTCCTCTCCCAGTTTCCATTTGCATCGACGATTTTGCGCATTTTGTTTGGTGTGTTATTGTTTAAGAGAGAGAGAGAGAGAGAGTGTGTGTGTGTGTGTGTGTGTGTGTGTGTGTGTGTGTGTGTGTGTGTGTGTGTGTGTGCGTGTGTGTGTGTGTGTGTGTGTGAATGTGCTTACTGTCGACGTGCTCAATCCCCTATGATTCTTTCCTAAATATCTGTTATAACCAGAAATGTCCGAGGTATTTGCCTTTGTGTAATGCTCTAAAGTCTAAAGGATGAGCCAAATTCAGAACCAAAATGATAGTTTTGGTGATTGCAGCTCTTTAGGATTAGTACTGCACAAGACATTTGTTTCTGGACATTGCCGCTCATTGGACTTCCACGGCGGCAGAGCAAAGGTTTGGCTGGACACCTATCAACCACTGTCATCATCAGCTGTAGAAGGGTGTGGGAGAGGAGAAGAGTGAGGGGGAGGGGGGGGTGGGGGTGGCATAAGTGACAAACTGTGCACAGTGCATAACAACGTTGTAAAAGCTCACGGTTTGAGTGTAATAAATATCGGAATGTGTGCACCATAGACGAGGCCAAAGTTAGCCTCGGTCATTCTAACATACGCAGTGTTGTGCATGCAGATCGCCGCGCTCTAAGTATCCTCTATTATTAATTATTATTATTATTATTATTATTATTATTATTATTATTATTATGCACGTAGGTGCGTTAGAACGCACTTTCTAGCCCTACTGATGATGACCGCCTCCTGAATTGTTAGAGTGGCGAGTTTTTGCCATGAAGTCTGAAAAGAAAAGAAAACAGGGAACTAGAATGTCGTAATTATTATTGCATGGTGTCGACCATATCTTAAGTTTAGCGCATCGAGCCGTTTGAATGAATGTTGTATGACGCTAGTAGCTACAGTGATATGGAGGCCTATATTAATCTTGTTGTTTTTGTTGTTGTTGTTGTATCAATTTTTATTCATCAAAATAACATAGGTTGTCCTGATGTTAAAGCGCACGGAGTTGTTGGATATTTGCGCTATACTATACATTGCCTGTAACAAAGCATTATTAAACAAATGTATACTGTCATCTTCTAAGGCTTGTTCAGTGCAAAGATCTATGGAGCTATGTTAAACCAAAGAATACCCATATTCTTTGGTTAAATTAGTGCCTGTAGTGTATGTACTAAATAAAGCCATATTCCGCTGGTGTTATTTCTCGTGGTGTGAGTTCAGTCAAATATATGAAGTGTGGCTTATAAGAGGTGATGACGTGAGGCAGGCATAAAAAACACACACACACAAAATATATTTAGATAAATCCGTCCACCCAATTCTGAGGAATTGCGCAGACAGATGGCGTTTAGCGGCGGTATATAGCTGTAATTGTCAAGCACAGCACCATTCAATTCGTAGGTTAAGGCGTAGGTCTACGTGGTGTATATGCTCTGCGTACTTATATTCCTGTTGCTTTCCCGTGTATTTTGTGGAATACTTTTGACAGAGTTTAAAATAACAAGCGTTTTCGGTCTTTAAATACAGCGTGCTTACAATGACGAGCTTGTTACTTGGTGTTGAAGCTTATTGCAAGACTGGTGAAATTGTCACTGTGCGTTGTTTATTAATATAAAGTTTGTACATTAATGCCTATGTTGTTTTTAATGTAAAACTTCTAAATGAATGACTGTAATGTTCGGAATGTAACACTTGATAAAAAAATTGTACTGTTTTTAATGGGAAAAAAGGTGTAAAAGAATTACCTTTTTTTTTTAAAATACACGTTTTATGTTTTAAGTCGATTCTGGTACTGTATAATAATAATAATAATAATAATAATAATAATAATAATAATAATAATAATAATAATAATAATAATAATAATAATAACAGGCAATTTATACAGCGCTTTCCAAAATCACAAAGCGCTTTACACAAACAAACAAATGTAAACACAACATGCATACATTGGTCAATAACACGCAACCACATACACATCCCAACACCAAAAATAAATAACAACACTCACTCATGGCGCCTGAGAAAAGGCCTTTCCACCACGACACTTTTTAGTTCAAGTAAGCTATGCACAGTTTTAAATTTGGTAGAATATGTTGGTCATAGCCATCGGACATAGACATTGTTAAACATATTCAACATGGTATTGTGTGTATAGAGACCTAATAACTAATATCCGTCTAACTCACTAACTTATCTCTAAAAGTGTACGTACATTATCAGAGTAAGTAGAGATTATGCTTCTGTACACTCGACAATGTAAACCAAGCACATCTAGAACGTATACTTGTAGAAGTAGATTGAGTTTTCGCTCGTCTTGTTATATTTACAGGTATCTATGTAGGCCTATATCAATATAATTTTTTAATTCATGTTGTTTTACAAGAGGAGACTGGTTTATTGATTTACTAACGCAGGACGTCTTTTGAGTATGTCTGAGATGATAAAGACAGACAGAACCCTGTGGGTTCGGGCACTGAATATAATAGACCCAACGTTTCCCGGCGTGTCGTAAGAGGCATCTAACAGGGGTGATGTCAGCACGGCATCACTGGGCGACAAAGTCTTCTACACAGAAGTCACCGGCCAGGGCGGAGGAACCTCACGTTACTATAGGTTCAACGACCACGTGCTCGGGGCCAAGGCGAGCCACACTGTACTCGTGGATTGCGGCTGTGGTCAACAGCCTGAAGACGATTGGGCTTCCACCCTCCCAAGGTCTTTCTTGCCCAAGACACACCGTATGATAAAAAGAAACACTCAGTCCATACCGGATAGGTCGTTACTCGGGTCACCAACGACCGCACCTTCCGTTAGCCACCAGGACGGAGGTGATAACTGGGTTAGTGATGGACAACTTAGCAAGATCCGCACGAGAGACAACATCGTCATAGGAACCTGGAATGTCAGGACCCTAACTGCGGTGTAAAAATTAGAAGAACTGGCCCACGAGCTGGACCACTATCGATGAAACGTTTTAGGTATCAGCGAACTGCACTGGAAAGACCTAGGTGAAACAATGACCCACAAAGGCCATAAGCTTTATTTCAGCGGCAGAGATGACAGGCACGAACAAGGCGTTGGATTCTTGGTCCACAAAGACATTCTGGCCGCTGTCATGGGTTGCCGCCCAGTCTCCATTATACTCATTGCCTTTCAACTTCACCATCATCCAGGCCTATGCCCCAACATCAGACTATGACGGCAGCGAAGTCGAGGATTTCTATGAACATGTGCAGGCTGTCCTTGACCAAGTGCCGAAAAAGGACATAGTTATAGTGCAAGGCGATTGGAATGCCAAGGTTGGCCAAGATGCGTACTACAACTGGGGCACGATCTCGTTATGATGTCTTTACGGCTCCACTCAAGAGAGTAAACACAACAAAGTGCACCAGACTGAAGTTCGGCCTGGACAAACTGCGACAAATATTCCAAGCCACAATTGGAGGGAAGTTTGCACCACTGCTCGTTTTGTGAGTTGGTGAAGTAGATGTCAACACCTTGACCACCACCTTCAACTCAGCTGTGACAGATACCGTCATTGAGATCCTTGGCAAGCACCGCCCAAAGAAGAAACCATGGATCACACCTGAATCTTTGGACCTGTGTGACAAACGAAGACAGAAGAAAAAGAACAACTCACAGAAAAATGCCTAGAGAAAAATCAACAGTGACATCCGAAAAGACATGCGCACAGCAAAGGAGAACTGGAAATAGAGAACAGTCTGAACAAGAACAACAGCCAGAAGGCCTGCCAGACTGTGAAGCGGCTGACAAATGTTAAACAGCCCAAGGTCTCCACGATCAAAAGCAAGTCTGGCATGTACCTTACAGAAGAACAAGAAGTCTTGGATAGATGGGCAGAGTACTGCTCTGACCTTTACAACCACACACCAAACGGAGACCCATCAGTCCTAGCATGTCCCCAGAACAGAGAAGACGAAGAAATTCTCCCAGTTCTCCGAGAAGGTTGATGAAGTAATGCAATCAGCAAAGAAGTCAGCGGGAGTGGACAACAGACCCGCAGAAATGCTTCAAGCAGAGGAGAATCGATGATTGACGCCCTCGCCTTTATCTGTAACAAGATCTCGCAGAGTGAGGAGTGGTCTACACCATGGACCCAGTCGCTCGTCATCACTCTTCCAAAAAAGGGAAACATGCAGGAGTGTAAAAACTACCGCATATCAGCCTCATCAGCCATCCCCGCAAAGTCCTCATGAAAATAATACTCAACAGGTTGAAACCCCAGGCTGAACAAATCATTGCTGAAGAACAAGCAGGATTAAAGGCGGGGCGAAGTACCACTGAACAGATTTTCAAACTTAGAATAATCTGCGAAAAATACCTACAGCACCAACACGGTACTCATGAATAAGACCCCTGGGCATTTCGTATAGCCAGCACATCACCAACGACGAAGTCCGACAGACCATCACACAAGCCATTGTACAACACGATGACATGCTCACAGTGGTGAAAAAACGGAAACTACGATGGTATGGCCACGTCACCAGAGCCTCAGGCCTTGCAAATACCCTCCTGCAAGGCATGGTGCAAGGAGAAAGAAGAAGAGGGAGACAGAAAAAAAGGTGGGAGGACAACAATCTAGAATGTACTGGCTTGACACTGAGCAAAGCCATGAGAGTTGCTGAGGACAGAGAAAGATGGAGTACGCTGGTTAAATTATCATCTGTGGTTTCCCAACGACTTTCTAGTTATGGATTAGGATATGAAGGGTCAAATACAGAGTACACTATACAGCAAAGCCGAATCTTCAATTAGAGCTGCAGAAGAGGGAGAATACGTCAAATGCTCAACTGCGCTGTATGGCTGTAGACAAGTAATTTCCGATCATCAACAGGATTCGTTTTATTAATTATATTTTATTTAATCGTTCTTATGCCTTGGAGCTCTTTTCCATCTTAAGGCGTTGGTCGTTACAGGATCTAAGACGAGCCGCCAGGGGCGCCCGCATGGTCTGACGCCCAGACAGCTGAGCACAATGCTGGGGGGATTTTTATGATTTTGCTGTTCAGTTGGTCGTGGACTTGGTCTGTTGTTATGGTGAGCAAATAGGGCCAGCTGAAGCGAAGGGTCAAACGATGAAATGTCATGGCGAATAGGGTCATATGTTAGATGAATGAGGGGGTCATATGTCACGATGAATAAGGTCAAGAGTAACATGGTGAATAATTATGTTTAGATACATATGGAGGGAAGGGGGATATAGTAATCGATATGGTCTTATACTTAAAGTAATAGTCTTCTTTTGTTTTATACGGTACTGTCCTACTCAATACTTTGTTTTATACGGTACTGTCCTACCCAATACTTTATTTTATACGGTACTGTCCTACTCAATACTTTGTTTTATACGGTACTTTGTTTTATACGGTACTGTCCTACCCAAAACTTTGTTTTATACGGTACTGTCCTACCCAATACTTTGTTTTTATACGGTACTGTCCTACTCAATACTTTGTTTTATACGGTACTGTCCTACTCAATACTTTGTTTATACGGTACTGTCCTACCCAAAACTATGTTTAAACGGTACTGTCCTACTCAGTATTTTGTTTTATACGGTACTGTCCTACCCAATATTTTGTTTTATACGGTACTGTCCTATCCAATACTTTGTTTTATACGGTACTGTCCTACTCAATACTTTGTTTTATACGGTACTGTCCTATTCAATACTTTGTTTTATACGGTACTGTCCTACCCAAAACTTTGTTTAAACGGTACTGTCCTACCCAATACTTTGTTTTATACGGTACTGTCCTACTCAATACTTTGTTTTGTACGGTACTGTCCTATTCAATACTTTGTTTTATACGGTACTTTGTTTTATACGGTACTGTCCTACCCAAAAACTTTGTTTTATACGGTACTGTCCTACCCAGTACTTTGTTTTATACGGTACTGTCCTACTCAATACTTTGTTTTATACGGTACTGTCCTATCCAATACTTTGTTTTATACGGTACTTTGTTTTATACGGTACTGTCCTACCCAAAACTTTGTTTTATACGGTACTGTCCTACCCAATACTTTGTTTATACGGTACAGTCCTACCCAATACTTTGTTTTATACGGTACTGTCCTACCCAATACTTTGTTTTATACGTACTGTCCTACCTAATACTTTGTTGTATACGGTACTGTCCTACCCAATACTTTGTTTTATACGGTACTGTCCTACCTAATACTTTGTTTTATACGGTACTGTCCTACCCAATACTTTGTTTTATACGGTACTGTCCTACCCAATACTTTGTTTTATACAGTACTGTCCTACTCAATACTTTGTTTTATACGGTTCTGTCCTACTCAGTACTTTGTTTTATACGGTACTGTCCTACCCAATACTTTGTTTTATACGGTACTGTTCTACTCAATACTTTGTTTTATACGGTACTGTCCTACCTAATACTTTGTTTTATACAGTACTGTCCTACCCAATACTTTGTTTTATACGGTACTGTCCTACTCAGTACTTTGTTTTATACGGTACTGTCCTACCCAGTACTTTGTTTTATACGGTACTGTCCTACCCAATACTTTGTTTTATACGGTACTGTCCTACCCAAAACTTTGTTTTATACGGTACTGTCCTACTCAGTACTTTGTTGTATACGGTACTGTCCTACCCAATACTTTGTTTTCAGCTTTCGTGATTGTTATTGTCGTCTTCAGAATAATAGATTTATTCGTGTCCTTCATTTTGTGATTTGCTTTGCTCCGATGCTGTTGTATTATGTATGATGTCCGGGGATGTTTCACGATTCTGGCTTTCTGTCTCTTGAGATGATTCCGGTCGTTCATGCACAGTGATGTTGTTTCACCAGACCAAGTTTAGCATCTTATCTTATTTGCGTCACAGTTTTAAGGCCAATGTCTTTGTTTAAAGAAATGAACGGCGCAATACCATAAATGCTAATCGTTTAATCAATTATTCAGTCAATGGAAGGCATTGACATGGAGTCCCGGATTTTTTTTTGTTTTTTGTTTGTTTTGTTTTATTTTCTTCGCTCAACGGTTGAAACTTTCTCCGGCTAAAGTCGAGACTTTATGGTCATCTTTGCTGAAGAGTGGAGACAAAGGTCGACCACCTAGCTCCGATGAGACGCGGTCATAGGTTATAGGGCAAAAGGTCAGGTCACGGTTGTCCCATTTCGCCTGACAGTCACGTGCCGTGCTTTATCACGTCCAAACCCTCGCGCACGACATCCCTCCCACACACCCTCCCTACCTCCCCTACCTCCACTCCACCCTCCACACTCACTCTTCACCTTCTTGCAGATAATAATGATGGGACTTGTGCATACAACATCAATCAACCATTTGCCGAACCCCGTCGGTAAGTGAGGAGACAAGTATTTTGAAGAAATTGTCTGTCACTTGTTTCTCAAATCACCATCGCCCTTTGTCAGCGTCATCATCATCGTCGTCGTCAACATAGTCATCATTATCACCACTATCGTCGTTGTCGTCGTCGTCATCATCATCATCATCATTGTCGTCGTCATCATCGTCCTCATCATCATCGCCAGCGTTATCAAGTATCCTGTAACAGCGGATATATAAATGAGCACTATTAATTATAGAAATCTCTATAGTTTCTTTAGCAACACGAAAATATAAGCTTACTGCAAAATAATTTCAACTCCATAAACAAATAATAACCTTACATGACCTAGGCTATACAAGAAATAATTAATTTAAAAAACTACATCTGATCCTACGAGCTCCTAAAAGGACCGTAAATAAAGATGCTAACAAAAGAAGCATGCTTAGTTTCCTGCTTGCACCGTCAGTGGGTCGGAATAACGCTATTATTCTATTAGTCGGGTGATTCACCGCTGGGACTGAATGTGGAACTGCGCGACATACAGCGCTCTCATTGTCACGTAACTGTGGACAACAGTAGGGCTGTTAGGCCTTCTCTCCTGCAACGCCTTTAGACCTGTGTGCAGTGGTCGTAGAAACATGCAGCAATGTTTTGCAGCAATTATTTTGTATTCTCTCTCTCTCTCTCTCTCTCTCTCTCTCTCTCTCTCTCTCTCTCTCTCTCTCTCTCTCTCTCTCTCTCTCTCTCTCTCTCTCTCTCTCCTTCCTCTGTAGTGTGTGTGTTTGTTTGTTTGTTTTTTTCTCTCTCTCTGTAGTGTGTTTGTGTGCGTGTGTGTGTGTGTGTGTGTGTGTGTGTTAAAAAATTGTTTAATTCATCTAAGCGAAACCAATGTAACTTTTATTGATAAACTGACAATTATTTTGTTTAAAACTGTACTGCTCTTTGTGTCCGTAGAACAAACCTGGCTGTCGAGCTTGTGTGATCGACTAATCGTAATTTCAGTGTAGTTTGTGTTATTATGTCTTCAAGACATTTTTGGGTTTCTTTGGCTTTGAAGGGTTGACTCGATCTGTTGTTGTTGCGGCTGCTGCTGTCTTCCGATGCTCAACTGTTTGTCAAACGCGCAGAAACATCGGTGATAACTGATGATAAATGATAACGGATGAGAACTGCCTTGCCGTTTGATTAACATTTGAGAACAGGTTTGTCCGTCTGCGTATTTGAATGTAAGGTGGCTGCCGAATTCCAGCCATAGTCATTTACTTGCAGGCCTACGTCTGTTTTTCATTGATGGTTGGCAGAGTGGTGGAGGTGGTGATAGCAGAGAATATGAGAAAGAGAAAGAGGAAAAAGTAGAGGATTACGATTGGGAGAGAGAGGGACAGAGATTGGGAAAGAGATTGGGAGAGAGAGAGAGAGAGAGAGAGAGAGAGAGAGAGAGAGAGAGAGAGAGAGAGAGAGAGAGAGAGAGAGAGAGAGAGAGAGAGAGAGAGAGAAGAATATTGGTCGGATTTTGGCAATGGAAATTATACTGATGATAGTGATAGTTTTGGTGTTGTTTATGTTGTTACTGCTGATGCTGTTGTTATTGTTGTTGCGGTTGGGTTTGTTGTTGCTTCTGCTGATGATGATGACAATGATTGCTATGATGATGATGATGATGATGATGATGATGATGATGATAATGATGATGATTTAACAGGAACGTCAGACTAGACAGAGCAACAGAGAAGTATGGGGGGAAAGATGTCAGTGGATGATGTGGTGGAAGGTGGGGGGTGGGGAGGATAGGGGTGCTGGTTTGAAAGGGCAGCAGACAATCCGAAGCAAACGGAGAGAATGCAAAGCAAGACCTACTGACATACAGATCACACATCTCTAGACATGTTGTGACAATGTAGGCCTATATATAGACTTGAACCCAAATTAAAACGATAGTGATGAATGTTCACGCACGTGAAGATTCGAAATCACAAACATAAATCATTCTAGCGAATGCACTTATAGGATTAATTTAACTATCGCCGTAATAATGGTAATAATTGTCTTCTTCGTATTTAGATGATTGTGGAAGGTTTGCTGAAATAATGCAATTCACGTTAAACACGAGACAATCCGAGCTTTATAATTATGTTGTTACTTAGGCCTATTACTACTGGAATTGTCTGTTGATTACTCAGTTGAACTGCGAAACGACAGTGTATAGTTGCACCTATAATTTGC
Source organism: Oncomelania hupensis (assembly GCA_036898135.1). Classification (NCBI taxonomy): domain Eukaryota; kingdom Metazoa; phylum Mollusca; class Gastropoda; order Littorinimorpha; family Pomatiopsidae; genus Oncomelania; species Oncomelania hupensis. Next base: position 14,680,997 of record CM072524.1, on the reverse strand, counting down.
ATACATTTTTTTTTTAGTATTTCTATTTTGATTACAAATACATTTACTCTCGTTTAATTGGTCTCGATAATTTTTACGATATTTAAATTAGGTAATAAAAAAGCTATTATGACAGTGTTAGGATAATAAAAAATCAAAATAACTTCGCTGCATTGTGATATAATGACTTTTCCTTCTTGTGTGTGTGTTGCAGCAGACGGTATCAAGGGATCTAGGCCTCCTCAAGCCATTTCATCGCTGTGACTATCTGAACAAGGCTTTTGTGCGAGAATTAAAGGAACCATGGTTATCTGAACAGCGATTTATACAGTTGCTCAATCCAAAGGAGTTACTGCGGAAAACCGGCATTATCGGTTATTTATGCAATGGTTTATGCGAAAAGTTGGCATTATCTGCGATTCGAGTCGTGATTGTTCGAGGGGAATTATGCGAGAAATTACTATTGTCTGAACGGCGGTTTGTGCAAACACTCCAGCTGAACATTCGACGGGTGCAATCGAAGTCGCTGTTTAAAACAACGGCCGGTGAATAATTCAGCTCTGTGTGTTTGTGGGTGTGTGTTTGTGTGTGTGTGTGTGTGTGTGTGTCTGAGGCAGTGTTTTATGATCACTAATCTGCACACCCCCATGACTGTGAATCCATGTCTTGTGACGCCATGCGAATTATCGTGAGGTAAAGTCAATTATTGTGACGTCAAGTCAAGTCCTTCCATGATATGCCCAGAGCAAAGTGGAAGGCGCAAAGAGAAGTGCTTGCAAGATAGCTAGGATAGCTGTGTTATATACAGTTGGGTGTGTGTGTGCGTGTGTGTGTGTTCAAACTGGACGAATTGTGACAGAACTCCCATGATGGAGCTGACCTCACTCACCTCCAGCCTCTCACTGAAGGACAAAGATCCACTCAGAGTTCCTCCACACAAAGACAGACGCGAGGAAACGACCGAGGAGTACCCCATCCTCGACGACGATAATGACATCACGGTCAAAAATGACGACAACGACGATTCTAGAGATGTCGACAACTGCACTATCAATCCCGAGATAGAAGACGGCGAGGACACAAAGAATAATGACGTCGGCTTTGACGCCACCAAGATGCAAAATGGCGGTGGGATAAAACGGAAGAAAAGGAAGAAGAAAAAGGAGAAGCCTATGCCATTGCCGGAAGTGGGTCCTGGGGAGGCGCTGGTTCAGATCCACACTATGTGGAGTCGCGGCAAGCGCATCAAAGGTGGTCACGTGGTGAAGGAGGGGGACAAGGTGGTTCGGTACATTGACAGCAGGGGAACCGTTTACACATTGGATGGTATGTTTCTTGTTCTTATTGTCGTCGTCGTTGTCGTCGTTATTGCTGTTATTGTTTTTTGTGGTTGTTGTTGCTGCTGTTATTGTTGTTGTTCTTGTTGTTGTTGATATCCACTGTGTGTCTGATTTTGCGAACATCAACCTTATCTTTTTTCTTCCTCGTCATCATAATAATAGAAATAGAGGCCCAGCAGACAGAAACAATATAAGCTTACTACTTAATTTTACAACTCATATCATCATCATCATCATCATCATCATCATCATCATCATCATCATCATCATCATCATCATCATCATCAGAGTGATTCCCACATTTTAATCATCATCATCATCATCATCATTATAATCATCATCATCAGAGTGTGCTTCCCACATTTTAATTCTATCACTTTAAGAGGAGATAGATTGACGAGAGAGCCAGCGAGGTGAAAGAGTCAGGGAGAAAAATAAGCGATACAGCAGACGAGCTGTGATCTGCATACATTTACCATCGACTCTCCTTGGCAGGCAAAGCAGTGCGAGCTCTTCTGCCCAGAAGTATCGATTTGTCGGCGAGGAGAATTTTGCCAGGGAGAAGTTGCTTCCCTTGGACTGCCTGATCCGAGTCGGGATAGCAGAAAAGTACAAGAAGAAGAAAGACGAGGAAGATGATGATGAGATAGAAAAACAGGAGGAAGGAGGACGAAGAAAAAGAACATAGGAGGAGGAGAAGCAGAGGAAGAAAATAAAGAAAGAGGAGGAGAGGAAGAAATGTGTTTATTTGTTTAGTATGAGTTGTTTTAAATGACAGTTGTTGATTGAATGTTTCATTTATGTTTATTACTTTGTGTTTTATTTACGTTACAGTTGTTGATTGAATGTTTCATTTATGTTTATTACTTTGTGTTTTTATTTACATTACAGTTGATTGAATGTTTCATTTATGTTTATTACTTTGTGTTTTATTTACATTACAGTTGTTGATGGAATGTTTCATTTATGTTTATTACTCTGTGTTTTTATTTACATTACAGTTGTTGATTGAATGTTTCATTTATGTTTATTACTTTGTGGTTTTATTTACATTTATGCAGTCTAGATATTTGTTTATTATGAATTTGAGATTGTATTTAATTTTTTAAAATCTTATTTTTATATAGACTCTATCCATGCATGATTGCTGTAATCCTTGACTGAGTTATTGTTTTGTTTATTTCAGACACCATTTATTTGGATACCAAAGAACCTGATGAGCCGTTCTTTATTTGCCAACTGTTTGGGTTCACGTTGGTGAGTCTTACGTTTTCCTTTTAACATCGTTATACGATATGGGGAGAGATGTGGGTATGAGTGATCCAAAAATATTGGAAAACCAGGCACTTGTAAAAACAAAAATATGCATCGTCTTGCTAGGATATAAACACACCAAAACCACGAACACATGAACACACATATGCTCGTTCTATCTGTCTCTCTCTCTCACTCACACACATACACACACAACCTCTCTCTCTCCCTCTCTCTCCCTCTCTCTCTCTCTCCCTCTCTCTCTCTCACTCTCTCTCTCTTGCTGTCTCTCTCTCCCTCTCTGTCTATCTGTCTCTCTCCCTCCCTCTCTGTCTGTCTGTCTCTCTCTCTCATTACCACCTTCACTTTTTTTTTCTTTCCCCATTTCCCCTCCTCCACTTCCTCGTCTTCTGTGGGTTTTGTCTGTAGTCGGCAGTTAACAAGGCAACGTTTATTGGCCATCAAAGACGATCACAGCGTGCTGGCGACGTTACCCAGTCTTTGTAGATAACATTTTGCACTTGCCCACAAGATCGTAAACTCTCCACTTTTGATCGGCCAAACATCTTCTATTGAGCCGCTGCCAACTATAAGTCCCAAATACCCTTAGCCCAGGGAGCCAATAGATGGACGTAAAATACACACGGTAAGCTCCCATGCCTAAGATAGATGCATGAATGTTATTAAATTTGATTAAAACCAAATGTTGTAAAAATGTGAAGTGCTTTTGTGACAAAGCCTTAACTCTAAAACATATATTATTTGATTGGATTCACATTGATCCCCTTTTGCCATGCAGCTGAAGTCAATACTATAACATCAGTTAAAAACATTAATGATGTTTTAAGTGTGGAATTGGCAAAAGTTTTCATCAATTCTCCAGTCGCTCGTTTTATTTAATTAACATTGTTTTGTTTTAATGTGGTTATAAATTATGTTTGTGTGTATGCATGAGAGAGAGAGAAAGAGAGAGCGTGCGTTTGTGTGTGTACATGTGTGCTTGTTGAAAGGCGGGAGTCGGAATGTGGGTATGGTCTTTATCATCTTGGTGATTATAGACGTTAATAAAACAACCAACCAACCACTGTGCTCACGTGCTCACAGTGGTAAAGAAACTGAAACTCCGATGGTCACCCGAGCATCATGCCTTGCAAAGAGCGTCCTGCAAGGCACGGTGAAGGGAGGCAGAAGAAGAATGAGACAGAAAAAGAGGTGGGAGGACAACATTCGAGAATGGACTAGCTTGACACTGAGCGAAGCCATGAGGGTTGCTGAGGACAGAGAAAGTTGGAGTATGCTGGTTAAAAGACCATCAGTAGTGCCCCAACGATGGAGTACGCTGGTTAAAAGATCATCATTGGTGCCCCAACCACTTTACAGTTACGGGATAGGATTGGATATGAAACTACCAACCAACCATGGATGGAATTCTTTATAGAAGATTTGTTTAAAATTTCTTTTGAAAAGGAAGTCCGAATTTAAGTCGACATCATAGATCAAAACGGCTAACATCTGCATCAAGTTCAACTCTTTCTCTTCAGTATAACGCAAACATAATCTTCCAAATATGTCCGTTTCTTGGCAGGGAGTTGTGCGATATACTCATTTACATTGGCTGGAATTTTGCCTAATTGTTTGATAGGGGGTGTATGATTGAGTGGTATTTTTTGTCTAGTTATTTATTCAAACGACTTCCGATTTTAACTTTAGAACACAGCAAAAAATAATGTTAGAGCCACTGATTAAAGTCTTCTGTCTTTTGCAATAAATTATTATTTATCATTTATTTTCCAGTCGGTTATTTTCTATTTTTATGATTGCGATCCATTTACACCGCTCTGTTTGGAGTTCGAATGAAGAAAATGTGCACGTGTATAGTTATCAACGTGTATTATTACGAAAGGAGGGGGGGGAGGGGTTTCTTCTGCCATACTCAATGATTAAGGGATGGTAAGGAAGTTTTCTATCTCGATGCAAATATAAGTTACTTGAATCGAGTCTCCCGAACTCCAAAATCGAAAATCCAAGTAGATTAATCTATCTTTTTTCTGCAGCCACGCTATGTGAAGTCAAATTAACTTTATTCCTTTTTTTTTTTTAAACAAAAGGATTGTGGCTTGGTGAAGCGGCAAAACACTTACACCATCCGCATAAGACATAACATAAAATGTACACATAGAGCGCTAACTATAAATATATATATACAAACTATTACATAAATACAGCTATCCATCACACAGTTGAAACAGAATCTTCAAAACAATCATCACAGGCGTTTAATTATCACAGATAAGAGATGTCAAAACCATGCAAGATTATTCTAAGAAACAAGTCGTGAAATTATTAAAGTGTAAGCAACTTGGTAGTGGCGATCGATCGGCATAGTTGGCTTGATAAAAGTCCCTTGTAGCCTACAGTGATTGCTATGACTTTTGAAGCCTCTGTTATCATTAGTTTGCCACATATATTTAACTCGTGTTTACGAATATTTTCCTTGCATCTCAGCGACGTAAGACAATTTCAAAACGTATTAAACAAGGAGTTTAAAACAAAATCTCTCTCTCCCTCTCTCCTTCTCTCTCCTCTCCTTCTCATCTCTCTCTCTCTCTTTCTCTCTCTCGCTCGCTCGCTTCACTCTCTTTTTCTCTCTCTTGCTCTCTTCCTCTCTTTCTCTCCTCCCCTCCATTCTCTTCTATTAATTTGTTTGGATTTGCTGTGAAATTGTTATTTGCTGTAAATGTACGAAATTAATGAACCCCAATTGAAATGTACGAAATTAATGAACCCCAATTGAAGTTTATTTACCATTGCAGGAAAAACATTCACCTTCAACCTCCACCCCACCCACTCTCTCCCGCCCTCTGTCCCTCCTTCTCTCACTCGCCACTCACATGCACACCCACCCCCACCACTCGCCCAAACTCCCATCCCTCTCCCCCTTGCCCTCTCACAATGCCTCTGCCCCCTCTCTCGATCCGTTGCCGTTGTTGTCACAAAGGGTATGCGGTGTGAAAAAATAATCTTACTTTCAAAGGCGTTAAACTCCCTTTACCAGCATTCTTAATTGTCTCCCTCGCACGGCGCAGTCGCTCCGAATAACTCTATTTTGTTAGTGCTAGCTCCCCTGCAGATTTCACTCTAAGTCAACATGACTGTTTAACCCAGCTTAGGCTGAAATTGCTCAAAGAAGGGAGGGTGAGAAGGGGAGACAAGAGGTAGGTGTGTGTGAGAGAGAGGGAGAGAGAGAGAGAGAGAGAGAGAGAGAGAGAGAGAGAGATGAAGTGGGTGGGTGGATTGAACTTAGATAAAGAGGATTAGGAAAGAGGGAAGATGGGAGTATGGCAACAAAAAGAGAGCGACAGACAGACAAAAAGGAAAGGGAGAGGGGGTATGAGGGAGGAAGCGAGAAAGAAAGAGAAAATTGGAGAGAGAGAGAGAGAGAGAGAGAGAGAGAGAGGGGAGGTTGATGAGGATTCCCACAACCTCTACAAGTCGTGAAATTGTTAAAGTGTAAGCAACTTGGTAGTCTTTACACATAATTTGTACACAAGCGTAGATAATCTGACATTAAAATGAAAAGACATAATATAAATAGGTAAAAGCCAATATCTTAAAGGGACAAAGCATTTTGACATTGAATATTAGTTTTCCGAAAGCATAAAATATATCCAGGATATAAAACGCATTCATGCAAGAAACTATTCAGAAATTGAAATATGTATATCAATGCAACCATTAATGCTGACTACTGAATGTTCTAATCAATATATTATGCTTATAGAAACGGGATAGAAATAGAGCTCCATTAAGAGTCACACTGCACAAAAATGTGATCAAGCCGATTAGTCCAAATTCTGCCAATCAGGGCTGGACCCAGGACCTAAGTTTTTCAGGCGGTTAGGGTCAAATATATGTTTAGGGTATATGTAGTGGAGGCGCCAAATGGTCTGAGCCGACGGCGCGAAGCGCCCCTAGTTTGTAAAAAATCCCCCGTAAACAGCTTGAACAAGGGAGAAAGAACTTAATCTGGTGCAATCTGAGCATGTAAAATTGCAAACAACTTTATAGCTACTACTACCATTCATAGTAATTGAATATGACTTCAAATGTGTCCAAACTTTTGAACACCCTGTATTATATTTTTAAAGCCATATTTGTTTAAATCGACAAGCATTTCATATCACTTATTTTGTAACATACGGCAAAAATAACCATTATAAATACAATCATGCAAGAAACTATCACAGTTAATGAAATATTACAGTCATCAATGCAAACCTAATGGCTACTACAATTACATTCTAATCAATATAGATCGCCAAAGGAGAAATGAAAGCGAACTCGGCGCAAGAAGAAACTTGAAAAGAAGCAATGGACGAAAATGATTCTCAAGGTACTCCGGTTTTCTTCATGTTGTCAATACTGGATGCAGTCCATCTAATAAATTTTCAAATATAACAATTCGATTTGTAGAAGAAACAGACGAAAAGAGGGAGAGTAGCATTTTGTTTAAAGGAGAAAAAGAATCAATCTGCGAAGAGGAAAAGACAAATGTACTTGATAAAGACAAATGGCTGTAAGAAAAGGATATGTAGAGAGAGAGAGAGAGAGAGAGAGAGAGAGAGAGAGAGAGAGAGAGAGAGAGAGAGAGAGAGAGAGAAGATAAAGAAGAAGAAATAAGAAGCAAAATAAAAAGAAGAAATAAAACTAAGAAGTATGGCAAAAGAAAGAAAGAAGAATTAGAAAAGAAAACTTAGGATAGGAGAAAATGCAGCAGTAGTAGAATTGAAGAAGAACGAGAGAGAGAGAGAGTGTGTGAGTTAGAGAGGAAGCAGGTGGGTAGGTGTGGGGGGGGGGGAGAAAACTTCAGTTGAGCAAGCAAAAGGAAAAGGCTCCATCGTTAGGAAGCTCTCAGCTTATCTGTCAGGAATCATTCTCCGCTTTATCCTGTGAGAGGCGAGGTGTGTTGTTGAATATCTTAACAGCTCTGCTCTCTGCTGGGTTACAAAGAAAATCTCTCTCTTCGCTCTTTAGCTCCACCTAGAACAGACGCTGAATAACCCAAGAGTTTGCTATTGTTGTAGCAGATAAAGAAGGGGCTGATCAGTCTTAACCCCCTATCCTATAGGACCTTTTTAAAAGCACGCGCGCACACACACACACACACACATACACATACACATACACATACACACACACTGCTCTCTTCAGTAGTACAAACTACCCCACCATTTCTGCTAGCCTAGAGCTTGTGTGGACTGTTTCCCTGAAGGTTTGGGAGTAGGAATATTGGAAGCTTGGGACCCGTTGGGCATGTGTATGTCCGTGTAAAAAAAGTGTGGGTACAAAAGAGTGTAGGGAAGGAGGGGGTGTAAGAGAATGCGTAGAATGATGTGGTTGGTGGGTTAAGTCCTTTGGGAAAAAACAACAACATTATGATTAGAATCCATGACGATTTAAACCTACCAGTGTGTGATACTTTGTGTATGTGTGTGTGCCATTGCGAATAAAGTTACGGATGGTTTGTGGATGGTTCTATTTGCAAAAATATAATTATAATTGATTGTACAAAACTAGGTGTGAAGTAAGCCCACTATCCTATCCTAACCCGTAACTCGGAGGTCGTAGGGGCACCACAGATGATCGTTTAACCAGCATACTCCATCTTTCCCTGTCCTCAGCGACCCTGATTGTTTCGCTCAGTGTCAAACCAGTCCATTCTCGAATGTTGTCCTCCCACCTCTTTTTCGGTCTCCCTCTTCTTCTACCTCCTTGCACTGTGCAGGATGGTCTTTGCAAGACCTGATGATCTGGTGACGTGGCCATACCATCGGAGTTTCCGTTTTTTCACCACTGTGAGCTCCTTAGCTCACTAGAAGACCATATTTTTGTAGTATTTTTGTCCAGTCAAACAATAAACACAGCGACTAGTATCATCGTCGGAAATAAGGTTTTACTGCATCCATTGAAAGCTACAGTAGTTGAGGTAGGAAGAGGAAGGGATCCTGAACATAAACACATCCTCAAAAAACAAAAATCCAAAAGAGAAAGAGCAGCAAACAACTCTAAACTTTTCTCACGGTTTAGCTGTAAGAGTGGTCTACCCTTCGGAGTTATTTTTATCTTGTCAGATCGAATGCTTTAGTTTCCCTCCAGGGCTCACGGTGGTTGTGGAGGCAATTACCGTCTCGCCCGTCAACTTTCAGATTGTCTGCCAGAGCTTCCGCAAGGTTTCTGGTTGTATGGTAATCTCTCAGACGGTGATAAAAGATAGGGTTTTATGGGTCTGAAGATGTGCCGCGGGGACACTTTAGCTACATATAGTCTATACATTTTGCCCGGATATTTTGATTTGAAGAAAAATTACAAATATATAGGTGAACAAAGACCATACAACACCACAATCAAACCCACCTGTTAATCGATCAGCCTGTCCACCATTCAATCCAACACCTAATTAGCCAATGAACCGTGTCTTTAACAATATCTCTAGAAATGTCTACAACCTATATAAAATGATATCATTGCATAGCATAGCATAGCATAGCATCGCATAACATACACACAAACATACATACATAAATTAAGTTAATTAATTTAAATTAACTTAACAAATAAACATTGGCAATATATCTAGTTCTGTATGTTTACACTCTCCTCATTCATTAATACCAACCGCCAGAAGGTCTGCTCAACTATCCAAACTTTCTTGTTGTCAAATATCTATTCGCCCAACCAAACCATCCAGCAAACCAACGTCAGTTTGCATTTAATCGCCATTCGATTTTATTATAAGCCTATGCTCTTTTTTTTTCTTTTCATATGAACAATATTGCATAATTATTTCCTTTTATTATTATTTTCTGACGTAAAAATCTGGAGGAGGAGGAAGAAGAAGGATGATGAATGATGATGATGACGACGACGATGATGATGATGATGATGATGATGATGATGATGATGAT
>CM072524.1:13996459-14028959 GCA_036898135.1 Oncomelania hupensis | reverse complement strand
GCTACAGAAGACTTCTGGGCATTTCCTATACCCAGCACATCACCAACAACGAAGTCCGACAGACCATCACACAAGCCATTGGACAACACGATGGCATGCTCACCAGTAATGAAAAAACGGAAACTCCGATAGTATGGCCACGTCACCAGAGCATCAAGCCTTGCAAAAACCATCCTGCAAGGCACGGTGCAAGGAGGCAGAAGAAGAGGGAGACGGTAAAAGAGGTCGGAGGACAACATTCGAGAATGGATTGATTTGACACTGAACGAAGCCATGAGGGTTGCTGAGAACAGAAAAAGATGGAGTACGCTGGTTAAACGACCATCTGTGGTGCCCCAACGACCTTTGAGTTACGGGATAGGATAGGATAGATAGATAGACAGGGTCAAGCGGACTGCAAAGAGTCGAATCAGGAAAACAAAATCAGGACCACAACTTGGTTGAAAGAGGACTCGCCCCCGATCCGTATAAAAGATCTGCTGAAACAACCCTCCACCATATTCCCCCCCTTCCCAGTCCCCTATTCGCGATTGTGACGCGGGACTTTAATCTACCCACCTACCCTCCACCAGCCGGTCACTTTACAATATAGGCATCCCACGCAAGGGACGCTTAGACTATATTCGAATTTATCAAACCCCCGTTTACAAAACCAGAATATAAACATCATTATAAAATATCAACATAATTAACTCATACATATAAAATGCCTACATTTATAAATAATAATATCATAAGAAGCCCTAGTGACCATTTGGCAGAAAGAGTCCAATATTCCCAAGCTGACCCAACAGACCTCACACACAAATGAGGAGTTTTGGAAGAGTTTTCAACAGGTAGTTGAATAGTCTAGCGAAGAAAAAGATAGTATAGTAGATTGATAGAACAGAGCAAGAATGAAAAAGAACAAAGGACAGTGGGAATTTAAAGCACTAAATTTCTAGAAAATGGGGATACTATTTATACAGAAACCCCCGGTACCACCACGAGGGGGGGAGGGGGAAAATAATAAGAGATAAACATCTGGCACTATATAAAGTTGAAATTTCACATCAAAATATTCGTATACTTCTGCTTCATAATGAACAAATATTTGAAAGGTGGGTGTAGAAAGTGCAAACAAAACAAAGGAAATGTGAAGAGAAAGTAGTAAAGAAGAAGAAGAAGAAGAAGAAGAAGAAGAAGAAGAAGAAGAAGAAGAAGAAGAAGAAGAAGAAGAAGAAGGAAGTAAAAGTAAGGTATAAAACAATCAGACCCATTAGTCTACACATAGTAATAGCATTTCGTCGGTTCCTGGCATGCCTTCAGTACAAAAGGAATATCAGAATTCAATCGACTTCGATCTCCTGGGAAAACAAAGGACACATCCACCCTTACCTAGGCCAGCTAAATAACAGTACCATCTTGTAGGGTACAAATTAGAGGCAAAACAATTGTACCGGGGAAACCCGTCTTTTGTGTGTGCCGTTTGATCTGCACGCCAGAATAAGAAAACAGCGCTCCACTCCATCTCGGAGCTGTGTGCTTTGCGCTCGCGACGTCACTTCAAATAGTTGCACCACCTCATCTTACCCCACCCCATCCCATCCCCACTCTCCTTTACCAGCCAGTCTCCTTTACCAGGCAGTCTCCTTTACCAGCCAGTCTCCTTTATCAGCCAGTCTCCTTTACCAGGCAGTCTCCTTTACCAGCCAGTCTCCTTTATCAGCCAGTCTCCTTTACCAGCCACTTTACCAGGCAGTCTCCTTTACCAGCCACTCTCCATTACCAGCCAGTCTCCTTTATCAGCCAGTCTCCAGTTCAGTTCAGTGGGTAGATTACTGTCCCCGGACACAGAAGCGTTTAGGGGACTTGACAGCCAGTCTCCTTTACCAGCCAGTCTCCTTTACCAGCCAGTCTTCTTTACCAGCCACTCTCCTTTACCAGCCACTCTCCATTACCAGCCAGTCTCCTTTACCAGCCACTCTCCTTTACTAGCCACTCTCCTTTATCAACCAGTCTCCTTTACCAGCCAGTCTCCTTTACCAGCAACTCTCCTTTACCAGCCACTCTCCTTTACCAGCCATTCAGCCAGTCTCCTTTACCAGCCAGTCTCCTTTACCAGCCACTCAGCCACTCTCCTTTACCAGCCACTTTCCTTTACCAGCCACTCTCCTTTACCAGCCAGTCTCCTTTACCAGCCACTCTCCTTTACCAGCCAGTCTCCTCAGACTCTCCCACATTCCCATCTGCCCTCTCCCACCCCTCTTGGTCTCCTCCACCCACACCCACCCCTCTGTCTCAGTCTGTCTCTGTCTGTCTGTCGCTATCTCTCTCCCTCTCCCTCTCTCTACCTCTCTCTCTCTCATGTGTGTGACTTTTCCTTTTAAAAATTAACGTTTACCTCGTCTTCACCGTCAGTGCAGAAAATGAAATCTGAAATATGTTCCTCAAACTTTATTTCCGTGGCTGACTTCTCATTGTGTGTTAATACATTCATATCCAATTCTCTTTAAGAACAGGGGGAGAGTGAAATGGCGGAGAAAAGGTAGGGAATAATCCCACTAACAAAGCTGGTCACGAAAAAAAGGAAGTTTGAGGGCCTTTTCTATCCCCTACCACCGAAAAGTCCGCCTGTAACTGAGGGGAGAAGGAGGTTGGAAGCTCTCGATATGAGACTGAGTAACATAGGCCCAACATCGATAAACAGTTGTTCTTTCATCAAAAAGCTGTGAACAGGAGGAGAAGCGGGTGCTGTTAGCAGGTCGATATTGATAACCCCTCTCCTCGCTTTCTTCAAGACGACAGCAGACAGGACTTCTCCCCCTCCCCCTGTCCACTACCCTTACCACCCTTCCCCCAACAATCCCTTCTTCTCGCTAAACAACTAAAAAGAAAAAGGTTCTTTCATCTTCTTACTCCTCCAACTCTTCACTCTCCCACCCTCTACCGAACAAATAATCCTGTCACACTCCCCCTTTTTTTTCACTCTACCCATTTTTTCACTTTCGCATTCCTTTCGTTCAGTTTAATTTTTCCTTTTTTTATATAAATTACCCAGGTCTCTACAATCAACTCCTGGCCTCGGAACTCTCTCGTTATCTCCCACATTGCCCCACCACCAACCCCTTCAACTCCACCATTCCCCTCCCCCACCACTTCCAATTCTACCCTCCTCTCTCTCCTCTCTCCCAACCTCCCCCAACTCTCATCTTAGCCCTGTCCTCCGGCCTATTAACCCGCACCCACATCGATCTCCCTTATTCCGCTCTTCTTCATCCCAATCCTCCCCCCTCTTCCCCAGCTCACTCTCAAGCCCCTCCCCAGCAAACATTCAAGCATCCCCCTCCCCCAGCTAATTCTCACCCCACCCCCCTTCAGCACCTCCTTTCCTAAACACTCCCTTCACTCTTTACTTTATCTCCTCCCTGTCCAGGTTTTGATCGTTAGATCTAACACAACACCCTTACTGGCTCAATAAGCTTAAGGATTCAATTACCGCCACTCTCCTATGATTTCAAAATACTAGACTGGCCTCATGCACACATTCCCAATCACGTCCATCACAAACACTGAACATACGCGTTATCTTTTTTTTTCAAAGGAATTCAAAGAGAGGCCATCTGAATAAATCCCTATTACAGAAGTCGGAACAGAAATCAATTTTTAGTTTTTGAAATTTTAGATAGACTGCATCCAATACCATTATTGAAGGAAAGGAAGAAACCGGATTACCCGGAGAAAACCCTCGGTGTCCTGAAAGGTCTCGTACCTAAGTCACGTAAAGGTCGTCCCACGCGGGATTCGAACCCGCCACCTTGGGTCTAGAAACCATCTCACTGTCAGCTGTGCTATGCACTGACCTATATTTACTTGACCTCTGACTTCAACAATTTTCGCTATGAGTTCCTTTGCGCATCTTTGCCGCGCACATTTGCATTGCCCTTTCCGGTACCAATGTGAAAAGACGCGTCGAAGTACGAGTGCATACGAAATTATTTGGACTGTTTGGACTATTTCGGCACGATGTCGAAGCGACAACACGGTGGGAATCGTAGCAGTTTTAGCAAGTGCGACACCGACAGTCTTTTTTGTCGTGGTGTTTCTTTTCACGGCTACCCGAAAGCAGGTGTGAGCGAGGAGCAAGATGCATGGAGAAACTGGTTGATCTACCTCGCAAGCAGGATCGACAAAGGTAATGTAGTATCCACGGTGCTACGGGGCTACCCTCTTCCTACTCTCATCCTCTCACTCTGGCAGCTCTCCGACCACAGCCACTTTCAAGTCCAACTTCAAAACTCATCTCTTCCTTAAAAATGTCTGATCTCCTCCACATCGCCATCATCATTCCGTCTTTTGTGATTTAGACCACCACCGTCACACTGCGCGCCCCCAGCCTCTTTATTATTGAGCTGCTCTACTCCTTTCCCCACCCTCCGTCGTCCTTTATATTTTACTTGTACTTTTTTTCTTCTCATGTTTGTATTACGTCTTTCCATAATTTATTAGTGTCTCTTCTGTCTTTCACTTCTTTTCGTATGTATTTCGAGGTTAACTTTAAGTATAAATGCGTGAGAACTGCGCTAGCTATGAAATGATTTCATTAAGAGCAAGCGCTATATAAATGCCCTTATTGTTGTTGTTGTTGTTGTTGTTGTTGTTGTTGTTGTTGTTATTATTATTATTATTATTATTATTTTTATCATCCCATCTCCCTCCCTCCCAATCTCTCTCTCTTTCTCTCTCTCTCTCTCTTTCTCTCTCTCTCTCTCTCTCTCTCTCTCTCTCTCTCTCTCTCTCTCTCTCTCTCTCTCTCTCTCTCTCTTTAGTAATAGATTTTTTGTGTTACAGTACACCTTCTTGTTAAAAAAAATTATAGTATAGCAAATCTTGATGCTATGTTATTACAAAAGGTCTGATTGTAAGAATAGGCCTCCAATATTAACCTTTTAAAATAAAGTTCTGAAGTCTCTCTCTTTCTCTCTCTCTCTCTCTCTCTCTCTCTCTCTCTCTCTCTCTCTCTCTCTCTCTCTCTCTCTCTTTCTCTCTCTCTCGCTCTCTCTTTCTCTTTCTCCATCCCTACCCTCCGCCTGTATACAGACAGACCTATTAACCCTCTTGATCCCCAATGGGTCACAAAGTGTCATTCCAACCAGGGTTCCGTTTGAATTTTTATTGTTCTCCGGAGAGAAATACGAGCAGGAGGGAGAGAGAAAGAGAGGGAGTGAGAGGAGAAGAAGAAGGATGATGAGGAAGAGGTTAAAGACGACGATGATGATAAATAGGAAGAGGAGAAAAAGGGAGAAGACGCGTTCGAAGACGACGATAATCGTGATGAAGACAACGACGACGACCAAAGAGTATGAGGGGGAGGAGGAGGAGGAGGAGGAGGAGGAGAAGAAGAAGAAGAAGAAGAAGAAGAAGAAGAAGAAGAAGAAGAAGAAGAAGAAGAAGAAGAAGAAGAAGAAATGTATTTAGAATGAGGTTGACAGCATCAATAAGTCTTCCGGCCTAGCTTTATTGGCTGAGGTTAGGTGAAATAAAGTCATCGCTAGAGGAGAAAACCCTCCGAAACCCATGAAACCGTAGGACGCTGAGGCAGGTTTTTGTGTGAAATAGCTTCTCACCATTAAAAACCGTTGAGAGTGTAACGCTACATTGCTTGGTCTAGAAAAGTAACACCCAACCAATGGAAACACACTTACAGTATACAAGTAACATGAACGAATGAACATTGACGTTTTAATTTCTACGCCTACCATTGGCGATACGACAGACAGGGATCATCATCCCAGGGAAGAAGAAAGTAGAGAGCTAATTCAGACCAAATTTTTAAAAAAAATCTCGACCCCCACGGGATTCGAACCTGATAAGTAACGTGCCACTGCACCAATTGTTTTGTAGTAAGAAGTCGGGTTAACTGTAGCGAAGAAACGCCAACAAATAAATGCTATTTATATTTATCGTTGATTTTTGTGTGGTTGAGGGTCAACGGCATCAGCCGTCTCTGAAAGTTGCCAGCCAATTGACGAGCTTTTTATTTCCCTTCAACGTGTTCTCACAGTGTTGATGGTGCCATTCTTATTATTATTATTATTATTAGTAGTAGTAGTAGTAGTAGTAGTAGTAGTAGTAGTAGTAGTAGTAGTAGTAGTAGTAGTAGTAGTAGTAGTAGTGAGGATTTTTATAGCGCACTTATCTCGCCGTATTTGACCAGACTCTAGGCGCTGGCCGATACAGGATCTAACTCAAACCGCCCGAGACGCCCACCCGCAGCCTTTGGGCGCATGGTCTGACGCCCGGACAACTGAGCACTATCCTGGCCAGCCAGGGATGGGGAGAAGGACCAAGTGCATGCTGGGTGTGTTCTTGTTACCGGCACTCACCCGTCTAGGACATGAGCGTCAGGATCTTTAAAGTCCGTTACGATGGAATGTATGCGACACACAGACTAGACCTCGGTTTATACTCTCATCCGAAGGAGTAGGAAACGGGAATAAAGTGTCTTTCCCATGGACACAACACAATGGCCCGGACAGGGCTCGAACCCGGGACCTTCAGATCCGCAAGCCAAAGCACTACCACTGCCATCCATCGTTGGTCATTCCATTTCACGTCCTTTGAAAAAATCTCAATACCTGGACGTTGATGAATTTGCGAACGTCAAGAAATGAGGTTACAATAATCGGCGGGTGCAGGCAAACGCCATTTACAGTGCTGCAGATTGACTTACGAGGCTTCCCATACTTCAAGATCAGGATTGAAATTTTATCGCATGCGGTCCGCAGTAGATAATGCAAACTCCATTACCTTTCTTATATATATATATATATATATATATATATATATATATATATATATATATATATATATATATATATATATATATATATATATATATATATATATATATACCTGAAGGTTATACAAAATCTCTTTGATAATGTTCAGCCATTCTAATGTATTTCCAGACAATCGATCGCATAGCCTACAAATATGCATGTTCTAAAGGGTTAAATTTGTAGGCGATGTTATGACACCGATTTACCCTAACGAAGCAAAAGGAAAACCGGCAATAATAGGCCACAATCTTAACAATCCCTAAGCAAAACAATTTTCCTTACTCGGCCGAGCCAAGGTTTAGATACAGCGCAAGATGTGTTTAGAAAATGGAGACCGACCGATCGACATTTGGCCCGTTCTGACCCTCACCTCCCCTCACCCCAACCCCCTTGCTATTACAAAGTATTTCCAGAGGAGTCCGGATTTTCTTTATAATCGTCAAGATAGACGTAGATCGACGTCGCAATTAAGTTTGAATACAAATTAAATTCGAATTCATTATGATTATGCAAATAAAATAAAATTAACTAATATAAATTGAATTCAAAACTAAGGAAGCTTACCACACGATGGAAAGAAGGAGACAGAGAGAGAGAGAGAGAGAGAGAGAGAGACAGAGAGAGAGACAGAGAGAGAGAGAGAGATAGGGTGAGAAAGAGGTATGTAGATATGTAGAGACAGACAGACGGACAGGACGGACGGATGGATAGATAGATAGATAGATAGATAGATAGATAGATAGATAGATAGATAGATAGATAGATAGATAGATAGATAGATAGATAGATAGATAGATAGATAGATAGATAGATAGATAGATAGATAGATAGATAGATAGATAGATAGATAGATAGATAGATAGATAGATAGATAAGTGATAAACTTTGAAACTTTTGAAACATATTGAAATTTTTATTAATTATGGATAAAGATTTTAGATTAATTATTAATTAGTAAGTCTAATCTTCCCATATGTCCCTTAGCGAGAGAGAGAGAGAGAGAGAGACAGAGAGAGAGAGAGACAGAGAGAGAGACAGACAAACACAGAACAAACAAAAAAAATAAAGATTTTATTTCCAACGACAGATGAAAAGAGAAGGGAGAGATAAAATGCGTCTGGTTGATGAAATAGAGTGGTCTTGGCCGATTGGCCCTTGCAGTGAGATTGACTTTGATTGACAGGACAAAGAACCCGGTCCTAGCCACTGACACTGGAGCTAATGCATAGCCGGGGAAAGACGTTACACATAAAAGCTTCTTTTATCTTCTTTTATATTTACATCCATTCTCCTAGGGAAAGATTAAGACATATAATACAATGCTACGCTAAAAGGAAAATGCTCCGCTAAAAGGAATCCCGAACTGAGATTCATACAAGACACATTTAAAGGCCTGAATAGGAGGCTAATACCTGTAGGAACGATAGAACAATATTTGTTTGATTTACTCGTTCTTATATAATGCTTTTTCAGTTACAGAGATATTCAAGGCGATGATCTACGAGTAACTCGACCTTCGTGCATTTCCATGCGCAATCAATTATTTACTTTTAGAAAAACGTTAAGGCACATAACCAGATTGTTTTCCTTGTCTAAATTCCCGCGCACAGACGTCGATAGGCATGACACTTTATTTTCTTTTTTCCTTTCTTTTCCTAAATCCTAGTGTGCTGCCTTAAACAGCTCTTTGAGAGGGTAAGCGCTCCGTCTCAGAACAATTAAATTTCGATTATGATGGGAACGGTGGTGGTGGTGGGGGTGATGGTACATCTACAGTATAGTGAGCCGTGTGTGGGATGGGAAAAGAGAGGGTTGGGGTTGGGGGGAG
Organism: Oncomelania hupensis; assembly: GCA_036898135.1. Classification (NCBI taxonomy): domain Eukaryota; kingdom Metazoa; phylum Mollusca; class Gastropoda; order Littorinimorpha; family Pomatiopsidae; genus Oncomelania; species Oncomelania hupensis. The sequence continues at coordinate 14,020,310 of CM072524.1, read as the reverse complement.
GTCCTTAAAAACTAATAACCAAAACACGACCAGTCACATATTTACGAAAAACGACAAGACTACCTCACAACCCAAAACTGGCGACCGAAACGGATGCTGCAATGATTGCGCTCATCAATTCTGCATAGGAGACATGGGGACAACTTTACGGGCGGAGCAGACGACACCTCCGTCACCTACCGACTAATGAAAAATGGATGAGATTTTGTTTGAAGGGAGTAGGGGTTGTGACTGATTATGGTGGTGGCGGTGGAGGGGAGGGAGGAAGGGTGTGAGGAGCCGCGGGATGGGGGTGGTTGTGGGTATCCAGGCTGCTCAAACAAATGTCCTTTACATCTTCGCACACCAAATTTATTGTAACCCCCCCTCCCCCTCACCCACTCAACTCATCCCAACTTCGCACATAAAATATATTTTGATGGCTTCACCCATTTGTTCCGCTGCCTCCATCCCCATTAGTCACGTGTCTCGCTCGTGATTGAAACAAACCGCAAATCAACGAGCGCATCATCGAGCTCGAGGAATTTTCCAACGAAAAAGAATCAGCGGGTCCTGCAAAACTTGTAAAACTGACAACAAGCTGAATCAAATATTAACATGCTTTCTACAAACAGGGACAGCCTCGAACGGTCTTTCGAAGTTCGCCTTCTTTCCGTCCAATACAAGCCTGCTAAACAGCATTATTTATGTGCTCAAAAGAACTCGCACAAAAAGTTGAGACTCCAGCCTCTTCGTCCAATATTAACTGAATAATCGGCCGCTAGTGAGCTCTTCATCGGAGGAGGTTCAATCAGTCTGATGTCAGGGACGCCCTGATTTATCCCCCTTTGCAGAGCGGACGAACAAACAAGCTGAGTCGTCAAGTAGACCGATATCAGCCTCCCCACCAGTCCACAGGCGCCTAATAGTGATGGAGTATTTTCATGCAAATGTATAGAGACTGATGTGGAGGTGTGGGTCTTCAGGCCCCTGTAATTGGCCTCCTGTTCAGACAGACCCTGTAAAACATACCAGTTGAACTCGTCATGATTATTACAGCTAAATTATTGATGCTACCGCTGCCGCTGATGATGACGATGACGATTGACAACGCCGACGACGATGCTAATGATGATGACTATGATGATGTGGAGGAGGAGGAGGAGGAGTTGAAAGAGGATGGGGATGAATGCGACGATAACCATGATCGTTATGGTCTTGTAAAAATAATAAATCCATATAAACAAGTTGATATGCTTGACTAGTATGATGTTAACAGAAATGTGTGGTGCTTGACACTAAGCGAAGCCATGAGGGTGGCTGAGGACAGAGAAAGATGGAGTACGCTGGTTAAACGATCATCTGTGGTGCCCCTACGACCTTGGAGTTGCGGTATAGGATAGGATATGATAGGTGATTCAGTAAAATTAAATCGACAGCGTCACGGTACAGAACTCAATAAAACAAAGAAGAAGAAGAAGAAGAAGAAGAAGAAGAAGAAGAAGAAGAAGAAGAAGAAGAAGAAGAAGAACAACAACAACAACAACAACAACAACAACAACAACAAGGGCTGAAACCCAAGCAGACAAAGAAAGACACTGGACCTTATAGTAATAGATTTATCTAGAAGTAGCATTTGCAGGAATAATAATTGTGAAAGGAAACAGTAAACTGAAGACTTATTAGTACCCCCTGTACAGCCCACGCCTCCAATAGTGACCCAGCATTGTCATGCAAATACACGGCTGCTGTGGAAGCGCGGCCATGGGTTCTTCTGAAGCGGTGCCGTCTTCAGCAGCTGACCCAGGCGGATATTACATCAAGATGGGATCGACGATTTCACATTATATCAAAGATAGGGATGAACAAATCCATTTTCCAAGTTTAAACCCCAGCGCCCTATAGACTGATCCGTCCATAAGGAATGGCGCGAACATAAGCCATTTTTGGGTCCGCTGCGCCCTTCCAGCCATTGCTTGCTTTCCTCGGACACCCCTCGTTGTTCGGGGTGGAGTTGTTTAGGTGTTTTAGAAGTCATTCATTCAGTCATCCATTCAATCATTAATTGAGTCGATCATTCATCTAGGTCCTCCATTTCCTCCACATCCTCGTTAAAAATCAATCTCCCTCACTCTCTCCCCTTCCCCACTCTCTCTCTCCCTCTCCCCACACACACGACGGTTAAATTAGGTGCAAAATAGCGACTTGTAACGAGTGTTAAAGGTTTTGCATTAAGTATGGTTACTTTTCTTGTTGCTAAGTTAGGTATTTAATTTTGTTTCCTTTAATTTAAATCTATGTTTACCTATGCATGTGTAGCGGAAAGGGAGGCGACTGGTTGAGGCTTGAGAGAGAAATTGTCTACCTTGAGTTTTCTTGGTTAGACTGGCCATGGGTGGCTACTGCTTTGCAGAATCCTTTGGGTATGCCATTGGGTTAGCAGTACAAGGCGACACGACATTTGTTCTCCCCGGCTGACCATTCGCCCGCTGCGTCTGGTGCCGAGCGGGACCACATTGTCGGCAGGCATTTTATGCAGGTCGGTGGCAGCGGCCTTGCAGTTAGAATGCGTGGCACTAGTTGCCGGCAGCCTGGTACTCCCAACCACGCTCCACCGCCTTGCAGGGCAAATATTTTTATGTCCTTCTTTTGAGGGACTACATGAAAATGACAGCTCGGGTGGAGCAATGTTCCCAACGGTTGGTGGCCGAGAGACGGGAGTTAAAGTCTCCGCTCGGCTACACATGAATGCTGTGTATAGTTAAACTAAATGTGTGAGTGACTGAACGGACTGATTCCCCTGTTGGGGTGCCGGGTGTATCAGCATAAATAGTATCCCCACTTTCTGGAAATTTAGTGCTTTAAATTCCCACTGTCGCTGTATTTCTCCTTTGTTCTTTCTCATTCCTACTCTGTTCTATCAATCTACTATACTATTTTTTTCTTCGCTAGACCAGTCGCCTACCTTTTTCCTTGAAAACTCTTCCGGGACAAAACTCCTCATTTGTGGGTGAGGTCTGTTGGATAAGCTTGGGAATATTAGAAGCTTTCTGCCAAATTGTCACTGGGGCTTCCTATGATGTTCTTATTTGGCAATGTAGGCATTTTATATGTGTTTTGTTGATACTGTATAATGATGTTCTATTTTGTTTTTGTAAACGGGTCCTCGAAAAATTAGAGTATAGCCTCAGCGTCCCCTGCGTGGGATGTCTTTTTTGTAAAGTGACCGGCTGGTAGATTGCCTTCAGCGTTATCACTAGGTTTGTTTCGGCAGATCTTTTATGCGGATCAGGGGTGAGTCCTCTTTCACTTATTTGGTCCTGATTTGGCTCGGAAGAGTCCGCTGGACCTAAAGCAATAACCATGTAATGTAATGTAATGAACGGACTGATTGTAAGATTAGCAAATCAATGCTAAAACCATGTTCTTTTTGTAATATTGAATCTGAAAATGTGAATCTGTGTGTGTGTGTGTGTGTGTGCGTGTGCGTGGGTGGGTGTGCGTGCGCCTCTCTCTCTCTCTCTCTCTCTCTCTCTCTCTCGTTCCCTTATGCAATTTCTCACAATAAATAGAGAACAACATTATTATTATACGTGTAGTATCTAACTCTATAATAGGAAGTTTTTGCGATCAGCGGAAATAATTTTCTTCTTCACGGGAAAACAGCGGGATATCCTATCACATGACGTCACATGGAGCTACACTGTGGACAGGCAGCCTTATCACGGTCATAGCCAATGAAAATTGAGGTCTAACCTTTACACCCAACATTGGCGATAGAGCAGACGGAGATGACCATCCCATGATCCCCTATATGCTCAGGTGTCTGGGGACACTAATCTACCCAACATCCCATCAAACAAAGGGTAGGGACCTAAATTAACACTGAACCACAAGAGCAACTATACTGCTAAAATGGACAGTGAAAATGACAATTTTTTACAATTTCACCCACCACGGGATTCGAACCGGAGTCATCGGTGTGCCAGGTGAACGCTCTGCCACTTGACCTGTCCTAGTTAGAACTGAGTCGCGTAGGAAATAAACGTTTCACCACGTGCACTGGAGATTTCTTTTTCGATTTCACTTCAACCTACGACCCAAAAAATGCACCTGTGGGTGAATGACTGATTGGAGTATGTACTAGGCATATTTCACAGCTTCATAATCTAACATAAAATACTCACCGAAAGCTTGCAAAATTTTTTCTTAAAAATCTTGCGAAAGAACATTTTGATTTCCACCGAAAAAGTAAACAGGAATTAAAGTCGCGCAGGAGCAGATGCTATCGTTCTAAAAATAAACCACGGAATCACCCCGATAAGCATTTACGCTGAGTTGCAAAAGGTTTTTTAGGTCCTACGCAATACGTGGTAAAATATATATAAAAAATAATACCCCCCCCCCCCCCCCCCCCCAAAAAAAAAAAAAAAAAAAAAAAAATTTTAAAATCTCACAAAAAGACATCCCTTTTATTATCGTTATTATCATTATTCATTCCATTTAATATACGCACATGCAACCAACCAACATCTAACATATTTCAACCATAACTGATCATCTGCGCAAAGGCGCGCTCACACACACAAACACATTCTTAGCAGAAGTCTCCTCTCTGAAAATCCTTTACGGGAAGAGAGGGGACTATAAACTGATTAAAAAAAAAATATAAAAAAAAACACACAAACACGAACGCACACACACAAACACACACAAATATACACACACAAACACCCACACATATATATATACACACACACGTGCACGAGCACACACACACAAGCCTAAGGAACAGAAAATCCTAGGAGCAAAATCCTTGGAGCAAAATAAAAACAGGCAAAACAGGCATAGATCTACACTACAAACCAGCAGTTGCCATGTTTACGGCATTATAATAGAGAAATCGGCATCGCGCGACACGCATGCGGGAATAGATTCCAATAACTGTGGCCATCCACCGTTCTTTATATCGCATGTTGCACAGCACCAAGATCCAGAAGATAGGAAGACTCATGAACCTTCGCAACACTGTTTTCTTCTGACAGAATATACACGGGGGTATGTTAGTTATATCCCAAATCCAAGTGAATTTTGACGTAAGCTATGCTAGTTATATCCCAAATCCAAGTGAATTTTAACTATGTTAGTTATATCCCAAATCCAAGTGAATTTTACCATATGTTGTTAAATCCCAATCCAAGTGACTTTTAATTATACCCGGAGAGATATGTTAGTTAAAACCCAAATCCAAGTGAATATTAATGTATGTTAGTTATAATCAATCCAAGTGAATTTCAACTTACAAGTAGAGGTATACTACTACTACTACTACTACTACTACTACTACTACTACTACTACTACTACTACTACTACTACTACTGCTACTACTACTAAATTAATTGATTCATATTGGATGCTATATGCGCCTTGTTTCCATTCCTACATCATACTCAAAGCGCGGCGATCTGTAGCCAACATACACGCTCATACGTTACAGACACTCCTACAAACACAACAAACACACATTCATCCCTCACACATGTGGTATAAAGGCAAATCGCTATTAGAAGACGTAAAGGAAATAGATTATCTCTTTTTTTTTTAAATTTTAGACACACTGCATCCAATACCAGTATTGAAGAGAGTGAGGGAAACGGAGTACCCGGAGAAAACCCTCGGTGACCTGAACGTCTCGTACCTAAGTTACAACCCAATCTAACTGAATGTTTATATATAGGAGGAAAAAGTTAACCTCTATAGGTTACCATGCCAGGGAAACAAGGTTATACTTTCATCCATCTGTCAAACTAGGCTACATCTTCTGAAAGTTACAGGCTTTCAAACATGGTGTGCCTGTTTGCTGAATATTTTGAACTTTACACTACTACAGTTTCTCTAGCCAAAACATTGTATAAGTTGGGATCAAAGGCTCTCGAGTCTGGACACGCGAGCGTCTATAACGTGTCTCCCTTCTATGTTGGTGTTGTTAGAAGGGAGAGGCGCTTATAGACGCTCGCCTGTCCAGATACAAGCGCCTGTGGTTGAGGTCGATCGGGTGGCATTAAACTCCCGCTGTTCTCCTTTCACAAATTAACCCCCCCCCCCCAACAAAAAAAAAAAAAAAAAAAAAAAGTTCTTCTCAAATTGTATGACGAATTCGCGTTAAAGCATGCAGTCTGTATCAGTGAAGACGGTCAGTCTAGTTATGAAAAAAAATGACCATGCGAGTTAAGTCCGTTACTCGTATACGCTGGTCCTATAGGGTTAATCAACAAAAGCAATTCTTCTCTTAAAATAAGGAAATGATAAAAAAAAAAGGCAGTTATTTTAGTCCATCTATAAAATCTATATAAAATAAACATTAATGGCTGTGTTATGTTCCGTTTGTCATTTTTAACTGAGGGCTTTGATTTGATGGAAGAAATAGAACGAATTTTTAATACATCGAATTTAGACAAAAGTTAGAGAAGTAGAGTGGAAGATTGAATTTTTAAGAGAGCCTGGATCGGTTTTATTATTATTATGTTAAAGATTTGAATAGTTTTGTAATGTTTTCATATATAACTGCAGAGGTCATGATTCGGCTCCTTAAAATCCTTTGGAACCTTCAAAAACAATGATTAACTAACTAACCCTTTAAACAATGATGAACTAACTAACTAAATTAATCACTAATTAACATTAATGGGGGCTGTCCTGCATGATCTGAACGTCCCTGGAGCAGTTTGTGACGCTGGTAAGCGTGCTATACAAATACAAGGAGCACCAGTGATGCCTAAAAGAAGCGGGCAGCATCGATCAAGCCGATGCGTGCTGCAGTAGCGTGACAAGATTGAAGTAGACAAGTAGACCAAGCAGCCAGGATTTCATGCATCCACACTTCCTATGCATCTCTCTTGATTGGTTACACTCGGAGCGCTAGCTTCTCTGTCTGTCTCTCTCTCTCTTGCATAGGTATGTGCACATGTGTGTGTACATGTCTGATTATTTTGTTACATTATGATGTTATAAAGCTATTTTGCTACACTGATTGTTATTGTTTCAAGCACCAAGGGCAAGGTGTAAGAAAGGCACACCCAGTGCTTACCCTTGTTAAATAAAATTGTTTTCTCTCTCCCCCCTCCCCTCCTCCATCCTTCTCCTCTCTCTCTCTCTCTCTCTCTCTCTCTCTCTCTCTCTCTCTCTCTCTCTCTCTCTCTCTCTCTCTCTCAATAAGTGAATGGCCCAGAATACCACTGTCTTCAAAATACATCTCTTTGTGTCTTTTGAGTGTTTTGATAGCAAAGACTGTATCGTCTATATGTAAATTATTTCATCAATGAGGGCGAGTGGGAAATAATGTAAGAACACGGCCCATACTATTATTGTATGCGTCTTCGTTCATTTTTTTTACCGTTTATTTAATATGGTCTTCCTGATGTTTCGAGAAAGAAGAAGAAGGAGAAGAAGGAGAAGAAGAAAATCATACAACGATGTATGTATTCCATCGCCTGTCACGCCTCGTGACAACAGCAACAGAAGACTGTAGTAGCAATAACTCTCCGCGACAGTATCCCCCATGTCTCCCCAACTGCCACACAGGCTTAGGGGCTAGATAGGTAAGAGTATATCGCACGCACACTACAGATAGTTAGTCATTGTTTATAGGGTCCAGCGGACTACAAAGAGCCGAATCAGGACCACAAAATCAGGACCACAACCCGGTTGAAGGAGGATCCACCCCCCAATCCAAATAAAAGATCCGCCGAAACAACTCCAACCGCAACACCGAAGGTACTCCACCAACCGGCCACCCCACAACAAAGGCATCCCACGCAGGGGACGCCGAGGCCCTACTCCAAACTATGGAACAAAAACAAAACAGAATCTATCCTATCCTATCCTATCCTATCCCATAACCCGACGGTCGTAGGGGCACCACAGATGATCGTTTAAACCAGCATACTCCATCTTTCTCTGTCCTCAGCAACCCTCATGGCTTCGCTCAGTGTCAAACCAGTCCATTCTCGAATGTTGTCCTCCCACCTCTTTTTCGGTCTCCCCCTTCTTCTACCTCCTTGCACTGTGCCTGGCAGAATGGTCTTTGCAAGGCCTGATGATCTGGTGACGTGGCCATACCATCGGAGTTTCCGTTTCTTCACCACTGTGAGCAGGTCATCGTGTTGTCCAATGGCTTGTGTGATGGTCTGTCGGACTTCGTCGTTGGTGATGTGTTGGGTATAGGAAATGCACAGAAGTCTTCTGTAGCACCTCATCTCCACGCTTTGTATTCTTCGTTGGAGATCTGCTGTGAGGGAATTAGTGGATAGCCTCATCATGTGTTGTGTCTTGGGCAAAAAAGACCTGGCAGGGCCCAATCCTCTCCAGGCTGTTGGCCACAGCCGAAATCCACGAATACAGTGAGGCTCGCCTTGGCCCTGAGCACGTGGTCGTTGAACCTGTAGTAACGTGAGGTTCCTCCGCCCTGGCCGGTGACTTCTGTGTAGAAGACTTTCGCCCAGTGATGCCGTGCTAACATCACCCCTGTTAGTCGCCTCTTACGACACGCCGGGAAACGTTGGGTCTATTCTATTTGCCCGAACCCACAGAGCATAAAACAGAATACAAACAACATTACAGAATATCAACGAAACACACACACACACACATACACACATACACACACGCGAGGAGCCAGCGTATGTACACAAACATGCGAAGATGGGAAATGGTCGCAAAAATACAGTCGCAAGTGTACATATGAAACTGTATTGTACAGCGTTTTCGGATATCGACCGAACCTTTCCTTAAAAACACACATAATACGAAATACGTTATAATACAAAATACAAAATGTATTCCTCCAAGTGACATTGATTACACAAGACATTTGCTGCGATCTTGATAAACAAAAACACCATAGGCGCCCAATCTATTCTCATTCCTTTCATAAATGCACCCCACCATTATAGAAATGAATTCATAGCCTTCGCTTAAAAACCGGAAGTGGCATGCGATAAATCCTAATGACTCTCGCGTGCATACATACTTTCTGTGACCCGTTCTCTCTATACCCCCCTCCCGTCACACACACAAACACACACACACGCACACGCACACATTCGACATCAAACTGATTATGGAGAGTAAGCCTAGATGACTTCAGAACAGAAGAGAGGATTACAATTTATTATGCACTCGCCTTCCTTTGAGCACTAACCTATTTAGGTCTGTTGTGATGATTCCAATGTCAACAGAATGAAATATCGGCACGCAAGTCATCAGCGAACTCAAAATAAACATTAACCTAGACAATGTTAGATCTAGGTCGTCTTTGATCTTTGCCATTTCAAATGCTAAATTACAGTAAATCCCTCCACCACCACCATCAGCAGTAGTAACTCCTTCCTCTCTGTCTGTCTGTCTGTCTGTCTGTCTCTCTCTCTCAATTACAATAAATGTCTCCACCATCGCTAGCAGCAGTAGTAACCTCTCTCTCTCTGTCTCTCTCTCTGTCTCTCTCTCTCTGTCTCTCTCTCTGTCTCTCTCTCTCTCTCTCTCTCTCTCTCTCTCTCTCTCTCTGACGTAAAGAGACACGAAACACCGCACAGAGAACTCAGGCCACCAGGCTGTGTGAATGAATACGCCTGGCTCTCTTGAGAATGGGAAAAATGTATTAGCAATGAAGGACAATGGGATGGACATTGTCGCCTTCAAGCTGGTCCCGAGAAAAGAGCAAGTCCCGAATGTGTCTCTCCCCTACGACCGAAATGCGACACCGAGGGTTTTCCCCGGGTAATCCGGTTTCCTCCCTTCTTTCCATCACGGTATTGGAGGCAGTCAATCCATAATTTGATTTCCATGCCTGTGAGCGTGTGTAACCTGTGTGCGTGGAAATTGGTACAGATCGCCGCTCTTTGAGTCTGGGTATTGACTTAGAAAAAAGCGCATACACAGCATCCACATTATTATTATTATTATTATTATTATTATTATTATTATTATTATTATTATTATTATTATTATTAGCTACCTCCAGCCACCTCGCTGGAACGCTGCCTGCTTAAACTCAACAGCTTCGTAAGAGTTGAGCGTTCCGCGTCAGTACGCCAAAGCCCTAGCTTTTAAACTCGCTAGACGTAACCACAAACGCGAAGTTTCACTTTATCTTGCGCTGAATTCTTTTAACACTTTCCACCCCCGAACCTTTTTATTCCCCGGTTGCTGTTTTATCAGAAATGGCGAGATCGCATTTTCTTAGGGTAACGACGCGAGCGTGGCATGGAGAACAGTGTAAATCGCAACACGCCATTCCGCCATTTTTCTCCCTTTTACTGATTCCGCCATTTCGTCTTGTAAGGTATCGTTCAATATACACACGGAGGTGAGACGTGATGGCCCTAGCCCCAGGCAAAGTGGCGGCGCGCCTAGGAGACCAATGGAATCGAGTTTGATTACCATATCACACCAACGGCGCAATATTTTGTGGGCACTTCTCAGAACCTGGTCATTTCTAATTAAATGGTGACCTACAGGTGACACGAATGAGAAAATTAACATAAATACATGCATGCATTACGAGGTTCATTCAATAAATAAGGTGAAGTTTTCGGTATAAGGACTTCTAATACAGATAGAAGCTTACTTTTTAAAAAATTGTTTTTGTTTTACTTCTTTTTCACAAGGATGTAATTTTTTTTGCAGATTGAAAAAAAACAAACTTTGAGAGTTTTAGCGATTAACCAAGATGGCCGACCAAGAAGCATGCTCCAGGATTGAACAGCGGTCAGTTATCAAGTTTTTGGTTGCTGAAGAGTGCAAACCAGTTGAAATTCATATGAAAATGTCAACTGTGTATGGTGCCACATGTTTTAGCCGAACAAATGTCTACAAGTGGGCTAAATTGTTTAAAGAAGGACGGAGCAGTGTTGAGGATGAAGACAGGCCTGGGAGGCCTTACAGAAGTGAGGTCTCCTGAGGTGATCGAATCGGTCAATGACCTCATTCAGTCGGACAGAAGGGTGACAGTGAATGACATTGCAAGGACTTTGAGCTTATCTGTTGGGACAGCACACAAAATTGTCCATGATGACCTTAGAAGTCCTTATACCGAAACATTCACCTTATTTATTGAATGACCCGGATCGTAAATACTTACATACATAAATACATTCACCACATACATGCATCGTCATCATCATCATCATCATCATCATCATCATCATCATCATCATCATCATCATCATCATCAACAACAACAACAATTCAGTTTCCATTTCGCCATCTAATAGCGACCTCCCTGCCTTTACACCACACGTGTGAGTCATCGGAGTGCGCTTGTTGTGTGTGTTGGCACATATCGCCGCATTTTGAGCATGACTGCTGAGTTGGGGAAAAGCGCGATATGGCATCCACCACCACCACCATCATCTTAACAATCGTTAGCGTCATCCTCGTCGTCGCCATTGTTTATTCTTATTATTTTTGTTTTGCATGGTCGGAAACAACCTTTCCAATGTGAACCCTTAAGACGAATACATTTCTTATGTCTATGTCTTACTACTACTACTACTACTGCTGCTGTTGCTACTATTACTACTGCTACTACTACTACTACTGCTGCTGCATCTGCCACTATTAGTGCTGCTACTACTACGAAACAACTTTTCCAATGTGAACTCTTAAGACAAATACATTTCTTACTACTACTACTATTACTACTACTACTACTACTACTACTACTACTACTGCTACTACTACCACTACTACTGTTACAGCTATTACTTACTACTGCTGCCACTAGTACTAGTACTGCTACTGCACAACTTTTACAATGCAGTTCTTGGACGAATACATTTTTAATGTCGTACTATTGTTACTATTACTACTACTACTACTATTACTACTGTTTTTGATTTTGTTAAAACATCGTCAATCTGCCCTAAACTGGCTACACTTCTGGTACACACGCGAGCGAGTGTTGCGGGAAAATTAATCAGCGCCGCAGGTAACCCACAACCCATTGGTGAGGTGTGGCGTTGCAGCCCTATCGTGTCAACAATACATCCAGCACTGCCGATTCGTCCTGTCCTCTTGATTTATTTATTTGAACCAGTTGAGAGAGAGAGAGAGAGAGAGAGAGAGAGAGAGAGAGAGAGAGAGAGAGATGAAGTGTAAATAGATGGAAACACGGTGTGTGTAACGTATATCCCTGTTACACTCGATGTTGTTTTTTTTTATCAGTTCATTCAGCCCCGATGCTTGAAACCTGATAAAGTGTAACTCAGGTTCGTTTATCCACGCAGCCTGCTCACTCAGCCACAAGGCACAGAGTCGTCGTATGAAGTTTTCAAACTTTATTCAGCGTTTATCAACAACTGCATACAATCGCCTTTTCACTCTCTTTCCACTTTACACAGAGGATCCATTATATACTTTTTCTCTCAACTCGAGATAACCTCAGGACGTTCCAGAATGACGCGTTACAACCAATCAGAATTAACTTCGTCATCACCGTTTCACGTCATACAATTTTCCTTTCTGTCCAAGAATGTTCTCAAATATCGCGAAGCTTCTATCGACAGTAAACAAGCAAATCTAGAGAATTCTCCAATAATATCGACTAACGAAAATTATCAACGTTATACAAAGCTTCTCCTAACAACAATGCAAACTCAAATCAAAGGTAAATACACTCTATTTTTGAATACCTTGCAAAGCGAAACGATTAGATCAATCGTGCGCGTTTCAGACATACTATCCTTCGCGTTTCAACGTAACAATCCCTCAAACGTTTTTTTTGCCACATAGATTATCGCTCTCACTCACTCTCTCTCTCTCTCTCTCACACATACACACACACACACACACACTCTCTCTCTCTCTCTCTCATTTAGACGCAAAACAGGTCATCATCATCTTCGAGCTCCTTTAGCAGCAGTTACAGTTGCTGATGCAATCTTTCAACCGCCGACTTTGATCTCTTTGGCAAACTCGGTGACTTTCCGCCATGGTCTGTCATAGCTTACTTGCGAGCGTTATTAAGTTCTCTTTGCCTCCAACCCTAAGAACGGGGGTTACCTCCATGAGTGCACCTCTAAGGTTGAGAGATTATATTATTTATTTGATTTGATCGATTATTATTTTATTCCATTGGCATTATATACCCTTGGTTAGGGACAGTCACAGCATTGTATCCCAACAACAAAGCCGCGCTTTAAGTTTTTATTCGGGTGAGAACAGATCGAACTTAAAAAAAAACCGTCACAACAGAAGTACAATTTTCAGGTAACCCTGTCGATCGTAGGAACCAGAGAGAAATAAGCAACGACGCCCTTTTTCCGAAGTCGGCATTGTGATGGCGGGACAGCTTTTGCCTAACCTATAGATTAAAGTTCTCGGACACATAGCTTTTAAATGGGAGTCACGCAGCCAATCACAGTTGGAACGAAGGGGGTGGATGTTAAGTGCAGTCAATATCCTCAGCACGTATCTATACAGACATCCACCCAAGCAGTTATTTCAGCGCTGTAGCTCCATTACTGAAATCACCGTACATTACAATGCAATGCAATGCAATACAATGCAATGCAATACAACACAATACAATGCAATGCAATACAACACAATACAATGCAATGCAATGCAATACAATACAATACACTGTACGACACTACACTATACATTACTACACTACGACGTTATTTATTTCACATGGAGCAATTACAGTAACACCACCAACAACAACATCATCAACAACAACAACAAAGCCGCGCTTTAAGTTTTTATTCGGGTGAGAGTATAAACCCGAGGTCTAGTCTGTGCACACCCGCACTGCGTTCCACGGATTTTAAAGATCCCGACGCCCAGGACCTAGAAGGGCGGGAGCCAGTTACGCCAACACGCCCAGAAACCACTAGTTCCCCACTGTCCCTTCTCATACCACCGGTCGCCCAAGCTTTGCGCTTTGTTATCTGAGGTCCAAGGCAGTTAGTTGGCTGCTAGGGGCGCCGTGGGGTCTTATATCGTCCTGCGCCTAAAGCAGCTCTTTAGGCGGAAAAGCGCTATACAATGTCAAATAAATATATAATAAATCAGTCTCGTTCATGTCGTGTTGGCACGGAGTGGTATGCAATTCAAGGGAACGCTGCATTGGATTGCTAAAAACCACTAGAAAATAAGAGGGGAGCAAAATTGGAAAATACAAATAACGTAAGGGAAAACAAATCTAAGCAAATAATTATTTCTTGTCCAAATTTGGGCATTCGTTTTGCACGGGTCGTTTCTTCAAATTCCTCTGACTACTCTCTTCTTTCCTTTCTTAAAATATTTATTTAATTTCGTTACAAAGAAACAAACAACAACACTAAAAAATAATTTAAAAAAAACTGCAAAAAAACCATTGAGGCAATTTCTTTCATTCATGCCTATTTCTCTGTCTCTCTCTCTCTCACTCTTTCAACAAAAAAAAAATAGACATCATTACGTAGTGCTTGTAAAATGCCCCTTGTTGACGACGAAGCTGCTGGACAAAAAAAATAATGAAAGAAAGGATTTTGTTATCTACTGTCTTCTTCTTCTTCTTCTTCTTCTTCTTCTTCTTCTTCTTCTTCTTCTTCTTCTTCTTCTTCTTCTTCTTCTTCTTTATTTTCTGCAAAATGTCAGCATATTTCCAGCAAAGTGGTTCGGATGCTTCTTCAGGCAAATATTGAGAATACAATATGGGTCAAAAGGACACAAAAAGGACGACAATCATATAAGGAGAAGAAGAAGAAGAAGAAGAAGAAGAAGAAGAAGAAGAAGAAGAAGGAGAAGGAGGAGGAGGATGAGGAGGAGGAGGAGGAAACAAGCGGAGAAAGAGAATAGTGAAGAGAAGAAGAAGAAGAAGAAGAAGAAGAAGAAGAAGAAGAAGAAGAAGAAGAAGAAGAAGAAGAAGAAGAAGAAGAAGAAGAAGAAGGAGAAAAAGAAGAAGAAGAAGAAGAAGAAGAAGAAGAAGAAGAAGAAGAAGAAGAAGAAGAAGAAGAAGAAGAAGAAGAAGAAATAAAAAGAGGGAAACAAGCGGAGAAAGAGAATAGAAAATAGGAAGAAGAGATTAGGGAGAAGAAGTAAACAAAATGTGAATGAAGAGTTGCTAAACGAGTAGAAGAAGAAAAAAAAGAAAACACTGATAGCAGCAGCACGCATTACACCACCACCCCCACCACCACCAACAACAACAATAACAACCAGAATTACACATTCAAGGTTACCGTTATACAACTGATTTTGCATGGAAGACTTGTCCTGGAAATTGCTACTCCAACTTGGACCATCATATTTCCTTTTTTGAAAATGCAATCTGCGATGCAAAAGAAGCAAAGAAAATGCATTTAAGGCTATCACGCCATTGCTCAACATTAACCTGCTGATGCCACAGTGAAAGAAACTGCATTGCCTCTGCAATCGTGTATCGCCAGAGAAAACGTCAGTGTGAGATAAGAAAGATTCACGTGTAAAAGTTGGCCGCAGCGCGCGAAGGTTTTCAGTTTGAAAGGTTCTCGCTAACTTTCTGATGCAAATAAACTGGAGAATTTACACATAGTGAAACATGGTCGCCATAAATAGTGTAAGAATATGCATTCTATTGCATCTCAAGCAATCGCGGATATAAAGGTATTTACTGGCGTTGTGGTGGACAACAATGTCGCTTTACGAAGCTGTGGTAGGGGAACAACATTTTGCGAAATATTGCCAATCATCGTATCTCTGTATGGAAGGGGCTGTGAAATAATGTCACAGGGATTGAATTTCATGGAATATTCTGTAGCTGTGCTCAGAAGCATTGTTTCACATCAATATTCCAAGTATTGTATGGGGCAGGTTAAAAAAAAAGTTAGCAAAATGTCGTCATGATCCGTAAAATCCACAACCGCATTTCACAGGCTATAGCAGTATTATATGGACATCTGCTGTCATTGCAATTAAATTAATTAATTGATGTATGGATGTATTTATGTACTAAGTCTGTATTATTAAAGTGCATATATTTACCAGCTCTTACGTCCTTTCACAAATTACAAAGGAAATACTCTCAATATGACCCATTCGAAAAATACTATCACTGCGGACATATTTAACAGTGAAATCATCTTACACAGCAAAAGCTGTTGGAACTAATGAGGGCCCATTCTACCAGTTTGTCCCGAAGTAGAGGCTGAGAGTGGAGGAGATGATTTGCAAAGGAAAAGCAGTTTAGCGAATACGCCACTACCCTCCCAACGTCCACTCGTCTAGCGCACAATTCTGCCACACACAAATGCTCAGGGCATGACATAAATAAACGCCCCAAATCCTATAATTGTTCTACGTCAAAATCCAGGAAATGAATTTGCTTAGAACATTTACAGTTTTATATTATATGTCTTAAGACTCTGTATGTAAGGGATTTTGTTGTATTTATGTGCAAATGTCAAAGTCCTCCGTTTTACTTGTTACATATTTTAAATAAATAAAAAATTCGTAGAGCTTTAAACCCTTATTTTGTGTCGATTCTCTCTTTATATAGGCATGCAAAGGGACAGTAGTAAGGACTAATTTCAAACTTTAAAGATAATAAGGATATTGCTGTAATGTCAGTCAAACCCATGTAAACGGGCGGCTATAGAGTTAGATCCTGGTTCGGCCAGCGCCTTGAGCATCTCTTGAGCTAAGCAAGCGCTCTACAACAACGATTACAAAAAATATATAAATACACATGTAAGCTCAATGTTTGCACAAAGGTAGGCACAGTTATATAGCACAGACAAGCATATGGAATACATAGAACTAGGGAACTTCAAATAGCAAAACGGTTCTCTGTCGTCATTTTTCACCCCTTCTGCCATTTCTTCTTCTTCCTTTTCTTCATCCTCCTCCTCCCCCCACCCCGCACACACACATACACGCACTCATTTTCTATTTCACTTCCCCTCCTTCCCTGCCCCCCTCTCTCTCCGTCTCTCTCTCCTTCCATGTCTGTGTGCAGTTGCTGGTGTGCTTGGTTGTAATGAATGTTTGTCCGTGAGATGAGATGGAAATGAAGTTTGATAGAAAACAGAACATCAGTCGGCGCGCAGTGCAATGGTGGTGTACGTCCAGTGCAAATGGAGTACAACGATGTCAGGCACATACGGAGAAATTGAAATACGAAAAAGTAAATGGTATAGAAATGGAATCTCTACTGAACACAGAGCTCAGCCAGCGAACAGTTCTGAAGAAGACACTGCGCAAGCGAGCGATGTAATACATTGGATGGTGTCAAACATTAGGAGATGGAACTGTACACACACCCAACCTTAACAGGCAGCGGTGGAATCTGCATATATACGCGAACGAAGTGTATCCAGCGTAAATGAAGTGTTTAGGACGAACATTAAATTTGGTGTGATACAAAACATTTGGTCAGCAAACAGAAGCGACGACGCTACTCGCAAACTGCTGGACGTTCAGTGCAAAATGGAGTGCAATCTCGAATGTCAAACAGTAGTTATAAACTAGCCCAATCCAAATTTTCCTGCTCTTAAATGGCTAAAAGGTCATTCATTTCAGCGTCACACGCCCTTTCCAAGTTAACAGTGAGTTTTGCCCCACCGGAAAAAATAACGTCCCCGTCCCTTAAAAAATAAATAAATAAATACAAATAACCTCTTTCGAAAGTACAGTTTGGATGTAAATCGATCAAAAATTATTTTATGTGTCTATTAATAGCATCAAGATTGATATTGCACCGCAGCGAAACTGTGTGTAGTAGGCCCAGTTGTTTGTTTACACAACAACAAAGGGACGCCTAAAATTCAAAGCTTAGAGCAACATGTGTCCACTATATCATCTTTTAATGCGACAACAATGCAATGTCCCAAGTCAACCCATTGTCACCAAAATAAACATCAACATACATCCTGGATACCCTGGCACTTTTAACCCACGTTGTCTCCGTGGTGGGCAATGTAAATGCGACAATTTTTCACTGCCTACTTTAGCAGTATAACTGCTCTGGTGGTTCAGTGTAGATTTAGGTCCCTATTCCCTCTGCCCTGGGAGGGTTATCCCCGTTCATTAAACTTCAATGTTCATACCGTCTGTGGCAGGATTTGCGTAATTAGCAAGTGCAACAAAAGAGATGCCCAGTTAATACTTTGATCAATGATGTACCTGCCTTGCCAATGAAAATACACCGTTGGAAATTGAATTAGTAAACACGCATCGAACTGATAATATCAGGGAGAGAGACAGAGAGAGAGAGAGAGAGGGGAGAGGGATGGAGAGAGAGAGAGGGAGAGAGAGCGCGCGCGCGAAAGAGAGAGAGAGAGAGTAGAAAGGCACAAAGATAAGCTAAAGGAGAGAGAGAGAGAGAGAGAGAGAGAGAGAGAGAGAGAGAGAGAAGAGGGATGGAGAGAGAGAGAGGGAGAGAGAGCGCGCGCGCGAAAGAGAGAGAGAGAGTAGAAAGGCACAAAGATAAGCTAAAGGAGAGAGAGAGAGAGAGAGAGAGAGAGAGAGAGAGAGAGAGAGAGAGAGAAGCAAGTTATTATATATATAAATAGATAGATAAATAATATTATAGATAAATATATAGATATATAAGATAAAGAAGTAATATTGCTATTGGACGATCGTGCAGAGGATTCTGCAATAACTCCTTACAGTGGATTACACTGAGGAAGAAATCAAATACAAATATGTGTGAGAGAGACAGAGAGAGAGAGAGAACGGGGGAGAGCCAGAGAGAGACAGTTTCCTTCCCTCCCACCACACACACCTTCCAACCCATAAACCACAAAAACCACAGCGCTGAACGTTTTCGGGTTATTTCCCAAAAGACGTTCCCCTTGATTAAAGCGACAGGTGTTCATGCAGGGTCACATGAATAAATGAACGAATGAAAGGGATAGACGTTCATGAGCATGTTAATCAAAGAATGCATACATTATTATTATTTATTTATTTAATCACTTTTAATATAGCGCTTTACCAACTCAAGAGCCGCTCAAAGCGCTGACCGACACCGGATCTAACTCAAACCGCCAGAGACGCCCACCCGCAGCCTTTGGGCGCATGGTCTGACGTCCGGACAACTAAGCACAATCCTGTGCAGCCAGGGATGGGGGAGAAGGACCAAGTGCATGCTGGGTGTGTTCTTGTTACCGACACTCGCCCGTCTAGGACATGAGCGCCAAGATCTTTAAAGTCCGTTATGATGGAATGTATGCGACACACAGACTAGACCTCGGTTTATACTCTCATCCGAAGGAGTAGGAAACGGGAGTAAAGTGTCTTTCCCAGAGACACAACACAATGGCCCAGCCAGGGGTCGAACCCGGGACCTTCAGATCCGCAAGCCAAAGCTCTACCATTAGACCACCGTGCCTCCATTTTTTTGTCGGTGTAGTTTTGAACTAACTTGCAAAATGTTCTGTCGACTTACTATCGTCGTGTTCAAATTGCTATCCAAAGCGTTTACTTAGATCTAGTACTTCAGGACCGAGTCCACCCCGTACATTAAAGGAAATGACACCCCCGATCGCAACAAAAGAGGCACCTCCACCCTCACCTCCAACCCACACTCTACCGCAAATTTGCGGGTCCCCAACATTAGGTCACAGTTCTTACCAATATTACACGGCGATGGTCGATTCAGCCCCGATGCTTGAATCTTTTGTAACTTGAATTCGTTACCCACGCAACCCGTTCACTCAGCAACAAGGCAGGAGTCGTCGTTATGTTCTCCAACTGTATTCAGCAAACAGTATCAACAACTGCATACAAAGACTCTTTCCAAAACACACCCTCTGAAGCAGACGGCGCGCTACTTATACTGAGCCTATCAAATTAAAAAAGCGCATTACGTCCCAGAATGACATAATCATCCAGTCAGATTAAAACTCCTCACCGGTTTTACGCACTGTCTTACGTCAAAGTACATTCTATAATCATCTAGAACCTTCGATGAAATAACCACAACGACGGAAATAAATAAATAGTACATTGGGCCCTCCAATAGGTAAAGAAAAGTAAACACTATTATCGCTCGCCTTGTGCCTGAACACAATAACCACCGGAAATCAAAGTGAGCGTCTCAATCCTAACAGTCAGCAGTAATGGTTAATACTCAAAGACTTGCTTGTTGTGGCTGCTGACTCCAGATCTGTCCAAACTCCTCCTCCTTCTCCTCCTCTTCCTCCTCATTATTCTCCTCCCCCTCCTCCTCATCCTCATTACTACGGGGACTAAAAAACAAATACTGTGCTGCACGACTACCGCTTTAAACGTTGGGCGACTGATTTAAAAGCTGTGCACAAGTTCTATATTACCCTAAAACTTCACGAGAGCTGTGAAAATTTTATGCCATTTTCATGGACGTAACTGGTATTTGGAATATTACGGCCCATAAACTACATGCTCCCTCTTTCTCCTGGGTCCAAAATTTAACGTCAAACGGGCATTTAATTAATCCTTCAAAATCCTCCAAAGGCATCCCTTAATTTATAAACAAAAAGAAAAAGTGGGGAAAAAAAAGTTTAAATTACATTTTGTGCAAAACAACTGATGCTATAAGACACCGGAACATTATTGTTCTCAAAGACGAGTTTATATGCTTTGTATTGCAATTAGAAACGTCATCCACAAGGCTGTAATTTAGATAGGAAATTACTCCCCTTGATCTATCACATCGTCTTATTGCCTGAACCGTGGCTAACAATTCGTGCATGAAACAATCAGGTATAGAAGTTACGTGCGTAATGTTATTTCTTCATTTGATTTCGGTATTTTCCCCGACTCTCTATCTTTTGTCCAGGTATCCTTTCCGATGAACCACAATGATTTTGTTCTCTTTATTGTTCTTTCATTGTCACATGCTTTTTCTTCAGTCGAACTCGATGCATGGCGCTCTGAAAAGCGCTATTGCAGAGGGCGGAGACGAGAACTACATTTTTGTTTTTCAAATTTAGATTGACCCCATCCAGGATTATTATCGAATGGAGGTAGGAAACTAGTAGTGAAAAAAAAGCTCGGTGATCTGAACAGTGTGGTATCTAAATCACGCACGTTCGTCCCTTGCGAGGTTGGAACCCGCCACCTTTAGCACAGGAAACCAACGCCCTATCAACTGCGCTACCAGTCAGTATAATGTGCGCTCTCGTGCTGCGTGTGACGACGACGACGATGATGATGATGATGATGATGGTGGTGATAATGACGATGATGATGACGATGACGGCGACGTTATTGCTACTGCTGATGTAATATGGTGCACTTCTCCGCAAAACCATGCTGAAGAATTGTTAAGCTTTCCGCAAATTGCAGACATTCAAAATCAATATGTACTCTCTCTCTCTCTCTCTCTCTCTCTCTCTCTCTCTCTCTCTCTCTCTCTCCCCCCCTCTCTCTCTCTCTCTCTCCCCCCCCTCTCTCTCTCTCAGCTAATTTATTGCGCTCATGGTCATTATTTTATGTGCGAGAGAGAGAAAGAGAGAGTACTGAAAAAGTTTTTAAAGTCACTTTCCCATGGAATGGCTATTTACTCCCGCCTCTGCGTTTTTTCATTTAAAGTTTTGATTTCTTCGGCTCTGAAATGGAACTCACAGTGCTGGCAGACCCAGACATGCTTATTCTATAGAGACAGTGGTGTTGCAAATAAAATATTTGAGTCTTATTCTGAAAAAACAAA
Source organism: Oncomelania hupensis (assembly GCA_036898135.1). Taxonomy (NCBI): domain Eukaryota; kingdom Metazoa; phylum Mollusca; class Gastropoda; order Littorinimorpha; family Pomatiopsidae; genus Oncomelania; species Oncomelania hupensis. The sequence continues at coordinate 13,998,669 of CM072524.1, read as the reverse complement.
AAGAGAGGAAATTTAGGTCGATATTGGGGCAGTTGGCTCTGTAGTAGTGTTCGAATCGTCAAAAAACAACGAATGCAAAGCGATAATAGTGCAGGTCGTATAGCCACTGGTTTGACGCCGGCTGATGGCGAAAATGTTTTTAAAAAATAATAATAATAATGTAAAAAAAATAAAATATAACAATAATAACGATAATAATAATGATTAAAAAACAATATTAATTATAATATAAATATTAACAACAACAACAACAACAACAACAACTACTACTACTACTACTTCTACTACTACTACTACTACTACTACTACTACTACTACTACTACTACTACTACTACTACTACTACTACTAACTATAATAACAACAAAATACAACAATACTACTACTACTACTACTACTACTACCAAAGAGGATCCTCTTTGCTACTACTACTAATAACAATTAAAAATACTACTACTACTACTACTACTACTACTACTAATAATAATAATAATAATAACAATAACAATAATAATAATAATAATAATAATAATAATAATAATAATAATAATAATAATAATAATAATAATAATAATAATAATTTATTTATAGTGCCACAAAAACGTAAAGCTTGCTTTAAGCGCTCGCAGGCACACACACATACGCTCGCAAGGATAAATATTTAAGTAATGTGGTAAAACACTATGAGATAAAACAGTGACACCTCGCAAGAAAAAAAACAAACATCACATATTACAAGGATAAATATTTGAACAAAACGGTACAACATTATGAGATAAAACACGGTAAACATCGTAAGAAATAAAACAAGCTTCACATATAACAAGTATAAATATTTGATCAATACTGTACAACATTATGAGATAAAACACAGTAAACATCGTAAGAAATAAAACAAACATCACATATAACAAGGATAAATATATTTGAACAAAACGGTACATTATGAGATAAAAGACGGTAAACATCGTAAGAAATAAAACAAACATCACATATAACAAGGATAAATATTTGATCAATAGGGTACAACATTATGAGATAACACACAGTAGACATCGTAAGAAATAATACAAACATCACATATAACAAGGATACATATTTGAACAAAACGGTACAACATCAGGGGTGTCGGATAGTGCAGTGGTTGGAGCACTCGCTACAGTGTCGAAAGTGAAGCACCGTCCGGTGCGGTTAGCACTTGGATGGGTGACCGCTAAGGTGTGAAGCGACAAACAACAACGCCCCCAGTTGACTCAACTGTGATTGAGTACCTACTCTCTTGAGGGTGGGGAAGGTAAAGCAGCGAGGGAGAGAGTTGGGCATCACCCTCATTACGCTGGCCCAAGATAAGTGTGATCTCCAACATCACGCTCCCCTACGGCCACAAGGCTATGGGACTACCTTTACCTTTACTTTTTACCTTATGTTTAAAGACGCGCATATACACACTCACACACACAAAGGAGAATATTAAGCATTAAGAATAAATAATGAAGCATTGATATAAACAGCCACTCCTTCCCCCTCCACACACAAAAAATATCAATTACTGTAGTTACACGGGCAAAAGAAATAATATTGTATTGTACATAGTATTGTATTGTATATTGTACATAACAATTTCTTTTATAAACCACAGTAACATTTAACTAAAACTATTTAAAAACCATACAATGCCAACCTCAATAAACAATAATCAGACGTGTACAGGTAGTAAAGCATTTAAACCAATTACATTGCACAAAAGACACTGATGGAACACACACACCCCCACTATTCAATAACTCACTCACACATTGATTGTTCTAGATCTAAAAGTATTTGGTAAAGAGGTAGGTTCCGAGGTTCTTTTTGAATACGGTAAGAGACTGAGAGTCCCGGACGCTGGAGGGCAGAGAGTTCCAAAGAGTTGGGGCAAACAGAGAGAAAGATTTCCTGCCAAAGGACCCACAAGAATATCTAGGAGCTAAGAGAAGAGCTGCATCTTGTGAACGGAGTGATCGAGCAGGTTGGTAGGGGCATAGAAGTTGTGAAAGATATGCAGAACAGGAATCAGTGTGCAGACAGTGAAATTATAGAGAAGCAACCATGCTAAGACCATCCCAGTGCAGCCATAGCCCTCTTCCAGACGAGCACACAGAATTCCCTGGTCAATGGTGACGAACGCAGCGGACAGGTCAAGTAGCGATAAGATCGATACCCTAACATGAT
>CM072524.1:13951459-13991459 GCA_036898135.1 Oncomelania hupensis | reverse complement strand
GCAGAGAAGACCAAACTGATGACCAACAACACCAATGGCATCAACAAGGACATCAAAGTCCAAGGCCAATCTCTCAATACAGTGCATAGCTTCAAATATTTAGGAGCCCTTGTATCAGACAATGGGTCCAGACAGGAAGTCCTCTCCAGCATCGCACAAACAACTGCTGCCCTGGCAAGGTTGAAGACAATTTGGAAAGACAGGACCATCAGCCTACATTACAAGGTAAGGCTGCTGCGCTCCCTTGTCATCTCCATCTTCCTATGTGCTTGCGAAACATGGACACTCACAGCAGATCTTCTACGAAGAATACAAAGCATGGAAATGAGGTGCTACAGAAGACTTCTGGGCATTTCCTATACCAAGCACATCACCAAAGTTCGAAAGACCATCACACAAGCCATTGGACAACACCGTGACCTGCTCACACTGGTGAAAAAACGGAAACTCCGATGGTATGGCCACGTCACCAGATCATCAGGTCTTGCAAAGACCATCCTGCAAGGCACAGTGCAAGGAGGTAGAAGAAGACGGAGACCAAAAAAGAGGAGGGAGGACAACATTCGAGAATGGACTGGTTTGACACTGAGCGAAACAGTCAGGGTTGCTGAGGACAGGGAAAGATGGAGTACGCTGGTTAAACGATCATCTGTGGTGCCCCTACGACCTCCGAGTTACGGGATAGGATAGGATAGGGGCAACACTCACTGTGAATGTAAAAAGGATCTGTCGAGAAAGGCATAGTCCAAGTAGGCACCGTTGACGAGTGGAGGGGTATGAGAGGGGAAAGGGTGTTGTGTGAAGGGGAGAAGACGGGCTAGTGGGGGTTGACAATGTGAGAACAGGCATGTTGACGTAATCAATAGCAAAGACCACGTAAATAAAATAACCAAACAAGGTAAAAGACACAAAAACACGACAGCTAATGGTTTTCAACTACGACATTTATAGCCAGTTTCACACCCAAAGTTCCTGCTTTCCGCGAGAACAGAACGCTAAATTAACTCAACAAAACAATACAAAAAATAAGCCCCATCTACTCCCACCCACCCCCCACCACCCAAAAAAATAGAAGAAGAAGAATGAAAGACAGTACTCAGAGAATTAAAATATAATATAAAGGACAAAAACAAAGCAGCAAAGAATGCTCGAAGAAATGTGAAAAAAGAAAAGAAAAGGGAAACATAAAGAAAGAAGCGGAAGCCGAATAAGAAGAATAAGAAGGAGGAAGAGGAGGAAAATGAGGAGGAGGATGATGAAGAAGAAGAAGAAGAAGAAGAAGAAGAAGAAGAAGAAGAAGAAGAAGAAGAAGAAGAAGAAGAAGAAGAAGAAGAAGAAGAAGAAGAAGAAGAAGAAGAAGAAGAAGAAAGAAGAAGAAGAAGAAGAAGAAGAAGAAGAAGAAGAAGAAGAAGAAGAAGAAGAAGAAGAAGAAGAAGAACCTCTATGGCTAACAAGTGTAAAGTCTTCCAGACATAAATGAGACATGCTGTGAAAACAGCACAAAAAATGATATAATGACCCCCAACCCCACATTCCCTCCCACCCACATACACGTGTTGATTACTCTCCACCTCCCACCCCTTATTGCAAAGAAAGGAAACATACGGTCTAAACCGGCGAAAGAGAAAGAAAAACGATGACACGTTCAGAGAGACAGAGAGAGAGAGAGAGAGAGAGAGAGAGAGAGAGAGAGAGAGAGAGAGAGACAGAGAGAGAGACAGACAGACAGACACAGACAAAGAGAGGTTCGGAAGGAGAGAGTGATTGAGAAGAAAGAGATGGGGGGGGGGGTGAGGGGAGGGGGATTATCAAAGCTACAAAAAGAAATTCGAGTTAGCCAAAGAAGGCAAGAAAGAAAGAATGGACAATAAATAGAACGAAAGAAAGTAAGAACAAAACTAACAAAAAGAGAAGAAAACTAACTCCCAGATATGCATATAGTGTAGGATTGATGTGCAATCAGGGAGGGATTGAGAGGCTTGCCCTTGGCTCCACTCAGCTTAGATCGTGACCGGAACCTCACCCATTTGTCATTTGTGTATCGTTCTTCAGGCTTGAGCAAAGCTACCGCCATAGAACCACTCTTCTTCACCAATGCCTGGTGGGCCCTACTCCCTAACTTATTACAAATAACCGGATTTTCATCTGCTAGCTTTAACAGTGCACCGCCATGGAGGGCAAAGTTGGAGGTTGCTTGTCGGCAAGCGAGAGCGCGAAGGTTGCCTCCAAGTATTTACAACTCCCAGTTTGAATTCCTTGAGAACCAGATGTCCATACTGAAACCAGTCGTGCAGAAACGCGATTGGGCAGAGAAAGCCACGTCGCTAGCTACGACAAATGCGATTGGGTGGACGAGGGTCACGTGGCCAATCCTCTCACTGACCGAAGGTTAATGGGTGGAATTTCAAATCGGAACGGCAAGAAAGGCTGTCCTCAATCACGATAGAAAAGGAAAACAGAAGGAAAAAAAGAAGAAACGAAAAGAAGGTGATGTGAGGGTTATTATAGGCCAAATCCATAGTGTTATGTTGAAACGCGCACGATAATTTGTGTGTGACGCGCACGATAGATGCGATTGTTTTGTTTCGCTAAGCATGCAATAACAGAGTGTATTTATCTTTGATTTGATTTTGCGTTGTTATCAGAAGAAGCTTTATATAGCGTTGATAATTTTAGTTGGTCGATATTATTTGAAAAATTTCTAGAGTTGGTTGTTTACTATCGATCGAAGCGTATGGATAATTCTAGTGGTAACTATTGAAGCTTCCATCCCAAATAAGGTTGTATGACGTGAGACAGTGATGACGAAGTTTGTTCTGATTGGTTGAGGTGTGTCACGCTGGGGTATTCTCACCCTTCCTGGAATGTAGAGAGACTATATATATAGTGCCGCACTGTTTCAAAAGGTGGTTGATAGTTGAGAATTGTAAAGTTGTGTTGAAATTAAAAAGTTGTGAGTGGAAAAAGCGATTGTATGCAGTTGTTGATGTTCGCTGAATACAGTTGGAAAACTACATACGACGACTTCTGCCTTGTTGATGAGTGAGCAGGCTGCGTGGATAAACGAATCTGAGTTACACTTATCAGATTTCAAGCATCGGGGCTGAATCAACTGATAAAAAACAACATCGAGTGTAACACATGAAGATTTATCCGACACCAAAATATTTAAGTTGATTTGCTACTTATTTGGTACTTTAACCAAGTACACTTCGACTCAATGTTACGGAACGAAAAATATATATTTCACATTAATTTCATTGCGATTTTAATCTCTGCCTCTATGTTGAATTACTCTGATGTCATTTTACAGCAATTGCCAGCCTTTGTGTTACCTCATTTAATAAGTTTAATAAAGAGCGTACCACAAAAATACACTTTCAAGTGATGATGTTGTGTCTTATGAGATAGAAACGGAAACTCCGATGGCCACGTCACCAGAGCATCCGCCCTTGCAAAGACCATCCTGCAAGGCACGGTGCAAGGAGGCAGAAGAAGAAGGAGACAGAAAAAAAGGTGAGAGGACAACATTCGAGAATGGACTGGCTTGACACTAGACGAAGCCATGAGGGCTGCTGAGGGCAGATAAAGATGGAGTACGCTGGTTAAACGATCATCTGTGGTGCCCCAACGGTTTTTGAGTAAGGGATAGAATAGGATAGGATAGGAGATAGATACTGTCACATCAAGCTTTTGAACCGATGTCGTGCTGTTAACACAATCTTTCCGACCAAAATTCTGCTGTAAAATTTCATACTAAAATCGACCTACGTTTATAAGCTGAGTCAAGAAGATATCTAGAATTCAACCTTAATAGGCAAGTTGTGTTAAATACTGTAAAAATCCAGTTAAAGGAACCAACACACTGAGAGAGAGAGAAAGAGAGAGAGAGAGAGAAAGAGAGAAAGAGAGAGAGAGAGAGAGAGAACATTTTTCAAACCAAGTCGTACTGTATAAATCTTGTCTTAAAGGTCAAGTCAATTCAACAAATGTACCGACAATGGAGAATTCATACAGCACACTGCGTCTCGACGTTTACAGTTCAAAGTAATCTGGGAAAAAAATATCCTTACATTTCCTAGTGTTGTGTGTTCATGTTAGATGTTGCGTAACATTCAACCAAAGGCCCACCACCAAAAATACCTTTAATGTATTCACATCCTGACTCTTTTATTTTTAAAATTTAAATTGCCATCTTTTGTTGGCGCCATGAGTAAGTATGCTGCCAGGGTGGATCCTTGCGTCTTACAAAAATCTACATCGCCATCATGGCACTGTGTGGTAAACAGTAGCGACGTTTGTGTACCAACCAATGACAATATCTCTAATACAAACAAGTGCATAGCATAGTCTGGTCCATTCACAAAGGTCGAACTGAAAAAGTGAGTCGTAAGCCAGGTCTTACTGTAAATCTTGGCCCGATATTGATCGCGAGTTCCAGACGATGGGTACCCATTTCGCTCTACTCTTCAGACAAAGTCAAATGCTCTCCCCTGGTGGAGCTCTTCAAACAAACATGGTAAGTCTGATGGACTGATGAACGTCTTTTTCAATCTCAACAACCCATCTCAGATTCCCTTAGATACCAGGCAAGGGCTGCGCCCAAGAGAAAGAGAGGATGGTAGATATTGTGATAACAAGGGCGAGAGAAGGAGAGAGAGAGGAGTGGGAAGACGACGTGGGTGAGAGGAGTAAGAAGGGGACAGGGAGCTAGCTTACATTAGAGTGCTCTCCATAACAATTCATTAGATTTCCATTTACCGCTACTCTACATGTAATGTTACTTTATCTGCAGGCATACAAGCAATGGAAAGGTTATCTCTGGCTTGTCTTAAAATTCCATAACAGGAATTTCAAACTTATTAACGTTAAAGCCTCTTTACGCACTGTCCTCTAAAGTACTGTTCTTGTCGATACAGCGCGCTGAAAACTCATAACTTGTTACACTCTGTGGAAGCCAAACAGAACTCAAAATGACACATTAAAACGCAACCCACTGTATTATATATAGGTCTATTATACTACCACTATATCATATCACAAATAATAATATCATATTATATCAGATCATATATCATATCATATTATAACACACTATAACCACTTGTGAACAGCGGAGTGTTCAAATATCCATAGAAAAAGCCCACTTTGATAATAATAACTCAGTTCCAGAATTATCATGTCAATGAATATACTAATACATCATCAAGCAACCAATCAATTCCAGGATTGCACTACACCCAAGGATTTCCTTAAGTAGGTCTAGTCCTTGCTCGTTAGAGTTACCGCTCTTGGTTTGTAGAACAAACTTGTGCGACTCGCATATAGATGCAGACAGTAAAGCGTTGTGCATAGGGAACATGCAAATCTGACTCCATATATGGTGAAAGATGTACAGGGATAAAGTTTAACTTGTATAGATACTACAGAGGCAACCAACACAAACATAAGCCTCCAAAAACACATACAGAAAAAGAAACCATTTAATAACCTCCATTATCAAGAGCAAAGCCATCATTAGATGTATGTTCAAGGCAGTAATAATTTTACAAAATAATGTGTAATATATAAAAATGAGCGTGCCATATGAACAGACCATTGTGAATCTCGCCTATCACATTGGTATTAGAGTTGTACTGAATACAACACACTCCTAAAATATCCTATCCTATCCTATCCTATCCTATCCTATTCCATCCCGTAACTCGAAGGTCGTTGAGTCACCACAGATGATCGTTTAACCAGCGAACTATAAGGGTGAATCTCATAATGTTTGATGTTTGTTTAAAGTGTCTGTGGGGAGGGGTAAGGGTGTGTGTGTGTGTGATGGTGGGTGAGGTGAAAGAGGGTGAGGGTGTGTGTGTGTGTGTGTGTGTGTGTGAGTGCTATTTGTGTAAGTGTAAGTGGGGGGGAGGCGGAAAGGGCATACATTGGTTTTTTTAAGATCAGCGGGAGTCAAGCGATATGACCCCCTAATAGTTCATAGGTCAACCATGTGACGACTTTAGCAGTGGCAGATGGAGGTGCTGAAGACTGGAAGAGCTGCAGGCCCCTAAGCTGCTCAAGGTGCTGGCAGGAACAGGATCTAACTCAAGCTGGCCAGGCGCCCACTTGCTGTCTAGGAGGCACAGTCTGACACTCAGACCACTGGGCACAATCCTTGGCGACCTGCAATGGGGGAGAAGGGAAAACTATACACTGAAACAACCATCACACTAATAGCAACATTAAGATGGCCAGTGCTCACAGCCGATGTTTATGTCCGGGCCACGGGGATTCGAATCCGCAACCTTTGTAACGCGAGCTCGCCGCTCTACCAACTGAGCTATCCCGCGTTTGGACAGGCAGCGGATTATCACGGTCATAGTTCAGAACTGAATCGTGTACTTTATTCTGATTTTATTTTGATTACATGAAATTAATGGGGTTGGATGAAATTCAAAATAAACTCGAACTGAAAGAGTAACTTGAAGTGATCAGTGTTATTGTTAATAGAGTGTGTGAAGTTAGTTCTTAGATAAAAAGCATCTGATTAATCCAAGACGATTCTCGCCGGGTGCAGATGGATCTGCTTCAAAGAGGGTTCCCGAGAGGTTTATGCAATTTCGTGCGTTCCCGTACCAACCTATGCATTCGCTCACCAGTCCAAACTGCTTGCTCTCACAGAAAAGGGAAGTAATTTGCTTGTTTATAGTTTAAAGCCTTAAAGAACGATGCCTATTGTCCCAGTGGATTGACAGCTAGTCGCGATAGTTCTGTGCTCGTACCAAGGTCACTTTGCGACGTCTTCCTACTCATTAGCCCCACGACCACTGAAGACGGTCCCACATTAAAAACAGCTGTCTGACTTTTTATATGGCAAAGACGCAACGAAGGCACAGTCAGCATAGGGGGCAGAGCAATCTCCAATCTTCGTTTTGCGGATGATATTGATGGATTGGCTGGAGAGGAACAAGAACTTGAACAGCTTGTACAGAGGCTTGACACCACCTCCAGAGCTTATGGAATGGAAATAAGTGCAGAGAAGACCAAAATGATGACCAACAACACCAATGGCATCAACACGGACATCAAAGTACAAGGCCAATCCCTCAACACAGTGCACAGCTTCAAATATTTAGGAGCCATTGTGTCAGACAATGGGTCTCGACAGGAAGTCCTCTCCAGGATCGCACAAACAACTGCTGCCCTGACAAGGTTGAAGCCCATTTGGAAAGACAGAACCATCAGTCTACATTCCAAAGTAAGACTGCTGCGCTCTCTGGTCATCTCCATCTTCCTATATGCTTGCGAAGCATGGACCCTCACAGCAGATCTCCAACGAAGAATACAAAGCATGGAGATGAGGTGCTACAGAAGACTTCTGTGCATTTCCTATACCCAACACATCACCAACGTTGAAGTCCGACAGACCATCACACAAGCCATTGGACAACACGATGACCTGCTCACAGTGGTGAAGAAACGGAAACTCCGATGGTATGGCCACGTCACCAGATCATCAGGCCTTGCAAAGACCATTCTGCAAGGCACAGTACAAGGAGGTAGAAGAAGGGGGAGACCGAAAAAGAGGTGGGAGGACAACATTCGAGAATGGACTGGTTTGACACTGAGCGAAGCCATGAGGGCTGCTGAGGACAGAGAAAGATGGAGTATGCTGGTTAAGCGATCATCTGTGGTGCCCCTACGACCTTCGGGTTATGGGACAGGATAGGGATAGGATAGGATAGAAAGACGCAACTGAGGCGAAAATGGCACTCTGAATGCTGTGATTTTAAAATGGGTGTTATTATTATTATTATTATTATTATTATTATTATTATTATTATTATTATTATTATTATTATTATTATTATTATTTTATTTTTAGTTGTTTTAAATTTATTTTTTTAATTAATTAATTAATTAATTAATTTTTTTTATTTATTATTTGGTTTTCTGCTGCAAATGGTTTTTAATTCTAGTTACATGTACCTTGAACTTGCTAAAACACAATGGCCGTGTACCGGAAACTACACAAAAGCACCACTAAACAAACGTATCCTTTTCAAAAAGCCCATTTGCTTGATCAGAAATAAACAGTTCAATATGAGGTGCAAAGGGAAAAACGTGAAGCTACAACTTATAGGTAGTAGATACCTAACTTCTAAAAGCTGATATTTTGCCTTTAAGTGGATGGTACTGGTAGTACCTGTTTTTACGTTTGTTGAATGCGACGTCGTATCACCAAAGTGAGTTTACACTAGGGAATCTGGGTTAGTGAGAGGTGGAGTGGGGTGGGGGTGTAGGACTATTATTGTGGTTACTTTGGACGAGGGGTGGAGGGAAAGTCGTATAGCATTTACACAGAAAAGCACTGAAGACCTTCTTTAAACTGGAGGGCTTTGCAAAACGTAGAACATCCTCGAAGTTGAAAAAGTAGGAACACACTCTTCACCGAACACTGGATAATAAAATAGAACAGTCAAACTATAACTCGGTATCCACAATGAAAACTTCCCACCAACACGGGCAGTTTCACATTGCCTTATACCTCTCTTCCAGAAAACAACAATAACCTTTACCATTAAAATACAAAGCAGTGTGATCCAGTCAATGTCGATGGTAACTCATCAATGGGAAACGCTGAGTAAGAGTTCCAGTTCTTCAGCCTCCTTGAAGAACTTCTTGCAGACCCGTCCTTATACCAAGAACTTTCTCGCTAAAGTCTTGGCTGATTTGCGGCTGATGACTACGAGCTGATGCTTTCGTGATAAGAGCCCGGCTGTGACAGAACACATTATTTCGCAGATCTTCTTTCCATCACCATGCCCTCAGAGGTGTACACGATTTCCAGCGTCTATTTAAAGACCATGTATACTGTTACAACATGCTGGCTTTGCTTTGTTTCCGTTCTCCAAGTACAGTAGAACTCCATAATTTACCTTCAAGTAACGCTTACTAGTCATTTATAACTAGGAGGCCCACTTCCCCCCTTCCCCACCCTTCCCTCTCTCTCCCCCTCCCTCCCCCGAGAAATAAACACGGCTTCTAACGCTTAAAGACCATGTAAAACACGCTATTCCTGCTTGTTCCTGTCATGTGGGGTTTATGGGCTCTGCACAATGGAATTATGGACCCTCACGTTTATTCGGTGGGAACTGCTAGTAAGTCACCCTATGAATTACTTTAATAAATTTATTTGTTTAGCTCGTTCTGTGTTAAGGTTGGGGTACAGAAATAGATAGAAAAATGGTAAAAGAATACTGTCACACTAGCTTTCACACGGCTATGAATCATATGTAGTCCAGCCACTTGATAACAGTTAAAATCACACATTTATTTCTTCTACTCTATACAAGATTCTCTAAGTACTAATCTAACTTAAAAAGTCTCAGTCACTGCTAATAGTTCGATCGCTGATAGTCTAGGCAGCTGTTATTTCTTCCTCGGGCACTTGCTATAAGTTTATTTAGATTTGGACTACTGTGGTCCATTTTACAGTTTCTGAAGAGTTGGACTACTGTGGTCCTGTTATGATCAGTTTAAGTGCACTTTCGGAGATTACACTTAACTTTCTGATGGTGCGGTCGAAGTCCTTCTGTGAGGTAGCTTCTGGTACACCTTTGTAGTTGTGTAGTTGGGTTCCCTTGCCACGCTGTGGGGTCTGACAGGGTGTTTTCAAGGTAGCTCTCTTCCGACTTGTGCGGTAGAGTCTCCTCAACCAACTAGTCGTTTCTGTGGAGTGGGGTGCACAGGATAGCTCGGGATAGCTCGGGATAGCTCGCCTGCTCGTCTGTAATATAAGAGACGAAATTCTGCACAACCCTGAATAATCGGTTTGTGCAGAGCGTCTCACTGAAAGCCAAGTAGCCCTCAGTGATAGCTCCACATCTCTATACATAAGCGACGAACATTCTGCTACTTCCGGGTTCCACTGGAATCTCACTCTAAATTCCTATAAGTTGAAAAATAATAACATACTCTTCACCGAACACTGGATAATAAAATAGAACAGTCAAACTATAACTCGGTGTCCACAATGAAAACTTCCCACCCACACGGGCAGTTTCACATTGCCTTATACTTCCCCTCCAGAAAACAACAATAACCTTTACCATTAAAATACAAAGCAGTGTGATCCAGTCAATGTCGATGGTAACTCTTCAATGGGAAACGCTGAGTAAGAGTTCCAGTTCTACAGCCTCCTTGAAGAACTTCTTGCAGACCTTACCTTATACCAAGAACTTTCTCGCTAAAGTCTTGGTTGATTTGCGGCTGATGACTACGAGCTGATTCTTTCCTGATAAGAGCCCGGCTGTGACAGAACACATTATTTCGCAGATCTTCTTTCCACCACCATGCCCTCAGAGGTGTACACGATTTCCAGCGTCTATTTAAAGACCATGTATACTGTTACAACATGCTGGGTTTGCTTTGTTTCGGTTCTCCAAGTACAGTAGAACTCCATAATTTACCTTCAAGTAACGCTTACTATTCATTTATAACTAGGAGGCCCATTTCCCCCTTCCTCATCCTTACCTCTCTCTCCCTTCTCCCCCCGAGAAATAAACACGGCTTCTAATGCTTAAAGACCATGTAAAACACGCTATTCCTGCTTGTTCCGATGTACAATGTATTACCTTGGAGGAACGCTTACTAATAATTTCTAAACATTTCCTTACTTAGAAAGTCATCCCAAGAAGAGCACACGATCTTTTGTAAGCATTTTAGCTCCATACCAAACAATAAAATGTTCGTGATGCCTGTTCTTTGTCATCTAAGCATGAATGATCCCTGTTCTCAACCCACTACTGAGAAGGAAAGTTTATTATAAATTCGGAACATGGCACTAACCTACTTAGCATTACAGATGTACGCAATTCTAACAATGTCTGGTTAAAGATCACGGCAAAATCTGAACTGTGTTTGTTCCCTGGTTTCAATGCATGACTGTGAAAGAACGTGTATTATTATTCCAAACATGCCATTACTTAGGGGGATGAGGAGGGGGAGTGGGGAAGTGCCACCAGAAACATGCCAGTAATAATTAGTACCTGCTTTCTTTCAATGCATTATTGTCAAAAACACTAGCAACATCGTTCAGTATCATCAGCAATATAACATCCAAACATGTTCATTTGATGCCAGTTTGATAAATCGCAGTAGCGAGTGTGAAATCGTTTACATTGCTGGGCTCATCTCAATAAGAATGTTTTCAATGCCGTTTTCACTCCATCTGTGTCTGAATCTGTTGTATCATTTTTCTCCTTCTTCTTCTCTATTCGAAATCTCAGTTGTAAGGAAAAAATGGTCTTTACATCGTACCAAGTCAACAACCGTGCGCAGTCTGCAAGGGATCCAATCAAACATCGCGACAGAGAAGAATTATCCTTACTGACATACGGACGCTATTTGTAAGCTCAGGTCTGATTCGTTCGGCGTCAAGTCAAAGGAAGATAAAGGGAGAGGGGGAGGGGAGGGGGAACGACTAAACGACGTCTTACCAGGAGGGCGAGAATGTTGCCCAACAGACGGGCGATTGAGAAGTAATAATAAGAGTCTTAGTAGGCAATAAAAATGGTAAGAACCGAGCTTCGCTTTCTCTTGACTTAAATCTAAAATGTTTCTGCCAATCAATCCCGCAATTTCTTTTTAGAACTTTAGGAACTTGACGGCATCTGCCTTGCATGTTCAGGGTTGCAAACTTGTACTAAGTTCTCTTGGGGAACACAAATCAAAATAATGTTTTTTCCCTTTCATTTTTATCCTAGTATAAACTTCCATGCGCTTTTATGTACTTTCAACAAACCGTTTGACCACATCCACTTTTATTCATTTCCACGACAACATTGTATTGCGGTTACAAACCTTTCCTATTTAATTTTTTTTCGGATTTTGGACCACATTCGTCAATCATCAGGGAGCGAAATTCGTACTCCCTTCTCTGTGACAGCGCGGGAGCTGTGCGTATGGGTGCTTCTGGTGCTCACCCGTCTAGGCCATGAGCGTCAGGATCTTTAAAGTAATGGAGAGGGAATGCATGCGTACGGGCCAGACCTCGGTAATACTTTCATCCGAAGGAGTGGGTCAGCTGATAAGCCTCGTGCCTAAGTTAAATATCCTCCCCCTTCCCCCCTCCATCCCCTCCCGCCAATCCCTCATCCCTAAGTGGTTCGAGCCCACGTCCGTTCGTTCGGCTTTGGAGACCGGCGTTCTACCGCGACACACCCAGACACGCTCCGTACCTTTGTTTATTGGCGTACATAAGACTATTACTGATCTTGGCAAAGGATTTGTATGGAGTAGCTAGCATTTTTAATGTGCCGATTGAAACAGCCTTTTCCTCGTTCTGCTCAAGCCAGTCAGCACCACTAATTCCTTCTTTCTGTTTTGTTGTTGTTTTGTTTTGTACTTTTTTTTAAGTTGGCCTTGCGACCTCTGTGTGAGTGTGTAAGATGGGTGGGAGGAGGGAGTGCGCGTGCGTGTGACGTGTGTGTTGACTGGCTCTGGTACGAGGGCATAAGTTTTCCATTCGTGTGCGTGCGTGTGTTTGTGTTGATTGCCTCTGGCGTGTGTGCGTGCGCCTGTGTGTTACACTAGATGTTGATTTTTATTAGTAGTTGATTCAGCCCAATGCTTGAATCCTCCTGATAGGTGTAACTCAGATTCGTTTATCCACGCAACCCGTTCAATCATCAACAAGGCTGGAGTCGTCGTCTGTAGTTTTCCAGCTTTATTCAGCGAACATCAACAACTGCATACAATCGTTTTTTTCCACTCTCAACTTTTCACTTTCAACTTTACAATACCATTCAATCTACTTTCCTTTGAAACAGTGCGGCACTTATATAGTCTCTCTAACTCCAGAGAAATAAAGAACGTTCGGGCAAGACATAATTATAACCAATCAAAATACATTTCGTCATCACTGTCTCACGTCATACAACCTTATTTGGGATGGAAGCTTCTATAGTTACCACTAGAATTATTCATACGCTTCGATCGATAGTAAACAACCAACTCTAGAAAATTCTCAAATAATATCGACCAACTAAAACTATCAACGTTATACAAATCTTCTAATAACAACACAAAATCAAACCAAGGATAAATACACTCTGTTACTGCATGCTTAGCAAAACAAAACGATCGCATCTATCGTGCGCGTCACACACGAACTATCGTGCGCGTTTCAACGTAACACTGTTTGTGTGTATATATTGCGTTTCCGTGAGCAAGCATGTATGTCCGCCTGTCTCAGCCTTGTGTTTGTGAAATGTTGCACTTTTGTACAAAGGATTTTGCACCTTCGCTAGAAGGGGTTGGTCGTTACATTGAATTTAAAAAGGTAAAAAACAATGAAAAAACAACTGGAGAACTATGCAACTATCAGGACGATTTTGCAAATATAATGAACGACGATAAGAAGCCTGAACCAAACAACCCAATATTAGCCACCCACTTTCCAGCTCCAATTTAAAAAAAAATTCATTCATTTTTAATGCTATTTTCAAATTGCAATTATAGTTCAAGCGAAAAACAACTTTTGTTATTGCATTTTCTAGCAAATTTTACTTCCCCCCCCCCCATTAACCAACTCTTTCATCTATTTCTCCTTCATTGCATGCACTCTTTCTAATGTTGCTGAGGACAGGGAAAGATGGAGTACGCTGGTTAAACGATCATCTGCGACCTCCGAGTTATAGGATAGGATAGGAAATTATTTTTAATGCCAGAACTACAACAATTAAAGTTTATCTTTCGCTATATAGATCTTTCTTTCTACACAACCCAACCTCATCTCTCTGCTCTCTTCATCTGTCCTCTTCGTTTCTTGTTTCCATATTCTTAAAGCGCGGCGGTCTATACCAACATTCACGCTCCTGTTCACACACACAACAGAACACACATCTATCACTCAAAATTGTTGGTGCAAAGGCAGGGAGACCGCTATTAGAAGACGGAGATTAACTCCATTTTCATTAGGGAGGGGGGGAGTGGGGGGATTTTTGATTGACTGCATTTAATACCAGTATTGAAAGGAGGAAGGAAATCGGAGTACCCGGAGAAAACCCTCGGTGACCGGAATAGCCTCTTATTTAAGTCACATAAATCCTTCAGATCCGCAAGCCAAAGCACTACCATTAGACCACCGTGCCTCCTCTTACACCTCTCTTTTCACCCAGGCACCCGCCTCTCTCTTTTTCTCTGTCCTGGCTTCAGGATCGGGATGTGGCAGAAGGAAACAAGAGGTGAGTTGAGGCGTGAAAGCTGCAAGGACCAACCTCCTGTCAAGGATACCATTGCTTAACGAACCGCAAAACGCCCCATCCCGCCTACCGCCATCATAGCCTAGCATACTGTGACAGGCCAACAGGGACTTTATATTAAAGTAGACAGGGGCATAAATAATATAGACAGCGCCGGTCGGACAGCGTGGACATGGTATTAAAAACAAGGGACATAATATAATAGCGGCAAAATATGTATTTATTTATTAATCTATTATTATTATTATTATTATTATTATTATTATTATTATTATTATTATTATTATTATTATTATTATTTTATTGATTTACTTCATTTAAAAAAAATTGTGTGGGGGGGGGGGTGGGGGTGGGGAGGAGGTGGGGGGAGGGGTAAATTTTGGAATTCGGCAATTATTATGGAATTTTAGACTTTAACAAATATTAGTCACACATAGGGGTGACACTCAGCTTGCACTCTCAGCGAAAGCACAGCAGCCGCAAAGCAGTGCCAACCAGGACAAAGAGGGAACACGACCCAATAACCCCATTTAATCCTATAATCTTGATCTATCATGTAACCCATCCACGACACACCTCAACCATCACCGGACTGATATCAACGGTAGAATGGCCAGTGCTTTACGGCATTACGATTCAACTTCTCGGGTTTACTGTGAACCGAACTCACAACCTCTGGTGCAGGAGCTCGTCACTCTAACCACTGAGCTGTTCCTGGAGCATTCTTCACAAGACGCGGAGGGGGCGGAGAGAAGGGGAGGTGGGAGTGGGACCAAGACATAATAATAACATAGACAAAGGATAGGATAGGATAGAGAAAGAATATACATGTAGTAGTGAAGACACGAAATATACCAGCTTCGCAAAAGAGACATAACCATTCAGACCCCGGACATAATAGCTTAAACAACGGACATAACAATACAGACAAGGGACATAATCGCGTAGGCCATATACATAATAGCCCAGGACAGGGGACATAATCACAGACTGTAAAGAAAGCGCCATGGGGGTTAATTATAAAAAAAAGAGCCAGTCTACAGTCTGACAGGCCAGGTCTGTTGAAATCGTCAGCCCACAGAAATTGACCCTGTTTTATCATCGTAAGTATACTCTAACAATCGTTATAACAGTCAAACTCCTCTGTTTTTGTTTTTTTATCCCTGTATCGTGTTCATCATGAAAATAATAATAATAATAATAATAATAATAATAATAATAATAAATCATCGTTAGCAGCACCATTAACATCGTCGTCGTCGTGTTCTTCCGCCACATCATCATCATTATCAGCAGCAGTAATATTCAACACCACCAGTAGCAGCAGCACCACCACCACCAGCAAAATCGCCGTCGTCGCCCTCCTCCTCTACATCATCATCATCACCATCATTTATCATCATCATCAACAGCAGCACCACCACCAATACCAACGCAACCAGCCCCAGTAGCAGCACCAGCAACATCGTCGTCGTCGCCCTCCTTCTCCACATCATCATCATCATTATCACCAGAGTAGCAGCAGCAAGCACCACCACCACCACCACTACCACCACCATACCACCACCAGTGGCACCAGCAACACCAGCAACATCGTCCTCGCCGCCCCCCTCCACATCTTCTTCCTTCTCTCGTTCTCCTCCTCCTCCTCCTCCTCCTCCTCCTCCTCATCATCATCATCATCATCATCAACAACATCATCATCGATAGAGAGATCAACACTGTTAGACTTACATCTTTTGGGTCCTTCTTCAGGTTTGAATGGCACATCTGTAACAGAAAAATAAATCATACAATTTTAAATTGCTCCTGGACAATCATCATCAACATCAAAATCAACATCATCATCGTGTTTGTCACTAGTGCTATGATAAATGCAGCATCGAAAGAAAATATATCAATCAATATTCAAAACCATATCAATAACACCCAAGGTGAACAAGGCGGCAACAAGGTTTTGTACAACAATAATTTTCTTTAATATCACAGCCGTGCATGCGCTAAACCGAAAGATAAATTACTAAGTTAATAATAAATAAATTAATTAATTAATAAATAAATACATAAATGAACAAAGATGTTTGCAGTCTCGCCAAAAAAGAAGTTAGTTCATCACTGTCTAGAATATCTTGCAAACCACACAGCAGTGGTGAAAATAACAAGGATAAGATAGAACAAGAATAAAATCAATGAAAACTGGCATGAGCACAACAGAACAAAATACATTGTATGGCCACAAGTAGGTATACACGAATATTAAAGAGTTATATGTCACAACCAATATAAATTCTACACATGTGGTGGGCTACAGTTCGAAAGTCAGGAAAGATAAATGTTGAGAACAAACAAAAGTAGTGCACGGAATGGAGAGAGAGAGAGAGAGAGAGAGAGAGAGAGAGAGAGAGAGAGAGAGAGAGAGAGAGAGAGAGAGAGAGAAAGAGAATGGGTATGGGGTGGAGGTGGGTGGGGGTGGGGGGAGGAAAAGAAAGAGAGACAGAGAAAGAGACAGACACAGACATACAGAGATTATTTGATTCGCACAATGGAAAATTGGATTAAAATTGGCAACATGGACGACCGCATGGAAGAAGAAGATGACGAAAAGCGAGAGAGGAGAAGAAGAAGAAACAGAAAAGAGGGGGGTTGGGAGAAGAAGAAGAAAGCGGAGGGTTGAGGAGTAGAAGAAAAAGATAAGAAAGAGAGGGGGGAGGAGGAGGAGAAGAAGAAGAAGAAGAAGAAGAAGAAGAAGAAGAAGAAGAAGAAGAAGAAGAAGAAGAAGAAGAAGAAGAAGAAGAAGAAGAAGAATTGATTGATTGATTGATTGTTGCTTTAGGTCCAGCGGACTCTTCCGAGCCAAATCAGGACCGGAAGAAGAAGAAGAAGAAGAAGAAGAAGAAGAAGAAGAAGAAGAAGAAGAAGAAGAAGAAGAAGAAGAAGAAGAAGAAGAACAACAACAACAACAACAACAACAACAACAACAACAACAACAACAAAAACAAAAACAACAAGACCCAGAATAGCAAGAAGACATTGACTGATTGATTAATTGATTGCTAAATTTGGGATAGTAATACACACCATGTTACATCAAAAGTGCGCTTGAAAAAAATTACGTAGGGGAAGAAAAATAGCAAAAATGCTGAAAACAACATCAACGACGGCATGATCAACAACAACAACAATACAAACAACAACGACGACACAGGCCGCCAGGGAACAACGAGCCCACTATTGATGTTCCAATAAAGCGACGCTTTGGAGGGATTTTATGATCCGAGACCGCTCTCCGGATTTCACAAGCAGGATCGCTGCTCTCCGCGCCAAAGCGATTATGTAGATACAGATGGCAGCTTTTTTTCAAGTTCATTTTATGTAATAATAATATGACTTGATCAGAAGATCCACTAGAACGGTTTAGTTTAGGTTTTTTTCCCCCTCCCAAAACATAATATTGTAAGCCTCCTTACACCATAGTTACGGCGTGACAGATCGTGTGATGCGTTTAATAATATAGTTTTCTTTCTCCAGTCATCTTATCAAACTTATAAGCAGCTTTCAGGAGGGTGAATAAGCTTGAGAAGGACCCAACAACTTGCAGTGGCGTAACCAAATAACACCTAGAGAACTATTCCGATAATACCGTAGCGTGACCAAACATGTACTATCGGAACGCGCAAACCTAGTGGTTATTTACAGGACACAGCATATTGATCAGCGTGTCACCTACGAATAACAAAACTTTACCTTGATAGGTAATTCAATAGGTAATGTATCTAACAATCTCTGAGAATCTTTCAGAATCCTTTTTCTTACGAGCCAGCCAAAAACAGTAACAACCCCGATTGGCAACCACTGCAAAATCAATCATCGCCATGGAAAGCAAGTAAGATTCCCCTGGGAAACGTGGACAAAAAGTTCGAAACAAGGTTCATTTACCTGGCTCCGTAATGACAACATTCGCAGTGTCGTGGCAACGTAAACAATGCCGTGACAACACAGACAAAATGTGTTCTCGCGATGACGTCGATGCACAGAAATAATATTTCCTAAATTATGATTTCACCATCGCGGATATAGAACACTTTTAATAACATTTCCTACTTACAAAATTGCAATAAAATAAAATAGTTTACAGGAATTCAGATCCCGTTTTCATGTTGATGAACGCACAGCCCTAAAAAAAAAATACAAAAAAATAAAAGAAACACAAGTTATTTTTAGAACTTTACCTATTCAGATACGCATATTGTAAGTTCCACTCAAATCCCATAATTTAGAGTTTGTTTGGAATAAGATGAATAAATGCAAAAATAACAAGTTGGCGGCAGGGATAGCTCAGTGGTCAGAGCGCACGACTTGTGTAAGTGCGTCTTGGGCGACGTGGGTTCGAATCCTGACTTCAGCAAACTATTTTGTGATTCCTGGATATTACGGGCCAGCGCCTTGAGAAGCTCTCTGAACTTGTAAGTGCGCTATATAAGAGAAATCTCTTTTTTTTTCTTTCTATATTTGCTTCGTGCATCAATGTCTTTCTTGCAACATTCAGTTTCTGCATATAATTTACAATAGAAGAATGTCATCTACACCTAGGTTAATCAGTTTATCGAATACCACTGTCATCACATAGTGTAATCAGGAGATAGATAGCGCATCAGTTTTTCACACAAGTCTTAAAAAGTAACTTCACAGTAAGCCTGTAGCTTACAATATACCTGCTTACCGCAAGCCCTATTTCATATGTTATTTTATTTTATTTTATTATTTTTATTAAATTTATTATTTCTTAAGTTATTTTGCTCGGTTTGTGCTTAAAAATGGAAGCGTGATCATGTCACACCTCTTTTAATGGAGCTTCACTGGCTCCCTGTCAAGTTCCGCATTGAATACAAAATTGCTGTCATAGCTTTCCGCCACTTTGACCAGTCACTTCCACCATATCTGTCGGACACTACAACTCGTTCTTTGCGCTCATCAGATGAAAAACTTTTGAAAACGCCCAAACGTCGGTTTAAAACAATTGGCGAGCGGTCTTTTAGTTTTCAAGCATCCAAGGTTTGGAATGCGCTTCCTGCCGGTTTAAGACATTGTACAGACCTTGTTTCCTTCAAGAGCTGCTTAAAAACGCACATGTTCCGCAAGGCGTTTTCTGTGTAAATAGTAAGAACATTAATAATACTTTCTGAATGATTCTTAATTAATTAATTAATGTTAATGTTCTTACTATTTACACAGAAAACGCCTTGCGGAACATGTGCGTTTTTTAAGCAGCTCTTGAAGGAAACAAGGTCTGTACAATGTCTTAAACCGGCAGGAATACTAATAATAATAATACTTTCTGAATGATTCTCCACCTTCAACTCAGCTGTGACAGATGCCGCCACTGAGATCCTTGGCAAGCACCGACCAAAGAAGAAGCTGTGGATCACACCTGAACTTTTGGATCTGTGTGATAAACGAAGAGAGATGAAAAAGAAAAAGAATACCTCACAGGGAGCTGATGTCTACCGAAAAATCAACAATGACATCCGAAAAGGCATGCTCACAGCAAAGGAGAACTGGATAGAAGATCAATGCCAGGAAATAGAGAACAGTCTGAACAAGAACAACAGCAAGAAGGCCTACCAGACTGTGAAGCGGCTGACAAGTGTCAAACAGCCCAAAGTCTCCACTATCCAAAGCAAGTCTGGCATATGCCTTACAGAAGAACAAGAAGTCTTGGACAGATGGACAGAGTACTGCTCTGACCTTTACAACCATACACCAAATGGAGACCCATCAGTTCTAGCATGTCCCGAGAACAGAGAAGAAGAAGAAATCCTCCCAATTCTCCGGGAAGAAGTTGAGGCAGCAGTGCAAGCGCTAAAGAAAGGGAAGTCAGCGGGAGTGGACAACATACCCGCGGAACTGCTACAAGCAGGAGGAGAAGCGATGACTGATGCCCTCACCATTATCTGTAACAAGATCTGGCAGAGTGGGGAGTGGCCTATACCATGGACCCAGTCGCTTGTCATCACTCTTCCCAAAAAAGGTAACCTTCAGGAGTGTGAAAATTACCGGACCATCAGCCTCATCAGCCATCCCAGCAAGGTCCTCCTGAAAATAATACTCAACAGGTTGAAACCCCAAGCTGAACAAATCATAGCTGAAGAACAAGCAGGATTCAGGGCGGCAGGGCGAAGTACCACTGAGCAGATTTTCAACCTCAGAATAATCTGTGAGAAATACCTACAGCACCAACAACATCTATATCATGTGTTCATAGACTTCAAGAAGGCGTTTGACCGAGTCTGGCATGCAGCTTTATGGGCAACAATGAAAGTGTACAACATCAGCCCTAAAATTATTGAAGTCATCAAAAGCCTGTATGACAAGGCTACCAGTGCAGTCCTCCACAACAGAGCCATCGGGAATTGGTTCAGAACAACAATTGGTGTGCGTCAAGGATGCCTACTCTCTCCAACACTCTTCAACATCTTCCTAGAGCGCATCATGTCGGATGCTCTTGCAGACCATGAAGGCACAGTCAGCATAGGGGGTAGAGCAATCTCCAATCTTCGTTTTGCAGATGACATTGATGGATTGGCTGGAGAGGAACAAGAACTTGAACAGCTGGTTCAGAGGCTTGACACCACCTCCAAAGCCTATGGAATGGAAATAAGTGCAGAGAGACCAAAATGATGACCAACAACACCAATGGCATCAATACGGACATCAAAGTCCAAGGCCAATCCCTCGACACAGTGCATAGCTTCAAATATCTAGGAGCCATTGTATCAGACAATGGGTCCCGACAGGAAGTCCTCTCCAGGATCGCACAAACAACTGCTGCCCTGACAAGGTTGAAGCCCATTTGGAAAGACAGGACCATCAGTCTACATTCCAAAGTAAGACTGCTGCGCTCCCTTGTCATCTCCATCTTCCTATATGCTTGCGAAGCATGGACCCTCACAGCAGATCTCCAACGAAGAATACAAAGCATGGAGATGAGGTGCTACAGAAGACTTCTGGGCATTTCCTATACCCAACACATCACCAACGACGAAGTCCGACAGACCATCACACAAGCCATTGGACAACACGATGACCTGCTAACAGTGGTGAAGAAACGGAAACTTCGGTGGTATGGCCACGTCACCAGATCATCAGGCCTTGCAAAGACTATTCTGCAAGGCACAGTGCAAGGAGGTAGAAGAAGAGGGAGACCGAAAAAGAGGTGGGAGGACAACATTCGAGAATGGACTGGTTTGACACTGAGCGAAGCCATCAGGGCTGCTGAGGACAGAGAAAGATGGAGTATGCTGGTTAAACGATCATCTGTGGTGCCCCTACGACCTGCGGGTTACGGGACAGGATAGGATAGGATAGGAATGATTCTGGACATGATGTAGTGCGAATGTTGTGATGATGCGTACGAATGATGTGTGTAAGCGCATTGAGTTGTTATTCTAATGAAAAATGCGCTATATAAATGCAATTTATTATTATTATTATTATTATTATTATTATTAGTAGTAGTAGTAGTAGTAGTAGTAGTAGTAGCAGTAGTAGTAGTAGTAGTAGTAGTAGTATATCTAGTAGTAGTAATTTTAGGGGTTTTGTTTGTTTTAAGTAAGGTTATTTTATTGAATATTGTTTCCTTTCATATCAGTCTTATTACTAATTTATTAAATTAGGAGGGCGGGGGAGGGGGGGAGGGGGGAGGGGGGGAGGGAGGGAGAGGGAGGCGAGTGAGATTTTCGGACTTTTATTGTTAAAGGGGTACTGTTAATGATTAATTATTTTAATATTTTAATTATATTTATATATTAACTTATGCCTGAGAGCCCATTTCTAGAATTTTCTTTTCTTTATTTATTTACGTGTTTTTGTTGTTTTTTGTTCCTGTAAATAATTACCTGTTAATAAATGTATTCTTTTACCGTATATCAAATGTAGTCATGACTCGTATATCGTATATAAACTCTGATGGTATGGCCACGTCACCAGATCATTACGTCTTGCAAAGACCATCCTGCAAGGCACAGTGCAAGGAGTTAGAAGAAGAGGGAGACCGAAAAAGAGATGGGAGGACGACATTCGAGAATGGACTGGTTTGACACTGAGCGAAACAATCAGGGTTGCTGAGGACAGGGAAAGATGGAGTACGCTGGTTTAACGATCAACTGTGGTATCCCTACGACCTCCGAGTTACGGGATAGGATAGGATAGGATCGGATCGTATATACCATAATACCTATATGTTTGTTTTATGATATATCGTGTCTGTTATGCAGCGCAGTGACGAGATGGGAGGTCTGATAATATAGATAATAGCTTGCCTATCAATTCAAAAGACTTCAATCAACGCATAATAAAAGTAATACAGCAATAATAATGCAGGATGGTATCATCCGATTTTTCTTCAATCAACTCAAAGCGTGTCGACCTCGAAAGATTGTTATTACTGATGTCGGACTTAATTTTTTTTAAAATTGGACATTTTTAGACTGCCTCCAATACCATCATTGAAGGGAGGGAGGAAACCGGAGTCCCCGGAGAAAGCTCTCGGTGTCCTGAAAAGTCAGGTACCTAAGTCACGTAAGTTCATCCCTCGCGGGGTTGGAACCCGCGACCTTCGGCCCAGGGAAGCAGCTCTCTATCCACTGAGCTACCTGGCTACCTCCGCCTGCAGCCAGTCCTACACACTCGGCATCATGGCAGAAAGCGAGGACTCGGGTGGCTTTCAAATAGCCAGTGCGATGATGACCCATTATCGGAATATCCACTTACTGCGACAAGGGAATAAACCTGTCACAAACAAAGATCCCCCCAATCTCTCCTGACAGTCCTCCTCATGTCACAAACAGATAGCCTTCAATCCCTCATAACAGTCCTCTTCCAGCAGATTTTTTTTTAAAGCCAAAGCGTACCGTGAAACAGTCGGGAGTCAGAACGAGCCAAATATCGGTCCGCGTAGGTCTGTCGGTCCACTGAACGCCTTATCTCAAGAACTACTGAACGGATTTTATCCAACCTTCATAGGTACATTACCCAGGTAAGCGGCATGCTTCCTGAACCATCGTATTTGCTCTAACGCAAAGGTCACGGTCACTGGAGGAATTGTTGTTGCTACACACCTTTTGCTCGTTATCTCGAAAGCGGATGGACCGATTTTGTTGAGGGTGGGCTACACTAACACTTCACGTCCTGGGTCATCCTTCAGAAGTAGCCCGGTGGTCTCCCAGTCGGTCGGTGGGACTGTCGCTCCCAATGTTACTTTTTGGTTCAAAATACACTGTTTACCTTATCTCAAGAACAGGTCAATCCAAATTCATATTTTTACTTATAGTTGGTATTTGAACTTTTTCAAAGGTCAAGTTCAGGGCGCATCACCATTTCCTAAACACGTTTGACCCTTTATCTAAAAACTGGCTGAGACATTTTTAATACTTTTTTTCCTTGCAGTTGGCGGCCTATCATTCCGTGTTTTCCTTTTCCTTCTTTAGGATAAAGCCCGAAAACAAACATTGCCAAGAAAATTAACACTTTTGAAAAATGTTTTTTTTTATCAACTCTGCGCGTCTGGAAATATGCTTGAATGCCTTGCCATCTTGTTTCCACAATTTTGTATGCACCTCCCTCTCTCTTCTTTCTTTTTTTTTAACGCCGTGTCATCTCTTAAATCAATTCAAATCTTCCTCACTCCGGTCCTCCTCCTTCCTCTCCCTTTCTCTCCCTCTCTCTCTCCCTCTCTCTCTCTCTCTCGTTCTCTGGCTTCTTTTTTGTTCCTTTACTCACAAAAGCAGGTACTTCCTATCTTGCCTAAAAGCTAAATACAAATGAATCCCGTTCTTCTATTCAAACCCATATATTTAAAAGGCCCCATTCCAAGGGTTTGTATACTTTTGTCCAAAACGGGTTTACCCTAATAATAATAATAATAATAATAATAATAATAATAATAATAATAATAATAATAATAATAATAATAATAATAATAATAATGGGTGCTATTCTTTTTTATTTTGTCCCGTAACTCGGAAGTCGTTGGAGCACCACAGATGATCGTTTAACCAGCTTACTCCATCTTTCTCTGTCCTCAGCAACCCTCATGCCTTCGCCCACGGTCAAGCCAGTCCATTCTCGAATGTGGTCCTCCCACCTCTTTTGTCTGTCTCCCTCGTCTTTTGCCTCTTTGCACCGTGCCTTACAAGACGATCTTTGCTAGGCTTGATGCTATGGTGACTTGGCCATTCCATCGGAGTTTCCGTTTCTTCGACACTGTGAGCATGTCATCATGTTGCCCAATGGCTTGTGTGATGGTCTGTCGGACTTCGTCGTTGGTGATGTGCTGGGTATAGGAAATTCCCAGAAGTCTTCTAATGGATGCTACACGCGCAGTATTTCTAAATCAGACTCAAACCACGCGATCTTTACCCAACATACACGCTCACATGTTACAGACACTCCTACCTACACAGCAAACACATATTCATCCCTCAAGCCTGTGGTGTAAATGCAAGTCACTATTAGAAGACAGAAAATTTGAATCTGTATTTATGTAAGCTTAGATTGACTGCATCCAATAGCATTATTGAATGGAGGGAGGAAAGAAATCGGAGTACCCGAGAAACCCCTCGGTGACCTCAATAGTCTCGTACCTATGTCACATAAGTTAGCCCCCTTGCGGGAGTCGAACCCGCGACCTTCGGCACAGGAAACCAGCGACTAATCCACTGCGCACCGAGGTCATCTTTATTTATTATATTAAACTTGATAAAGTGGGCTTTCGTTGTTTAAACCAACCGCTAAAGGTTCAGATTGAATCTTCCCTTTCTGTTGTGACACGAAGTAATTTGCCCTGTTTTAACGGTACATCAATACCTAAGCCGTGTGACCTTCGACCCTATGTCTGAGTGAACCACGAAGCTTGAAGAGTGCGTCTTCGGTGTCTGGGATAGGGTAGGGTCTACTTTATCAACTAAAACGAAAAATCTTACGAGCATTTTTTTTAAAGGCTCTGCCTCTTACCGGCTTTGATAGATGCTATTTTAAGCCCCAGAATGTTGGCTGGCTTAGCCAAAGGCTGTTGCTATTAATAGGCACAACAACTACGAAATTTATGCATTAAAAAATAAATATACTTTCCAAAGAGTTATTTTTGTTTCTAAGCTTATTGTTTTCAGTGGTGCAACACTCACTGTGAGTGTTAAAAGGATCTGTATAGTGAGTACCTTTAATTTTTATTAATTTTTTTTTAGTAAAATTTACGTCCCCGGACACATTAAGCGTACAGGGGACGGGTGAACCACCTTTAAGAAAATCGTTAGCACTTTTATACTACGTTACGCAGAACAAACCTATGCCGACATCGAGCATGTATTTTATAACAGACACGAGTCCCTCGTGTCACAGGATACCATAACGCATCATTGCCAACGCGAAATGACACCAAGAAATACACTACACTGCTCAACGCTACAGCTCATAACAAACCCTCCAAAAATAGATACTCTATCGCTCTCAGTCCCTCCCATAACACGGATTTTATTTTTTCAGTTCATTAGCAAAAGATCAACATCAAAATTTTTATTCAAAATAATGGAAGAAATCTGAAAGAGATGAAACACACCAGATGAAAAGATTCTCTAGACGTGTATTATAAAACACACCAGATGAGAAGATTCTCTAGACAGGTATTATAAAACACACCAAATTAAAATATTCTATAGACATGTATTATAAAACACACCAGATGAGAAGATTCTCTAGACGTGTATTATAAAACACACCAGATGAGAAGATTCTCTAGATATGTATTATAAAACACACCAGATGAGAAGATTCTCTAGACAGGTATTATAAAATAATACCTGATTAAAATAAATATGGCAAAAATACAATAACAGTACCTATGCTTCCTCAAAATGTGAAAGAAAAAATATATGAAGCTACTTTTTTGGGAGGTGAAGATTATTCGATTGTTGTTTGCTGTGGCAAAATGTATATTAACATCACTGATATGCGACTGTATTATGAAAACTATAAAATGTGTTAAAGATGTTGTGAATGCAAATCAGGTGTAAGATATATATGTAGTCTATGTTGTCTTTACTCTGTAAATTCATTATTCTTTGATATTAGTTTTGTTTGTTATTTTTGTTGTTGTTTGTTTTGTTTGTTTGATTTTTGACGGGGTGGGTGGGGGGATAGTGATAGAAGGGGATTTTGAGGGCTTGTGTGGGTGTGTGTGTGTGTGAGTGTGTGTGTGTGTAGGGGAAGGGAGTGGGAGTGGGGGATGGGGGAAATCTAATATCACTATAGCGAAGAAAATACATTTTGATGATGACATGATGAGATGAGATAAAATGATAAGATGAAAAGATTCTCTAGACATATATTTCGTTTAAAAAATCTAATGACAGACATTGAGCATGCTTTTGCACAGCACAACACTGACGTTGACACCTACCCCTCTCGATCTCACTAATCACCATCCGCATGTACAGGTAGATCATCAGCACCGCCACACCGCACCAGAATAATCCGAAGGAAGCACACAGGAGTGGCAGCTTATGCGCCCGGACGCACTTCCGCACTTTCTTCCCACCCCCGTGGACTCCCACCAGAAGAACACTCATTTCTGAAGCCAATAATCCTGCTGCAGAGTTCGGTGTTCAAAACTAGCTCAAATCAACAACACAGCACTAGTTTGTAGAGGAATGCGCATTGTGTTACAATTTTCCTATATTGCCCAGCCACTGAACACGGTACTCCAGACTTGGTGCTTTCAAAAGCATGAAATGTCACAAAGAAGAACACATTCACTGTTGAAACGACGATCCACTCACTGAAGTGGAGAATCCTTGAATGAAGTAAGACAGCTCCGATCACCCGTGTACGTCTTAGTTAAACTTTCCAGTACTGCCCGTGGAACACCCATATTTTTTTAAAATTATTTTGGTAACATTTGTCAAAAATGAAATATTTTACGTTTGAACACTTTCTTCTGATTTTCGAAAGCGTAGATCACAAATTTCGGAACCCCAACTCCTTGTAAAATGGCAACTTAGATCACGACTTAGTTTTGTACAATAACATTCCTTTTGCAGTCATTTTATAACGGGTAATTAAATTGCAACTCCAGTTTGTAACACTCACTCCTTAAGAGTACAATTCCTCCCGAAAGAACACTCCTTACTGCAGCGAAAATATCTTTGTGGGTGCTCGTCCAGTTACATATAACAGCTTTGAACTCACATGTTCCGAGCAGGCCGGAAACTTGCTGGTAAAACATTCATATTTGTTCTAATTTCTTGTGATCTTTTCAAAACGAATTGTGAAAACTCACGAAAAGCGCGGAATTCTGTTCAAAGAAAATTCCCATCTAAAGCGAATATCCTTGTGGTGTGTGTTGTTGGCAGCTCATACCACACGCGTCTGTTTTATGACACTTGTTTTTGTTTGTAGAATATTCATTTTGCGGTAAATAGTTTTCCCAAAGAAAATAAATATTTATCAGTTTTGAACACTGACTCCTTATTTTCGAAAGCGTGGAATCCTCGAAGAACATTCATGACTCATCTTGTGTAGTATTCATAGTCAACAGGTCATCATATCACAAAACGTCCATGTCTGAAAACATTATAGTTTGTAAAACATGTTTATTTTGTAAGTTTCCTGTGCAAATGTACATTCACGCCCGCATCGCAATGCACGTGCAACTCCTGAAACACTCTTTGTGTCACCTGTTCGAACCTGTAATCAAATAATAACTTCTTACCTACATTCATTGTTGTGCAGGATAGTTTGTAAAATGTTTCTTTACTTTACTGTTTTTTTAATTTACATTTTAAGTATTTTTCGAACTAGTTTCATAAATAAAAATAAAAATCGTGAGTAACATACTTTAACACCCCCTTCTGCTGTTAAGAACATTCCACAGTTTGATAAAACACACATTGCGTTCGACTTTTGCTCAAAACATCAGCGAAGTAGCATGTTTTTCACATTGACCTTATCTTTTAAAACGTTCACATGAAAATCTTCACTTCTGCTGAATCTTCATTTCAAAAGCACGTATACACAGCTATTTTTAGCACTGATTTCAGTGTGTAACTTCCTAATCAATCTAAGAAATGATTACTAATTTTATATCGATTGTTTTGCTTGTTTTATAAATCACTTCCCAGCGTAATATTTGAACAGGTAATTTTAAGATTTTAATTACCCAAAAAGGTGTCAGTAACCTTTGTTCTAACTTCGTTGGATTGGAGAGTAATTTTTTTCCAAATATATTCGGCACAGGTGAAAAAAAAAATTTTCCCTGTGAAATTCTGTTAAGTTTTTTGCTAGTAGTAAAAACTGCCCATTTCTACGGAATTTTGAAGAGAAAAAAACAAAACCTCTTTACAAAATGTTTGTATAGACGGTGGACATTCGTATACACGTTCAATACGGCTTTATTCATGCGCATGTAACCTCCAAGGGCTTCTGGACATGAACATCGAATAGTGACATGTTCATTAATAAGAAGAAGAACGAAAAAAAAGAAGAGCAACAACAAGAACAAGAAAGGTGGTGATGATGATGATGATGATGATGATGATGATGATGATGATGATGATGATGATGATGATGATGATGATGATGATGATGACAGAAGGAAAGGAAAATAAAGAAAGATAGAAAAAAAAAGAAAACATTACGAAAAAGAAAGAAAATAAATTTAAATAGAAAAGAAGAAAGAAACAAAGAAAGTGTAATCAATAAACCAATCTATCTATCTATCTATCTATCTATCTATCTATCTATCTATCTATCTATCTATCTATCTATCTATCTATCTATCTATCTATCTATCTATCTATCTATCTATCTATCTATCTATCTATCTATCTATCTATCTATCTATCTATCTATCTATCTATCTATCTATCTATCTATCTATCTATCTATCTATCTATCTATCTATCTATCTATCTATCTATCTATCTATCTATCTATCTATCTATCTATCTATCTATCTATCTATCTAGACCTTCAGCGCTTGACCAGTCAATCTACCCTAACAGATCCAGATCAAGATCGAGAAACAGAACTGAAGCAGAAGAAGGTAGAAAAGAAGTGGAGATACCCAAAATCCAGCCCCTTCGGACACCTACTTCCCCAGAAGAAAAGGAAAACATATTGGACATCAACTCAAATTCCGAAAGCAATCGTGCTACAGAAAAGACGAAGCCTCATTACAAACATTTAACGCCGTTCCACATCCAGAGACACTGCTCCGCATCGTGAAATGAACGCGTAGAAATCAAGACAGCCACAAGCGCGGGTCTCCGCTTTCTGGATCTCTGTCGTGTGGTCACGATTTGTCGCTCCCCAACTTTTGATTTTGGTCGCTGCACATGCGTGTGCCGCAGGAAGTGTTAATCTCCTTCCCTGCTAGACAATAATCTCCAACCCGCCTTTTTGTGTCACGTCTGAGCGCTAACATTTCGCACACGCAACAGCAAGACCAGAGAATTGTTCTCCGGTACCCTTACTCTTGCAATGCTGTCGAGTGGTGTGCTTCTATTGTGTTGTTGTTGTTGTCGTTCTTGTACTTCTTGTTCATTATCGTCAATCATCATCATCATCATCATCATCATCATCATCATCATCATCATCATCATCATCATCATCATCATCATCATCATCATCATCATCATCATCATCATCCAAAACCCCATGCAGTTCGCCTACAGGCCCAACAGAAACACAGAAGACGCCATCATCACCGTAGTCCACTCGGTGTTGAGGCACATGGAGAGGCCGAAGTACTTTGCCAGAATTCTTTTCCTGGATTTTTATTCAGCTTTTAACACCATCCAGCCTCACCTGATGATGAAGAAACTGATAAAAATGGACGTTAACCCCTTAATCAGATGGCTCTGCATGCTTTCTCACAGACAACCACAAGTCTTGGTGATTAGGTCGTGAAGGCATCGAGATATCTTTTATACAAACACAGCGGCTCCTCAGGGGTGTGTCATATCCCCGGCACTCTTCACCCTCTACACGACCGACTGTCGCTGTACATGTCTTCTGACGACACGTCTCTGACCGGCCTTATTACAGCGAGCGAGAGCTCGTATCGCTGCGCCGTGGAAAAACTCGCAAGATGGTTCGAGGACAACCTTCTCCTCCTCAACGTCTCTAAAACAAAGGAGATTGTTGACTACAAGAGGAGTGCTCCGACACACGACCCAATGATCATTGGGGTGAGGTGGTATAGGTGGTGGACCAGTACAAGTACTTGGTGTCCATCATCGATAACACATTAGACTGGCCCCCAACGCTATACTGCTCCTTAAGAAATCCAGCCAACGCCTATACTTTAGGAGGAGGCTGAATGCTTTCATTGTGAGTTCCAGGATATTGGAGCTTTTTTCACGGGGCAACGATGGAGCCCGTACTGACCTACAACAGCATGTGCTTCTTCGAAGAAGTCAGCCTAAAAAAGCAGGACAAAGCCAGCCTGGTTAAGGTCACAAAGACTGCCGGAAAGCTGATTGGCAGATCCGTTTTTGACCTTCAGGCTTACGAAAGCAGTGAAGCGCCTGGGGGCCTTTCAGCATGACCCAACACATCCGCAATGTGATGAGCTGCTGGTGCAGACCTCCTTTAGAGCCTGTAGGCTTTTGAGATGCCGCGCGAGGACTGACAGGTTCCGCCGGTCCTTTCTACAGAGCGCCATTCGACTCTCAAAACGCTATTCTTTGACAATATGAAATCGGATCAGTTTGTCAGTCAGTCAGTCTGATAAATTTAGCTAGTCGGCCAGAACTTTTGCCCGCCTGCGTGCATACGTGTATGTATGTGTGTGTGTATGTGCGCGCGCGATTTTGGTGTGTGTGTACTGCGTGTGTGTGTATGGTCCAGCATAAAAAATATAGTGTCTAATACAGTATTGTACAGTTTGTTCCTATTCTATCCCGTAACTCGAAAGTCGTTGGGGCACCACAGGAGATCGTTTAACCAGCGTACTATATCGTTCTGTCATCAGTAACCCTCAAGGCTTTGCTCAGTGTCAAGCTGGTCCATTCTTGAATGTTGTCTTCCCACCCTCATCTTCTGTCTCATTGAACCGTGCCTTGCAGGATGGTTTTTGCAAAGTCTGGTTACTCTGGTGACGTGGCCATACCATCGGAGTTTCCGTTTTTCACCACTGTGTTGTCATGTCATCGTGTTGTCCAATGGCTTGTGTGATGGTTTGTCGGACTTCGTCATTGGTGATGTGCTGGGTATTGGAAATGCCCAGAAGTCTTCTATAGCACCTCATCTCCATGGTTTGTATTCTTCATTGTAGGTCTGCTGTGAGGGTCCATGTTTCGCAAGCGTGTAGGAAGATGGAGATGAAAAGGGAGCGCAGCATTTTTTGTTGTCGTGAAAACTGTGCATTGTGTTTTTATATGTCCGGAGATATGTGTCTGTGTGTGCGTTTGTGTGTGTGCGTTTGTATGTGTATGTATGTGTGCGTGCGTGTGCGCGCGCGTATATGTAGGTGTGTGTGCATGTGTGTGTGTGTATTTTTGAAACAGTCCCGTTTTGTGATTTGGCTTAGCATGTGATGATCATGCCCGTGCATGTGTTGCGTGTTTTGTACGCGTTTTGGTTGGTGTGTGTGCGTGATGGCGGTGGTTTGCTGCAGTTTATTATCCCTTTCTATCGGGGAAGGCGTAGTCGCAGCCAGTGGCGCGCCCAAACCCTACCTACCTAACATTATTTGTGAATTTTTGGAAGTTTTGCTGGGGGAACAAACCGGAGTACCCGGAGAAAACCCCCGAGACGTTGCCCGAGTCGAAAGTAAATAATATTCGGAGAAACATAACGCCCAGATGCTGGCTCGAACCCACACCTGTCAGGCGCCATTGGTTTCTGGCTTGTGGACAAGGCAAGTTAGTCCCGCCTTAGCCCACTTGGCCTCAACACTCGCTCAACGTTTGTGATGGTGTGTGGGGCTGTATGCGGGAATGTTCAGAGCAAGTATGTTTGGGGTGTGGGATAGTACTTGTTTTATTATAGTTTATGTGTGGCACTATTTATTTTTTATTTGTTTGTACATGTCATTCTTTTAAAGATAGTCTACATTTTACATTTAATATGTTTGCGCAGGTACTCATCTTCAATCATCATATTCGTCGTCGTCGTCGTCATCGTCATCATCATCATCATCATCATCATCATCATCATCATCATCATCATCATCATCATCATCATCATCATCATCATCATCATCATTTCTGCTGTCATTCTTTGTTCCTTTCTTCTTTCGTTGGTTGGTTGTGTGTTTGTGTGTGAATGTGTGTGTGAATGTGTGTGTTTTCTTCTTCTTTTCGTTTGTTTCTTTCATTTCCCCTTTCTTTCTTTTCTTCTTTGTGCCTGTTATCTTGCCATAGGATTTAAGGGTTGATGGAAGACGTGCCAGCTTGCCTCTTTTAAGACCAGCCCTGAAAGAACTTAACACGAAACCCTGTCAAACGGGAAATTTCGATTGCACTATCACCTCCCCAACTCACGCACGCACACACGCACGCTCGTCGTGCCCCTGCATATACACTCACCCTCCAAATCACGCACACACGCACGCTCGTCGTGCCCCTGCATATACACTCACCTTCCAAATCACGCACACTCGCATTTAAACTTACGAATCTGAGGACACAAAATATCAAGCAAGAACACGCGCATGCTTTGTAACACATACTGATCACTCAAATAAGATCGCACAAATTTACACCAGCTAACGCGAAATAAAACAGTTACACAGAAGTCTAGTTATTACATAAACCTTTAAGAATATCTTGGTAACTTGTATTTTTCTTTGCAGATTATTTACGAAATTCCACTAACTTTCTGTCTATATGCATGATTATTAATCACACACAAATTTCAGTACTTTTTTTTTCTAGCAGATTATTTATATCAAATTCTGCCTTTTTCCTGGGTTGGTTCCGTTCTACTCTAAATGGAAAATGCGCATAGTCCAGCTCATACAAAAAGTTTGATTGAAGTTAGACAGAGACAGATTGCTAAATACATGGTCCTGGGTACAAACTCAGAATTACTCACAAAAGTTGCCATTCCGATTCTACTTTGCTTCAATTTTGGCAAAAATGACAGAACGGAAATTTTGGCCCTTCCGGCAATCATTTGTCACACAGCATGCGGGGTTAGTGAGATACGGACCCCACTACAATTCCTCCCTCCTTCCAACTCTCTCTCTCCCTCTCTCACACACACACCCACACACACATAGACGCACTCGTAAACACGTATAATTTGTCGAGCGCTGCTGAAATTATTTCTTAATTCGTTCTTCGTTGATCGCCATCCCAAATCACAGCTATTGAAAGTCTTCCCCCTTCAAAACCTCCCTATCCCCTCCATCTCCCCCCTCACCCCCCCCCCCCCCTCCACACACTCGACCGTTGAAAACGTGTGCAGGCGGCTTTAACGTCAACGCTGTCAGATCAGCTCAAAACCTCTTTTCCTGTCTAAAGTTGTATAGCGCTGGGGCACCGTTGGTGATTGGAAAGGTCGATGCAGAGACAGAGCCCGGTTGGCGCAAGTCGGAACGTATAAGGCTAATCTGTAAAGCACACACTCTTTTGAAATTCACTCTCCACTTTTCCTCTGAAAACGGTCAGTTAGCAGTGCTGGGCGACCCAGCCTTCCCTCAATGGCAGTGACACTCGCGCTCAGGGGCCAAGTAGCTCAGTTGGTAAGAGCGTCTTGCTAGTAACCGAAAGGTCGCTGGTTCGAATCCCGGATTGGTCAACGTGTGATCATATTATTTTCCCCTTTACCAACAACTGGCCCGCTGGTGTCAGTATAAATCGGTCCAGTAGTCACCTATATGCGAAAGTGTCGTGTGACTATAATCTACAAACAACTCGCACACTGCGTTGCTGAGGCTTACATCTGCCTCTTGCTTGAGAGAGAGGTATCCGCCGAGATTCAGCTACGCTATGTGTACCGTTCAAGGCCATTGATTTAAGACGTATTCGGCGCTGTGGCCATTTCAAGACTGGTCGACGTCCAACGTGTACACGAGCTGTGAAATCCCCATTCCAATCTCTCCTTTTCAAACGTTCTCTTTATATTTGCTACCCAGCTTTTTCCAACCCCACTTCTTCATTTGCACTGACCACACAAGAGACTACACAATTGCGGCGGTTGCATGCGAGCGTGGTGGTTCTAGTGTTCAGGTTCTAAAGCTCGATGCACATTGTACACAAGCTTGAGAAATGCAATCCCCTATCTTCTTAAGGTGCTCTGCTTAATTTATTACAGAGAACCAGAGAGGGGAGAGAGAGAAGTGGGGAGGGAAGAGAGAGGTGGAAGAACGAGGGAAGACAAACAAAGGGGATGTGTGAGTGTGAGAAAGAGACAGGGGAAAAAAGAAAAGAGAGGAGAGACCGACAGAGAGACAGATATTTTTTATTTATTTAATTTTTTTATTTTTTTATTTTAACAACTTTAGTATTACCGAGGTGAAATTCGGGCACTTTCATTTTCGAAAGTACAGCAGCCCCAAGTGAAGCGCTTTATCCAAAGTACATGCTGGGTGTGTTCTTGTCACCGGCACTCACCCATCTAGGACATGAGCGTCATGATCTTTAAAGTCCGTTATGATGGAATGCATGCGACACAGACTAGACCTCGGTTTATACTTTCATCCGAAGGAGTAGGAAACGGAAGAAAAGTGTCTTTCCCAAGGACACAACACAATGCCCCGGCCAGAGCTCGAACTCGGGACCTTCAGATCCGCAAGCCAACGCTCTAACCATTCAGCCACCGCGCGATAGAGAAAAAGAGACAGACACAGATAGACAGAGAGGGGGGTGGAGTGGGAGGGATGAGAAAAAGAGAGACAGATAAAGAGAGAATGTGTCTGTGTGCGTGCGTCTATGTGTGCGTCTATGTGTGCGTCTGTGGGCATGTAGAAACGACATTACTCTGACACAGACATGAAACTCTACATGGGTTTTTTTGACTTTTTTGACGGCCCCGTTATTTTGACGTCGAAATAGTGCTCCGTAGAGTTACAGCTGTTTTAGGATTAGGGTTAGGTTAGGGGTTAGGGGTTAGGGTTAGGGTTTAGGGTTAGGGATAGCTTCAAAAAATTGAAAATGTCAATATAATGTCAAATAAATGGAAAGTATGTCAAAATAATGTATGTTTTTTAACAACAGTCATCGGAACGTCGTTTCTACAAAAAATGTGTGTGTTTGTGTGTGTGGGCATGTAAAAACGACGTTCTGATGACACACACATGAAACTCCACATGGTTTCTTCTAACTTTATTGGAAGGCCGTACTATTTTGACGTCAAAATAGTGCTCCATTGAGTTAGGGCTGTTTTAGCATTAGGGTTAGGTTAAAGGTTAGGGTTAGGGTTAGCTTCAAACATTCGAAAATGTCAAAATAATGTCAAAGAAATGGAAAGTGTGTTAAAATAATCCCTGGTTTTTTTCCACAACAGTCATCAGAACGTCGTTTCTACACAAATGTGTGTGTGTGTGTGTGTGTGTGTGTGTGTACGTGTGCGTCCTTGTGTGTGTCTGTAACGTTTATTTCAGGTTGTGAGCTACAGGCGTGACAACGGACTTTTTACACTTTTGAACGAGCAAGTCCGCATTAAGGTTGTTTTAAAACCTCTTTTGTCCTTAAATCAGGAACCGCGCCAAGCCGTTAAGGCTTCCTTACCACTCATTTACATCATCGATTTCATCCCCAAGACAATTGCTGGCAAATCCGCTCTAGCAGAACGAGTCGATAGTGGCCACAATATATCCTGACACGTTCCAACGACAACAGTCAATAATCAGCACTTCGTACTCCCAAATTCAACAGGCTTAATTATTCAAAGCCACTAAAGCAACACACTTAAACGCGATCCCCTTTTTTCACCGTACTTCCGGGGATGGATTAGTGGTCGAAGGTACAATTGCCCATCTTGCCCGCAGAAGGTTCGATCCTGACGAGCGAACTACCCAGCATACTTCAAAGCGTTATTTTTTTGGTTGGTTGTTTGTTGAACCGATACAGGTGGCTCAGAGGTTAACATCGCAGTATGCATCAAAAGCCACGCGGGGTTGGTCGTAATTTCAAAACAATATTTTGTGAGAGCTTGATCTCTCGGTGGCCAGCAACTTTAATCTTGTAAGCACCGCAAAACAAGCACGATCCTCTTAAAAACGGCAAACTGATTAAAATAAACAAAAACAAAACCAGAAATGATAATAAGAAGTTATTTCGGTGTTACAACATTTTATGTTGGTGAACTTTTTAAAAAATGCAGATGATGAGATATTCACTACAAGAAAATAACATTTTTGGTTGTCTTCCAAACAACCAATGCATCCATTGCAAAAACAGGAAAATGAAACAAAGGGATGAGGTCACACACAAAAAGAGCGGGGAAAGATGATGGTGAGGTGGGGTTGGGATAGGCAAATCAATTTAGCGCAACAGTGACTTGAATCTTAAGTTACCGTTGAGGCTTCCATCAATCAAAATGCTACCACAAAAGCGTAAAAAATCAGTGCCACGAAATAAAGTAAGTAAACCCTAAGGATCTGATGCATGGACTGGTCCTAAACAAGTTACAATACAATACGACTTTATTTGTCTCAAACGGAGACAATTACACAATGTCCCAACATAACCGTCTCAGTCCAAAATGCATGGTACACGATGGTTTTGTTTCATGTTTAGTCCCAGACTTGTTGTCTCAGTGCATGCATCGCTAATCAACAGCCATCAGCAACGAAACAAGAGTGCTGTTGTTTAATCCTATATTCTACGTATATAGCAGCAATACAATCCAAAGCTATGGTTATGATTGAAACCAGCATTCTTTTTAGATAATGCAAAAAGTGTGAACATTTTCTTATAATATAAGACGCGACATGTTCACTGTGTTATAATGCAGATTTCTTGACTTGACTAAACTATTTTTTAATTCATTTTCCAGCCAACGCGAGGGTACATGGAACAAAAATCTGAATACATTACAATCTGGTGATAGGGTAGGATTTAGTCTTCAAAATCCACCGCCATCTTCATTTTGCCCCATGCCTCAACACCTCCATCTCGTCCTTCACAAGAAAGCGCTGAAATTGACAAGTCTGATTGGCAAACCCAAACCGAAACAAAACAAAACATTGGCAGGGCTGATTCTAGGATTTTGAAAAAGTAGGGGCAGGCCCCCCTTCCTTGAAAAAAAAGGGGGGGCCCCCCCCTGACCAAAACAGTGGGGGCGTCTTCTCGGCATATATAGGGTGTACACACAAACAAATATCCATACCTGTGATTGGTCAAAAAGAATAGCATCGGCCAATGAAAATTTGAGACACATCGCATATACAAGAGAGCA
The DNA here is from genome assembly GCA_036898135.1 of Oncomelania hupensis. Taxonomy (NCBI): domain Eukaryota; kingdom Metazoa; phylum Mollusca; class Gastropoda; order Littorinimorpha; family Pomatiopsidae; genus Oncomelania; species Oncomelania hupensis. Next base: position 13,953,804 of record CM072524.1, on the reverse strand, counting down.
ACTTCCGTTTAACTCCAGTTTCCGCTACGCCCTAGCAGACGACAGAAACGTCACAGTAAAGCCCGCTTCGATCAAGACATGTAGCGGGATATTTCCAAACTCCGCGGGATCGCGAACGCGCTCATCGAATTTCTTTGCGGGGAACAAACTTTGTGTGCGTGATCGTGCGTGATCCCGCGCATCCCGCGCCCTAGAATCAGCTCTGATTGGTATTAGCACATGGTGCTGTTTTTGAGGATAAATTACATTGCTGCCTGCCTTATCGCTGGCGATTACATTTTCCAACAACAAAGAATAATACCAAGAAGAAGGAGGTGAGGAAGAAAAAGCAAGTGCAAGAAGTTAGTCTAACACATTTCAGTCAAAAGACCATACATGAAAAAACAAAACAAAGGAAGAGGAATCGAATAAAACAGTGAACTGCCTGCATTCAAAAAAGGAAGAAGATGCAGACGGAGGAGTTAAAACAAGAAAGAGAACACGAAGGAGAAGAAGAAGAAGAAGAAGAAGAAGAAGAAGAAGAAGAAGAAGAAGAAGAAGAAGAAGAAGAAGAAGAAGAAAGATTGTTCACCTTCGTTGGGACTATTACCCCTCTCTCCCTCCCTCTCCCACTTCTGGTCAGTACTGTATGAGACCTGCTAATTAAAAATGTGCCTTCGAAATATTGTAAAACAAAATAAATAATAAAATTAATTTATGTAGAAAAAGAAAATGGAATTACGGACTTCACTTCAGTTTCCCTCTGCCAGCCTTATCATGTTTAGTTTGTTGTCCAAACCAAATTAAATTCTTGATTTACAGTGAAAACAAAATTATCTAGTGTTTAATCATTCATGCGTTCCGGAGTATCATAGATTAAATCTGCTAGATGGAAAAGACAGGTCATGTCGGACATGTGAAAGCACGCCAAATAGTTATTCTCAGAGAATGTTTAACTATACCTAATTTTGTTTGTCGAGGCTTGCTGGACGAAAATGAAATGATCTTCCTAAAAGCGTTTTGCGTTCTTCGCTTGTCTGGACGATATTGTAACGTCTTTTCACCGAAGTGATTTTAGATGATGATGATTGGAGACCAAAAAAAACCCAATAAAAACAACAAAGATGTGTACAGGAGAAAATTAAATTAGTGGCCGTGTTTTGTGTTCAATGTTAAAAAATAAATTTAAAAAAGGAAACTTCTGCAATGGAGAGCACTTAATTATCGTCTGTCACACACTAATCACAGATAATTATGTTTCGAAGGAAAAATAAAAGACATGATCTGTGGAAAATATTAAATCAAGCTAGTCTAGAAAAACTAAAATTAATTATATAAAAATAAAAACATATAAAAGCGATTACGGCGATACTTTCACTTTCCCTTCTGCCATCATTATCACAGACAAGCAACGTAAGATAATGTCACAAAAAACACAAAAATGTGACAGCATATATCAAATATAATAAAGTCGTGTAATGAATGTTATAAAAAACGAAAGGTCGCTCGTTGGAGATAGTCTTGTGAAATATAGTTCCACAGAATTCATGGGTGGCGTGGTGACGCAGTGGGCCTTGGTCGATGGTCGCGGAGTCCATTCCGTAAGAGGCGAACTTATGTGACGTAGGTACGAGACTATTCAGGTCACCGAGGGTTTTCTCCGGATACTCCGGTTTCCTCCATCTATTCACAATGGTATTGGATGCAGTCAATCAAAACTGTCAAATATAATAATTCGATGTCCTTTTCGTCTTCTAAGAGCGATCTCCCTGCCTTTACACCACATGTTTGAGTGAAAGATGTTCGTTAGTTGTGTGTGAGTGGTGGAACATGTGAGCGTGTATGTTGGTACAGATCGCCGCCCTTTGAGTCTGGTGATGTGGGGAAACGAGCATAAGCATTTATTGTTTTATTGTTTTAATTAATTAATTTATTTTAATTGATTAATTAATTAATTAAATTTCATCCCAAAGTCTCATACTGTGTGTATTTTAAAAATGGAAAAAGTCAACCTCGTAATTTACAGAGAACCACCTTGCCGCAAGTGCGCGATTGGGGCGATGGTGTAGGGTTGCGCTCTAACAAATACCTTGAATTTCTGATTCTGAATTGAATTCAAATTCGTAGCGATGATCGCCCTGAGCAGCGGTGAGCTCTTAAATGCGCTATTTAAGAACAATCCCTAAAGTATATCTAGAAGAAAGGAAGACTGCATAATTACAACACATTTTACCGAAGAAAAAAAGGAGAATTCTTTTTACAAACTAAAGCGATAATATCAGCAATCATGGGCGGATTAGGGGGGGGGGGAGGGGGATGGGAGGAGGGGTCCCAAGGAGCACGGAAACCCCTCTACTCCTTCGGAT
>CM072524.1:13846459-13948959 GCA_036898135.1 Oncomelania hupensis | reverse complement strand
ATATGCCAGTCATTTCATTTAGGAAAGGGTTTTCAATTTTACAGCAGAATTAATAGCTTTTTTTAATGTTGTTGGTTTTTTTTTAAATTGCTTGCTGCCTGTTTTCTGTAGCATAGTGTGTGGATTCACAGTCTGATTTACAGGCTTTGTATACTATACATAGCAAGGAACGACAAGAAATAATTTATGAGATCAAACATGTTCATTGTTTGATTATAAATGGGACAGATGTTAATTTATGTTGGATTCCATCACATTCTGGTTTATCTTTAATGGTTGGGCAGATTGAGAGGCAAAGAAATGTGCTTAGAACTTGAATTAAGTTACTGTTCGCATATCTTTAGCTACTAAAGAAACGTTCAACAGAATAGAAAAAAAGCATTTAAATGAAAATGTAATTATTCACCCAAATGTTCGTTACATATGGGTATTTCAAGACCTGTTGTAAAATTAGCGTATAGAATTTTCTTAAATTGCTTACGAATAAAAATTTTGTAAAACTATTTTTTGCTCATGTAATTGTACTTTTTCACTGGCTCATGTTCTGTTTAAATGCAGCGGTGTTGACTTTTTACTACCAGTGGAAATGAAAAACATTAAGATATTAAGGGATTCAACTCTTCCAATTTGCATCAAGCTTGCACATTTTTAAATGTATTAACCTGTTGGAAGATTTATGTCGTTTTTTAAAAATATATCTAAAATGATTATTGTATGAAGAGTCTATGTGTAAATCATAGTAGTAAACGAGAGAGAGAGAGAGAGAGAGGGAGAGAGAGAGAGAGAGAGAGAGAGAGAGAGAGAGAGGATTTTTTTCATCAGTTTTTCTAGTTGATGACTTGATGATTTTTTTTATAGTTTTCTAAATGTGCTTAATAATATGCTTATTTTCCTATTTTCAATGTTTAAATCACTTAGGTGCATAATAAACAATAAATGAGTAACCCACACACAAATCGGCTGTAGCAATACGCAGTGGAAAACTGTCACTTAACCTAATCAGAAAAAATCCCCTCACCATGAGAATAATCCGTCCCTGGAAAAATATAGTAAACGGGTAATGGATGATGATGATGATGATTACATTGCATTACATAATTGTTGCTTTAGGTCCAGCGGACTCTTCCGAGCCAAATCAGGACCGGGATGATGATGATGATCATGATGATGATGACGGTGATGATATGATGATGATGATGATGATGATGATGAGCTTTTCTCAACGCAGTGATATTACTTTATGTCAATTAATAAAGCAAACGTGCTCCTTTAACGAGGTAAAAGAATGCCTATTTTATTATTAAAGCAGTGTGACAGTTAGCTGGAGGCGGCACATTTGTCAAGTAATTTCACAATCGATCAGTCAAAACATCCCCCAGAAATAACAGAACCAACAGATAACAGAAACAACAGAAACAACAGGAACAACAGAAACAACAGGAACAACACAAACAACAGGAACATCAGAAACAACAGGAACAACATGAACAACAGAAACAACAGAAACAACAGGAACAAGGAATTTAAAAACCAGAGCTTGCAATAAGACTTCAGACGTAAGACATGTTTTAAACAAAGGCACTCGTTGTCATAGCAAACTCATGTGTTTATCTGCTCCAGCAAATATTAACTGTTGTTCTGTGGTGTTTAGTAGTAGTTTCCGGCATTGATGTTGTTGTTGTTGTTTGTAGATTATAGTCACACGACACTTTCGCATATAGGTGACTACTGGACCGATTTATACTGACACCAGCGGGCCAGTTGTTGGTAAAGGGGAAAATAATATGATCACACGTTGACCAATCCGGGATTCGAACCAGCGATCTTTCGGTTACTAGCAAGACGCTCTTACCAACTGAGCTACCCGGCCCCACATTTCCGGCATTGACAGATTCGTCAACCAACGTCGAGAAAAGGGACATAATTATGACAATCGAATATTGGCCCGTGCAGACAATCGGCCATTCGTAGGCCTAATTGGACTATGATAGCTCCTTTGAGCTGTAGTATTACCGGAATCCCCAATATACAAACTTTCGCGGACAGAAACGACATTCGACTCCTGAATTCACAAGACAAGCATACTATAATTATGTCTACAACGTCCTTTTACGATCGATCCAATGACGTACGTTTGATGGCAACAATGAAGTCAACTTGTGCGCCTCCCCACTTTGTCCCATTTGTTTGCATAGTGATGAGGATAACCACCATTGATTGTAATCACAGGCTCTTCCAGCGTCTTCAGTCAACGTCAAGGCTTATCATTGTCTTCCTTTACCGTCGCAAGACACGAAAATGAAGGCAGAGTGGTTTAGTTCTCTTTCTTTTCATCATGGCAAGAATCAGAAATGGGGAAAAAAGTTGCCGTTTTATTTGATGTTGGATACGCAGTAGTAGAAATGTTTACATTTTCCTACACATTTTGTTTTGTTTTATTGTTGGCCGTAGTTATTAATAGTGTTGCTTTTTATACTTTTAATGTCATCTGCGTCGTGAGTTCGATTCGAAGTGCAAATTAAATCCGCTGAAGACGAACGTCAAAAGTTTAACATCTCTTGCTCAACATGTTTACTGCGCTGCGACTCCAAATAAATGCAGCTTCGTAAATTGTGTTTGTATGGTAAACGATGAACCAGACATCGTTATGATAGGTAACCTTTATGGCGGAGTTGGTAAATGACAAAGCTGTATTTAAGGCACGACATTCAACAAGAAAGAAGAAGAAGAAGAAGAAGAAGAAGAAGAAGAAGAAGAAGAAGAAGAAGAAGAAGAAGAAGAAGAAGAAGAAGAACATCGTTATGATAGGTAACCTTTATGGCGGAGTTGGTGATTGACAAAGATGCATTTAAGGCACGACATTCAACAAGAAAGAAGAAGAAGAAGAAGAAGAAGAAGAAGAAGAAGAAGAAGAAGAAGAAGAAGAAGAAGAAGAAGAAGAAGAAGAAGAAGAAGAAGAAGACAGAGGAGGAGGAAGAGGAGAAGAGATGCATAATTCTTATAAGTGTTGGTTGCCTTTTAAAAGTTTGTTTTACAATAGTTTTAGTTGCCCTTTTATGTTTTTTAATGTAATATTTTTATTGAATGTTTTTAACATTATGTTGTACATTTTTAGTGAATTTATTCAGATTTTATATACCTACTGTTGTTGTGTAGTATAAATGGTGTATGAATGCGTCAAGCGCGGAGAGCACAGCCACTTGTGGCTGTGATGCGGCGCTATGTAAATCTACATTTATTATTATTATTATTATTATTATTATTAGTAGTAGTAGTAGTAGTAGTAGTAGTAGTAGTAGTAGTAGTAGTAGTATCAAGGAGGATTCTAAAAATAGCGCCGCAGCAGAGCTGTGTATAGTAAGCAAACGTTGTTGGTTTACACTATAAGGAAAAGACGGCAAAAAATTCTCAAAAAAGCCATCCATAGGTTTAAGCAACGCGTGCCCACTATACCATCTTTTAATGTCACAAAAATGGCAATTTTCAGGTAACAACTCATTGTCACAATAAATAAACACAAATCTTTGAGTCACAGTAGACCCTTTGAACTTACACCGTATAAATTTAGCAGCTGGTCACAAAAAAACCAACAAAATACCATTTTGCTAAAGTGCTTGTATGGAAGGTCTAGCTGGGCTTGTATAATAAGATCATCGCCTCCAAGTTATACTGTGTAACTCAAGCTAATGATTATTACCACACACAAATCTCAGCATACTCACAACACGCACAAATCCTGTGTGTTTTGTCCGCCTGAAGAAGAGCTTGGCTCGAACATTTGCACCGTATCGTTTTGTCTTGTTTTGATGTCGGAATTCGCATTCCTTTGGCATATGTACAGATTTTTGGTTCTCATTATTATCAATTGTGAATGCTAGAAGTCCTCTGTTTTGTTCCCTTTAAAATATTGAAGTAAATTAAAAGCCAATTTGAAAAGACGGGACCATCAATCTACACTCCAGGGTAAGGCTGCTGCGCTCCCTTGTCATCTCCATCCTCCTATACGCTTGCGAAACATGGACCCTCACAGCAGACCTATAACGAAGAATACAAAGCATGGTGATGAAGTCCTACAGAAGACTTCTGGGCATTTCTTATCCCCAGCACATCATCAACGACGAAGTCCGACAGACCATCACACAAGCCATTGGACAACACGATGACATGCTCACAGTGGTAAAGAAACGGAAACTATAATGGCAACGTCACCAGAGCATCAGGCCTTGCAAAGACCACCCTGCAAGGCACGGTGCAAAGAGGCAGAAGAAGAGGTAGACAGAAAAAGAGATGGGAGGACAACTTTCGAGATTGGACTGGCTTGACAATGAGCGAAGCCACGAGGGTTGCTGATAATAGAGAAAGATGGAGTACGCTGGTTAAACGAACATCGGTGGTGCCCCAACGACTTTCGAGTTACGGGATATAATAGGCTAGGATAGCTCTATTACGACTATACTCATCGTATCAAGGTGTACAGCGCTTCCGGGAAGTTACGGGTGTCCCAGTAATATACGACCGGAAGGAATTTTAAAATAAGTGATTGTGCTTTAGCCATTATTGATGGTTGTTAGCGTGAAATACGTAAGTGTGTTACTGAAATCAGTTGCAGACTGACAGGACAGAAGGACGGCAATATTGTTGTTAACATGAGAGAGAGAGACCCGGTGATTTGTTTTTATTGGAAATAATGAAGGTAAAAATGGACAGTTGACCACGACACCGGATAAGATCGGAAATGACAGGAAAGCGACAAGAACTATCGACTTTTTTTTTTTAAAATAATTGAAACGGCTCTGCATGAGACTCTTTCTCTATTCGTATAGCCACTGTCGGTCTTTGATTGGCCTTTTTTTTCAAAGTCCTAATATTGAGCACCCTGTGAAGAGATAAAACGGGCTTCTGTGATTGGATTTCAGCTATTACCGGTGTGAAGTTTTCACGAGATTTGTTCTTTATCCTTATAATGCCTTGTTTGTGTCTTGTCTGTCTATCTATCTGTCTCTCTCTTTGTATGTGTATTTGGTGCATTAATATCTTTAGTTATTTGTTACCTTAGTTAAGGTATATGGTCTTTTCAAATGAGGTTTATGTTATTATTTTGATTTTTTGTGTTCTGAATTATTTATTAAGGACTAGGTGTAAGAGAGGTCCATAGGACCTAATGTTAATATCCTATTACAGGTTTCGACTTCGACCCCCCACTCCAACCCCCCCTCGCTCTCTTTTTTCTCTCACTCTCTCACTCAAGTATTTGATCAAGAGACATAGAGGGGTCGATCAGTCTTCACTGGACACGATCAACGCAGACCATCAGAACTTCTTGCCTTCATGGAGGTGACTAATAATCCATCAAATTAAATTCCGTGCTTGCGTCATAGCTGTGATAGGTTGAACCGCGCAGACGTGACTATAATGGAGACTTAGCTTAGAGTAGACGGATCAGTCAGTGAGGTTAAGTGGAAGATGAAGTCTGAATCCTGGACCGCTATGCACGGCCTAAAACATCAAGAACTCTGGGATTATACCTAGGACGAACCCATGATTTACTATCGTTTTTGAAGAGGGACAACTGTCACTGCCTAGGACAATGTCCTTATTGGATCAACCGTTCCACGCATCAAGCCCCAGAACTGAACTGCAAACACTTATTTCACATCTTGAAATATGTTCCCAAAGACTGCAATGTTCAGGAACAAAACCATTTTCATGCGGGACTGCTACGAAACAAAAAGTGTGCGTTGCTCGTTACAGGTGCTACGGTATATGGTACAGCATGAAGCATTTATTTCAATGCATAACGAGTTCTTGCACCAATTTCCCGAAAAGAAAAAAAAAACACCAAACAAACATCGTTCTTGTCCCCTCGTCTTTCACGATGCAACAAACTGAGTGTTGCGATCTCTCTCCAGTTTCATGTGATGCAACAGAATCAGACTGATCTGCGACATACAGTCGCTGGGAGTGGGTGGGGATGGTGAGGGGAGAGGAGGGAAGGAGGAGGGAGGGGGAAGAGAGGGAGAGAGGGGCTGAATTGCACCACGGCACAAAACTGTAAATTAACTCAAACACCTAATAAACACATGTTCTTGGTTTCTATATTTTCCAGAAGGGGGACAATGGGAGAAAAAAGTGTAGGGAACAACCTAATACACTGAATTTTCCAATTGGACTAATAATAATAAATAACTAACCAATAATTGGACAACGTTTTTTATCAATCGTTCTACTCCTCCCCACCCCCACCCTCGACTCTTCTCCCCTCTCTCACCCTTCCATATACCGCATACATTATTCATCCAGCTAACCCTTGTCCAATCCAACAGTAAACATTCAAACTGGTTCATTGTAAGGGCCCAGTTACAAGGATTTGTTTACTTTTGGCAAAAACCGGGGTTACCCTCAAATTCGCATTGTTCTTACACTACACAATGATAAAGTGGGCTTTGGCTGCTTAAACCAACCGCTATAGTTTGACTTTTCAATATCGGTTCCGAAAGGAAGTTACTTCCCTTGATTTTAACGGTACAACCGTGCGTGCCTTTGAACCTAATCCTGAGTAAAACACGCGGCTTAAAGTGAGCGTCGTTGGTGTCTGGGGTAGGGTAGGGTCTATTTTATCAATCTAAAACTAAAAGCTTTACGAGCAATTGTTTTTACGGGTTCTGTCTCTTCGATATCTCCATTATTTTTAGCTCCAGAAGGTTGGCTGGCTAGACAACTGCTGCTGCTATTAACAGGCACCCAAACTACGGAATGCATTCCTTTTAAAAATAAAAATAGACTTTCGATAGTTATTTTTTGTTGTAAGCTTATTTTTTAAGTAGGGCAACACTCACTGTGAATGTTCAAGGGATCTGCCGATGAGGCGTGATCAAAGTGGGTCCCTTTAAGTAACAATAGTGCTGCACGTCTCCAAGTTTATTGAGTTGTTCGTTTACCCTGAACATCATCTCCTCTTTCTTTAATTCTACCGTACATTCTTCTATCCAAACACAGTCACCGGTCCCCTTGTGTGTGCTTTTTATTTCTCCCAATGCCCACCGCCGTAGCTCAATTGGTAGAGCGTTCGCCTGGCACACCGATGACCCAGGTTCGAATCCTGTGGTGGGCGATATAAAATGTGGCCATTTTTACTGTCCATTGTAGCAGTATGATTGCTTTGGTGGTTCAGTGTTGATTCAGATCCCTACCCCTCTTTCCCTGGGATGGTTATCCCCGTCTGCCATATCGCCAATGGTGGGTGTAGACGTTAAACCTCAATGTTCTTCTTCTCCCAACGATAGCCTACGATGATGACTGCTCATTTTTGTTACTAAGTAACAGTAGTCTTTCTTTGCTGTAAAAACAACAACATACAAGCAACTGCCTATGCAGAGGTCCCGCAGCCTTACTGCTTTCTAGGACTCAAGTTGAACAATGGCCGTGAAAGCACAGGAGAAGAATGAGTAGAGGAGGGTGCCATGATACCATGTTGGCAAAATTGATTGATTGATTGATTGTTGCTTTAGGTCCAGCGGACTCTTCCGAGCCAAATCAGGACCGGACAACCCCCGATCCGCATAAAAGATCTGCTGAAACAACCCTAGTGGGAAAATTGAACGCCCTCCACCGGCCAGTCACTTTACAATAAAGACATCCCACGCAGGGGACGGCTGAGGCTTTACCCCAACTACTCGAACCCCCGGTTACAAAAACAAAATAGAATGCAAACATCATTATAAATTATCAACAAAACATATACATATAAAATGCCTATATTGCTAAATAATACAATCATAGGAAGCCCTAGTGACCACCCGGCAGAAAGCGTCCAACACTCCCAAGCTGATCCAACAGACCTCATACACAAACAAGGAGTCTTGTCCAGGAAGAGTTTTCAAGAAAAAAAGTAGGTCATTGATCTAGCGAAGAAGAAGATAGTATAGCAGAGTGATAGGACAGAGCAGGAATGGGAAAGAGTAAATGAGGAAGACAGCGACAGTGGGAATTTAAAGCACTAAATTTCCATAAAGTGGGGATACTATTTATACTGAAAACCCCCGGCACTCCAACGGGGGTACTGTTGCCGCAGTGAATCTGTCTTGGCTACTAAGGAAAGACAGGTTTTCAACTGGGGCTGTCACTTTTCCCTTTATAGGTTTGAACAATGTTGGCAAAAAGGAGATGGAGGTATAGAATATGGGAAAGAACAATCAGAAAGAGGTTAAAGAGATCGACGAAGACGAACAAGAAGAAGGAGATGATGACGATGACGATGATGGTGATGACCACGATGGGCGACAATGATGACGATGATCGTAATGATGACGCGTCGTCGACGACTACTACAACGATGACGATGCTGATGAAGACAATCTCGACGACAACGACAAAGACATATACGAAGCTGTCGCTAATGCGGCTGATGTTGTGGTGGTGGTGGTGGTGGAGGTTGTGGTGATGGTGTGCTAGAGAAAAACCCAGCAGAAGATCGACAATGATGTACCTAGTAACTCGGCTAGGTAAACAAACGCATGAATTGTATGGCGCTGAGATAGACGCAAACAGAACTCTTCAAACTACACTTTCTTGCTCAAAATGTTACAGCACTGATTACCTAGAACCATAATTAATCCCCCCCACCCCCACCCTCCTGGTTGAGAACTGTAATATAAGTGAGAAATCAATCACTGAAACACTCAGAGTTGCATTTTCCCTCTCATAATACCGCTGGGTGCAAACAGAGAGTATGGAGTGGTGTGGGGAAAATAGCTGTTTGTAAAACCTCCTATGTACTACAACAGTACAGCAACGAGGGTGAGGAGATGGACAGCAAGTGCCCTCACAACGCTGTCCCGAAAGAAAGAGAGGTCCTTAATCTCACGCTTCTCTCCTTTACAAAACCTGTAGCCTTAACTGTAGTGTCACGATTCGGTTTTCTAAACCAGTGATGACAGGGTTTCTAAGTCTGTTATAGAGGACGGAATGTGAGAGAGAGAAAATAAATTAAAGTGTATTGCTAAGTTTCAAATAGTGTAATTAGAACACGAGCATTATTTTATTACTGTTGCTTCGTCACCCTAAACGTGGTCAAAATTGCCGCTATATGAGTATGAGGGCAGGCGTGTATTATCACGTGCCGTGCAAGTTTTGTTTTGCAGGGATAGATAGATAGACATTCAGTGTTTATAGGGCCCAGCGGACTGCCAAGAGCCGAATAAGGACCACTGTTTTGCAGGGAGCGATGTGCGCACTCAATTAGAGGGTGCAATAAATATAACCGCTGTGCTGAGCCGAATTGTGTCAGTCACAGAGAGGTACTGGTATAGATAAGTACTCTAGTGCCAGCAGTGTTCTCAAGGGGGGGTTGTGCGGGCGTGGTTTGTCTATTTGCCACCCCTTGGGGTCATGAGCAATCTTGCCACTGTAGATTGTTCTAACCTATAAAGGGAAAAGTGAAAGCCCCAGTTGAAAACCTGTCTTTCCTTTATAGGCATGACCGCTTCACTGCGGCAACAGTACCCCCGTTGGAGTGCCGGGGGTTTCAGTATAAATAGTATCCCCACTTTCTGGAAATTTAGTTCTTTAAATTCCCACTGTCGCTGTCTTCCTCATTTGCTCTTTCCCATTCCTGCTCTGTCCTATCACTCTGCTATACTATCTTCTTCTTCCCTAGATCAATGACCTACCTTTTTTTCTTGAAAACTCTTCCTGGACAAGACTCCTTGTTTGTGTATGGGGTCTGCTGGATCAGCTTGGGAGTATTGGACGCTTTCTGCCGGGTGGTCACTAGGGCTTCCTATGATGTTATTATTTAGCAATCTAGACATTTTATATGTATGTGTTTTGTTGATAATTTATAATGATGTTTGTATTCTATTTTGTTTTTGTAACCGGGGGTTCGATTAGTTGGGGTAAAGCCTCAGCAGTCCCCTGCGTGGGATGTCTTTATTGTAAAGTGACTGGCCGGTGGAGGGCATTCAGTTTTCCCACTAGGGTTGTTTCAGCAGATCTTTTATGCGGTCCTGATTTGGCTCGGAAGAGTCCGCTGGACCTAAAGCAACAATCAATCAATCAATCATTGTCTATTTGCCGCCTATCTCAAGCACAGTGTCGTCCTGCTGCGACGGCCATGCGAGACCGTTTTCCAGTCGTCCTGGAGCTGAGGTCCTGAAGAGAAGGAGAGAGCTGCATGCACAACTGGGACCACTCGGACCAGTCTGGTCTTTGTGTTGTGTCGTCTTGTCCGGACCGAGGATTATCACCGTTAGCGTAAGTACCTGCAGGCGATCCCTGGGTGGCCACTTTACTCGGGTGCAAGCATATTTGTATAAACATGTATATAATTTATACTATGAAGGAGAAATATGAGAGAGAAAAGTCTGTTTTTGTATGCGGGAATATAAATAATTTATATTTGATAATTATTTTTCAAAGTTTGTAAAGAGAAAAAATTTATGCATGACACGTTTGAATTCTTTGCATATCGTTGTAAAAAAGAAGTAAAAAATAAATCAAAATGATTCTTTTATCAATGATTAAGGAAAGATAGTGAGCGTTGTGGCCAAGTGGGCTAAGGCGGGACTAACTTGCCTTGTCCACAAGCCAGAAACCAATGGCGCCTGACAGGTGTGGGTTCGATCCAGCATCCAGGCGTTATGTTTCTCCGAATAATATTTACTTTCGACTCGGGCAACGTCTCGGGGGTTTTCTCCGGGTACTCCGGTTTGCTCCCCCAGCATAATTTCAAAAAACAATCAAATAATGTTGGGTAGATTGGGTTTGGGCGCGCCACAGGCTGCGACTGCGCCTTCTCCGGGGGAGGCGGCCCAGAGTTTCCCAAAAATAAACTGCAACCCAAAAAAAAAAAAAAAAAAAAAAAGATATACGATGGAATTTGATCAGTTTTCAACAGTTGTAAAGGGAAATAATTCATAAGTCAAAATTATTTCGTTTCCGATTATAATAAAAGGAATTAATTTGGGAAAGTTCATTTTAATTATGATAAAAGGGGAGGGGTAGAGATAATTTATGAATGAGCTTGATAATAAATAGAACGGAGTAGGGTAGTAACGTGCACCAAGATGCAGAACAGTACGTGGGTATTTTGCCTATGTTGGTTAATAATGCGATAATTTATTCTTGTGCGTGTCTTAGTGTACTGGTACTCGAACTCCTGTATTTTTTTTTATAACAGAAAACCTTAATGAGGTATTTCCTTATTAATAGACTGTCAACATGTAGACTACAACGGCTGTTTAGCCAAAAAGGAAAACCTCTAATCAATTTCTTCAAGTTTTACATTGGCCCCACAAACACGCAAGATCGGGAAACGAATTGCTCGTGCAATATTAATAGAGCTACGGTGACGGCAATGTAGAAAAAAACGGTCTCGGCAGGTCACGAAGCAAGAAGCTATCATCATCGTCGGTGTCGTCGTCATCAATCAATCAATCAATCATATTCAGTCACTCATCAATCAATCACCAATCATCATCTTTTACTTCTAGTTGTTCTTTTTCGTCGTCATCGTCATCGACGTCTTCTTCATGTGAAAAAAAAACCATAAGAGTTTCACAATAATAATAATAATAATAATAATAATAATAATAATAATAATAATAATAATAATAATAATAATAATAATAATAATAATAATAATAATAATAACGGGTTTTTATATAGCAAGTACTCCAGCCTACGACCAGACTCACCGCGCTTTACATAGTCAATACATAAAAATACATGCACTCGATCAAACATCGCTTTTGTTACGATACACCAAAAGACGGAACAGTAAAAGTAAGAACTATTTACAACTATGTACAAAATGACAAAAAAGACAAAAATAGAATAGCAAAAACTTATTCACAGCTATTTATATGCCCGGATAGACAAAGGAAAGGAAAACAGTATAAATATTTACAGCCGTGTAAACACTTACGGATCAGACAGATACAAAAGAGAAGAGAATGACAGAATAACTAAGATTGCGAGGCTGCTGCAGTAGCACCACATAAGTACTCGCGGTATGTTTATCACATAAAAGACTTCTTGCTATGACACACACACGACAGATTTAGAACAGATATAATAATTATACACGTGACGATACTTCACGGATTTGTTAAAACTAAATACTCATACTGAGCATGCTATATCTTGTAATACGTGTACACTGGCGGTATTAAATCATCATCATTATCATCATCATCATCATCATCATCTGCATCAGCTTCGTCATCACGGATACGCGCTTTCTGTGTTTGTGTGTTGTTAAATGCATATGTGTTGCCGCTATTGTAGTTACTCTGTTCAAAACAAAGTCGTATTATATTGTATTGCGTTATATTGCATTTCCCCAAATCACCAGTCAAGCTCAAAGTGCGGCGTTCTGTAGCACCATATAGGCTCACATGTTACACACTTTCTGTAGCACCATATAGGCTCACATGTTACACACTTTCTGTAGCACCATATAGGCTTACATGTTACACACTTTCTGTAGCACCATATAGGCTTACATGATACACACTTTCTGTAGTACCATATAGGCTTACATGATACACACTTTCTGTAGCACCATATAGGCTCACATGTTACACACTTTCTGTAGCACCATATAGGCTCACATGTTACACACTTTCTGTAGCATCATATAGGCTTACAGTTTACACACTTTCACATACACACCACACACATTCAATCATTCCAACATGTGGTGTAAAGGCAGGGAGATCATTAGAGGACGGAATCGCAAACGAACTTAATTTTTTTTAAATATTTTTTTTTTAATGACAGCAGCATCCAATACCATTATTTGAATGGAGGAAGAAAGAAACCCCTCGGTAATCTGAGTACGCCCAAGTCACATAAGTTCGCCCCTGACGGGAACCGAACCCGCCACCTTCAGCATTGAAAAACCAGCGACTAACCCACCGCGCCACAAGGCCATCTGTATAACAGACGCTCTGGCTTCTACACAAATGACAGGCTGGGTGGGAACGGAGCTAATGGACGAGGTCGTTTTACTGTTTGGCTGAACGATCGCTGTTGTAATGGGGTGCTCTCTGGTTTCACTAAATAGCTGGCATGTGGTAACAGCACACGGTCATCGGAAAATAGTCCGACAAGGCCTACAAGCACGTGATCACTATAAAAGCCGTTGACACACCCGTCAAGGAATTAAAACAAAAAACACAGACCGACACACCCAGCGACCGCAAGAACACAAGACTCACATGTGCATCTATTTGAATGACATGCACTACATAATAGTCAGCAAAGCGCAATTACAGAATAAGGATGGAAACAAAAGACCAGAAGCCTTGGTAAAGTAAAATATCGTTAGAACAAATGGGTTCCTCTTTATCATAATGAGGAAAGTAAACTGATTAGTATTAGTATTCGTAAATAGGTCTATTTTTATTTTGAGATTGAGAGGGTAGCAACTATGTCAGATTTGTCAGGCTCAGATTTGTTTTTAAATATAAAGTCTGTTCGTTGATAAAATGGATTTTGACTTTTATGTATATACAGTGAGCCCTCGTTTATCGCGGTAGATAGGTTCCGAGACCGGTCGCGAAAGCTGAAAATCCGCGAAGTGGGTTCACCCTATTTACATTATTTATTTAACGTATATTCGTACACATACATAAACATTAACACATGTACAAATACATAAACATGAACACGATTTTTTAATTAAATTTATGATTGCATATTACATTATTAATACTATCGTTGTAATTTAACAAAATATCATTTCAAAATTACTTTATTATCTTAAACAAGAGATAAGATTAACTCATGGATTTGCTGTGTGCAATGGCAATAAATAATGGTGTACATTCCAATAATAGCGACATTTCTTTCTTATTTACTTTCGAAAACCATAGTAATAGTACACGTTGATCAGAAATTGTGTGACATTCCTCTAAGTACTCTTTTCTACAGCCCAAGCAATAGCAGAGGGGTCATCGGGCGAAGCCGGATAGGGACTGAAGCACTAGAGCTCAAAATCCCCTGAAACATAGCGTCCAAACAACAGGAAACTGTCTCTGGATGTTTGTCTTCCAGTTCAGTTCAGTATTAGTATTTTTTTCTTTCTAAAGCCATCGACAGACGCGTCCAAACCGCAGATGGAACTGCCACAGGACACTGCCTCACATATAACAGGAAAGGATACAGAATGTGTGCATTGCTTGTTACAAATGCTACAATATATGACACAGCACAAAGGATTTATTTCAAAGCCAAGCGAAGTCTTACATGACCTTGAGCATTTCCGTTCTTAAGCAGTTGATCTCTATAAAAACAAACAAAACAATAGTGGACACGTGCGTCCTAATAACAAGGAATCTCTCATCGAACATCGTCTGGCGAAGTACAAAGGAAAAGCGACAGAGTAAATCGAAACACTAACGAACTACGATTCCCAGAGACGTCTGGCTCAGTCTTCAGCATTGAGATGTCTGTTGTCACAAGGCGCATGTGCTCAAGTAACAAGCGACAAAACAGAACACAATAGAACCGTCGTCAACCAGTCTGGCAGAAGAAGAAGAAGAGGAATGATGATGATGATGATGATGATGATGATGATGATGATGATGATGATGATGATGATGATGATGATGATGATGATGATGAAGAAGAAGAAGAAGAAGAAGAAGAATGGGGGTACAAGAAGTCATGCATGCCAATGACAAAACAAATAACTATACTAATCATGCAGCACGATGATGAAGAAGATGAAGAAATTTTAAAAAGAAGAAGAAGAAGAAGAAGAAGAAGAAGATGATGATGATGATGATGATGATGATGATGATGATGATGATGATGATGATGATGATGATGATGATGATGATGATGATGATGAATTTACGACGATGACGATGATGATGATGATGATGACCTCTGTCATTTGTCTCGTTGTTGCAGTTGGATCCACATGTGTCTCCCCAATTGTGGTATGCATCTTGGCCAACCTTGGCATTCCAGTCGCCTTGCACTATTACTATGTCCTTCCTCGGCACATGGCCAAGGACAACCTCCTGCAAATGTTCACAGAAATTCTCCACTTCGTTTTCGTCATAGTCTGATGTTGGGGCATAGGCCTGGATGATGGTGATGTTGAAAGGGGCTGCTCTCAAAGGGATGGTAATAAGTCTACTGGAGACTGGGAGGCAACCCATGACAGTGGTTACAATGTCTTTGTGGACCAAGAGTCCAACTCCGTGTTCGTACCATGTGAGTGTACAACATCAGCCCTACCATTATTGAAGTTATCAAAAGCCTGTATCCCCGTTGGGGTGCCGGGGGTTTCAGTATAAATAGTATCCCCACTTTCTGGAAATTTAGTGCTTTAAATTCCCACTGTCGCTGTCATTCTAATTTGCTCTTTCTCATTCCTGCTCTGTTCTATCAATCTGCTATACTATCTTCTTCTTCGCTAGACCAGTCACCTATCTTTTTTCTTGAAAACTCTTCCGGGACAAGACTCCTTATTTGTGTATGAGGTCTGTTGGATCAGCTTGGGAATATTGGACGCTTTATGCCAGATGGTCACTAGGGCTTCCTATGATGTTATTATAATAATAGCAATGTAGGCATTTTATATGTGTTTTGTTGATAATTTTTAATGATGTTTGTATTTTATTGTGTTTTTGTAAATGGGGGTTCGATAAATTAGAGTACAGCCTCAGCGTCCCCTGCGTGGGATGTCTTTATTGTAAAATGACTGGCTGGTGGAGAGCTTTCAGTTTTATCACTAGGGTTGTTTCAGCAGATCTTTGATGCGGATCAGGGGTTGTCCGGTCCTGATTTGGCTCGGAAGAGTCCGCTGGACCTAAAGCAATGATCATGTAATGTAATGTAAAAGCCTGTATGACAAGGTTACCAGTGCAGTCTTCCACAATATCGCCATCGGAAACTGGTTCAGAACAACAATCGGTGTGCGTCAAGGATGCCTACTCTCTACAACACTCTTTAACATCTTCCTAGAGCGCATCATGTCAGATTCCATTGCTGATCGCGAAGGCACAGTAATAATAGGGGGTAAAGCAATCTCCAACCTCCGTTTTGCGGATAACATTGATGGATTGACTGGATCGAGAGGAACAAAAACTTGAACAGCTGATACAGAGGGTTAACACTACCTCCAGAGCCTTTGGAATGGAAATAAGTGCACAGAAGTCCAAAATGATGACCAAGAACTCCAATGGCATCAACACGGACATCAAGGTCCAAGGCCAATCTCTCAACACGGTGCATAGCTTCAAATATGTAAGAGCCATTGTATCAGACAATGTGTCCCGAGAGGAAGCCCTCTTAAGGATCGCACTGCTGCCCTTACAAGGTTGAAGCCCATTTGGAAAGACAGGACCATCAGTTTATACTCCAAGGTATGGCTGCTGCGCTCCCTTCTCATCTCCATCTTCTTATACGCTTGCGAAACATGAACCCTCACAGCAGATCTACAACGAAGAATACAAAGCATGGAGATGAGGTGCTACATTTTAGTTTTCTGGGCAATTCCTATACCCATCACATCATCAACGACGAAGTCCGACAGATCATCACACAACACATTGGACAACACGATGATATTCTCACAGTGGTGAAGAAACGGATACTCCGATTGTATGGCCACGTCACCAGAGCATCAGGCCTTGCAAAGACCACCCTGCAAGGGACAGTGCAAGGAGGCAGAAGAAGAGGGAGACCGAAAAAGGGGTGGGAGGATAACATTCGAGAATGGACTGGCTTGACACTGAGCGAAGCCATGAGGGTTGCTGAGGACAGATAAAGATGGAGTTCGCTGGTTAAACGATCATCTGTGGTGCACCAACGACTGTCGAGTTACGGGATAGGATAGGACCCACTTAAGGGAATCGAACCTAGTTGCAACAGCGCGATGGGCACGACTGACAACGTGCTGTAAGAAACAAAGGAAATGTGACAGAGTGAAAGACGCCTGGAAATACTAGCCAATCACGGTGTCCAGCGGCGTGTTATGCGGCTTAACCTTTCTCTTAAGACTGTCGCCAAAGTCCACACGGCCCTGTATGCACGTTTTCATCACTACCAAACATAACTGTAAGAACGAATAAAGAAATGGATGTATGATTGAATGAATGAATGAATAAATTAATAAATGAAAACTTGTCTGGCGCACACCAAGAGATCAACACCCACAAGGTGCGCTCCAAGCTCACTTTTATTCCAAGAACCCTGAAACCACCACCATCACAACACTGGTCCTGACCAAACATTCTTCAATCAAATCTCTGTCTCCATTTGTCTGTCTGTCTGTCTCTCTCGCTCTCTCTCTCTCTCAGGTGTGTAAAACATTTGCCTAATTTGAAGATAGAAAATGATACATACTTTACTTGACAAATATCTTTTCAGTTTTACGAGAACAAATGCCCCAAAACACGACTCACATGTGGCTTCCGTTGATATGTCAGATTATATTTTCAAACATCTTGATGACTTTTGGCGGCTGTGGGAGAGGGACGGGGAGAAAAGGTGGAGGAGAAAGGGGTGGTGTGGGGTGGAAATGGGGGTGAGAGAGCGGGGGCCACAGTTTCCGATTATGGCTTCAAAAATCTTGACAATCTTTGACTTTACTTTTTTTGTAAAAGTTTCTGGATTATGGCTTAAAATAGTTGACGAACTCAGACGCCAACAACAAATCCATTAGACAGAAAATGACGAAGACCTAATTATCTTCTCTCGCCCTTACTCCAAGTTTAAAAAAAATCTCAATTTTCAATCTGAAGATTAATGATCTTTACGATTTTCAATTTTTGAAAACCTCGCAAATCCGTATTTAGAAGAAGGAAAAAAAAAGTTTTGATTCTCCGACTACAAGATTCTATCCTATCCTAGCCTAGCCTATCCGGTAGCTCAGGTCGTTGGGGCACCACAGATGATCGTTTAACCAGCGTACTCTAGGTTCACAATTTGATTTATATTTGCACGACACTGAGTATGTAGTAAGCTTATCCATGTCGCCTAGTCAACGCATGGGTTGATATAGTTAACGCAGACAGGGTCTAACAGCATTTAACTAACGGGCAACTTCTGACGCGCAAGCAAGGGACGAAACGAGTACAAATGCACAGATGACCTAGCTTGCATATATACAACAAAGTTAATTCACTCTCACATGGTTTAGTCCAGCAACGAGAAACTAAACTAAACTTTTGAGCTATAGAAACTAGGAAGAAACATTATACCGCTAAATGAACTATATTCTACTTGTCTGCAAAAGTCAGACGCTTTTGACAGCCGCCTAAGAAGCCCCTCAAGACTAAACAGATATTAAAACCCTCAAGACCAATACTGTTGTGTCGTCTGCCTGTCACGCTTTGAATGGAGCTCTTCAATTATTCAAATAAGTGAAGTGGCGTCAAATTGCCGTCCACCAGGAGATTGCTGGAAGTTTCTTAAAAGATTACGGCCGACCAGAAAATGACATTCAGATAAGTTCCATTGAGTAGAACCAAATTTGACGTAAATCAATGAGCCCCGCGCACAGAAATTGACGTTTCTCGTTCAATGAATTATTATACGTACGTTTCTCGTTCAGTGAATTATTATACGTACGTTTCTCGTTTAATGAATTATTATACGTACGTCTCTCGTTCAATGAATTATTATACGTACGTTTCTCGTTTAATGAATTATTATACGTACGTTTCTCGTTTAACGAGTTATTATACGTACGTTTCTCGTTCAATGAATTATTATACGTACGTTTCTCGTTTAATGAATTATTATACGTACGTTTCTCGTTCAATGAATTATTATACGTACGTTTCTCGTTTAATGAAATATTATACGTACGTTTCTCGTTTAATGAGTTATTATACGTACGTTTCTCGTTCAATGAATTATTATACGTACGTTTCTCGTTCAATGAATTATTATACGTACGTTTCTCGTTCAATGCAGTAAACGAAGAAAGGAGGGGGAGATGGAGAGGAAACGAGAGAGAGGGTGGGGGAGGGAAGAGAGAGAGAAAATATATGCAAGCAAGGCCATCTGTGCATCTTAAGACTCTTTTTGGTCCCTTCCTGCGCTTCAATAGTGAAGAAACGGAAACCCCGATGGTATGGCGGCGTCATCAAATCATCAGGCCTTGCAAAACCTATCCTGCAAGGCACGGTGCAAGGAGGCAGAAGAAGAGGAAGACAGAAAAAGAGGTGGGAGGACAACATTCGAGAATGGACTGGTTTGCCACTGAGCGAAGCCATGAGGGCTGCTGAGAACAGAGAAAGATGGAGCACGCTGGTTAAACGATCATCTGTGGTGCCCCAACTAAACGACCTTTGACTTACGGGATTGGATAGGATAGGATAGGATAGGATAGGATAGGATAGGATAGGATAGGATAGGTTAGGATAGGATAGGATAGGATAGGATAGGCGCTTCAGTGCGTTGCAAAAAGTGATGAAGTTCTCAATTAAGGCCTAAAATCAAAGTGTCGGACTCATCCATTTCAAAACAGTCAAACGAAATCGACGCAGACAGTGCGAACACAAAAGTAAGTATGCCTGGCCCCTGAAAGTGACTTTATGTATCCGCACTCGAATGGTTTAAAGAAAGCGTACTTTAATAATTACAACGACGTACACGACGATCCTGGACAGACAACCCTGTCACGTTCAACGACTTTGATTCATTGTTGAAACGACATGATCACATCGCGCTGTCAGACCACATAGCCGCTACGCAAACGCTGAAACCGTGTCAGTAAACGATCAGCCGTTTTAAGAAAACAAACTTCAAGCAAGTTAAAAGAAAAATTTAAGAGGCAAAAACCTTCTATTGCCGGGCAGGCCGGCTTTGGAAAGAAAAAGAGAAGGAGAAAAACTTTTGGCGGTCTTATGAAAGGGAAACGAGGAATCAAAAGTCAAAAGTTGAGACTGGGACCAAAGATATGAATGGCTTGAGCAACAAAATGTACGAAACTGTATAAAAGAAAATTCCGTCAGACGAAATGAGGAATCCAAATGCAAAAGTTTAGAGGTATCGACTCTCATGCATAGAAAAGTAAGACCAAGATCAATGCTAAGAACACTTTATATTCATTAATAATACGGCAATGACAGGGAAACAAGGAATGGAGAAGAAGATCAAGACTGAACGTACACGAATATGACAGGCACCATCAGAGCTCGACTATGTGGAACTTTTCACAAAGGCTGGAACAGTCTCCTGCGCTCTAAACAAATCGCTGTCATCGCCAACCAGAAACGGTAGGGACAAAATGAATGTCATAATTTGGAACGTTTTGCAGACCATTGAATTTTCTCCGTCATTTAGGTAATCAAGAGTTGGCTCACAATGTAAACATCTTACGACCTATCTAACGAACCTTTAGGTAATTTTCCCCGTCATTTGGGTTAATCAAGAAGAAAGTGGCCCTCCCTCTCCGGCGTTGACGTCAGTGATTTAGGTAATGCCAGTTGATCCCTCTGTGCCACTCACCAGAAGAGGGGAGATCATCGGACCCACTTCCTCTCTAGACCGCCCGAAAGTGAAACAACCCCCTAGCACTGACCGGAGAGGCGGTAACTCCACCTTAATGCACGTGTGTCTGAACTGAAGGCTGAACAATCAGACCTGCTACGGACAACTTCGGCATTGTGTGTACAAATTGTTAACATGTTCTCTATGATGACGATGATGGTAATGATGATGATGATGATGATGATGATGATGATGATGATGATGATGATGATGATGATGATGATGATGATGATGATGTCAGCGCCGTTAGACGCTTCGTCTAAGTCAACAAGTCGGCTCCTCGGGCTGTTTGAGATAGACCCTGTATCGGCCAGCGTCTTCAGCAATTCTTAAGCGGAAAAATGCTAAATAAGAACGATTAAGTAAAATCGACGACGATGATGATGATGATGATGATGATGATGATGATGATGATGATGATGATGATGATGATGATCAAGATGATGATGATGATGATCATGACGATGAAAAATAAGACTTTTACAAAGTTCTAAGCCTCGTCTTTGGTCAGCAGAATCAGTCCAAAGATCAAGACAGGTACTGGTGTATTCACAGACCTGGGATGTGGGTTGGTGGGGGGTGGGGGGAGAGAGGACACCCACTCGGTGGAAAAAGTGTTCATTACCGTCCACTGGATCATCATGTAGAAAAGATAAACCTCACAAAGTAGTAAGGCAGTGTGTGTTATACAGTCAACTTTGAGGGAAAGTCTTCATTGGCAACTCCTGTTCTGACACCACCACACATCACAACGCGCTGTACAGTCTTACACTAACAAAGCCTGGTCTTTTGGTCTCTCAGTCGAAGCTGTCAACAACAAGACATTGGTCGATATCACAGAACGTGAGCATGACAGGAATTGTTTTCGTCCATACCATCATTTATCTCAACTCGCTGACATGATCTGATTGTAGATTCACAACCGTACACTGTCAAAGTGTTAAATGTTTTGTCACTATGTAACATGGAGAAGGTTTGATGGACAAAAAGGTCGGGTAGCGAGATTTAGTGTAGAAGTATTCTACACACACACACACCCACACACACACACCACACACACACACACCAATAAACCCTGTATCTCTTCGCATTGCTAATTTAGGGCATTCGTTTCAGAACGGGTTTGGGTTTACAGGTTTTTCTATAATAGTGGGAGTTATAGTAGTTTTTATCATTATTATAGAAAAAACGATGATCTATTTCTAAGAATACAGCGCTTTTAATCGACCGTACTCATTGTGGCGCACAACATTACAAAAAAAAGAGTGTTTTTCCCCCCGGACTACAAATGACTTTTTGCTAGTCCTACCCACTGAGACGAGAGACGTAATTATGGAGTGGGTTTCTCTTATTAATGGATGTTAGCATTAGAATGATCAACTTTTTGTTCATTTGTTTTTTTTTCTCAATTTATCATTAAAACTGGCCGAAAGTCATCTTTTAATTCATACTATAGCAATATTTCAGTTGCTGAGTTCATGATATATATAGACGATGGAATGCATCAACAAAATTAAATACTATAGAGTGTTTATGCGTGTGAAGATGGTGGTGTTTTTAGCGAAGCGAAGGTTCCTTCCATCTAGGTTTATTTAACTCTCAGTGTACCAATTACGCAAATGGATCAATAACAGGTGTCATCGCTTTTCTGAGGATCTAACTTTAACAGGCGCTTGAACGTTAGAAGCTGTCCGCAAACAGATGAGTGTTCTATTTCAGCCTTCAACAGTCTTCCACACCGAGGAACCCGTCATCGTTGTTCAACCGATTTCATAGCCAGTGACAAATGCCCGATCGTTCTTTGTCCTTTTATCAACAAAACCACACACAATTCCAAGCATGAAACGAGGCTCATAGCCCAAGGGGCATTTTAGCCACAAGTAAGGGAGGAGAGGGGGACGGGCGACAGAGAAAAAGGAGGGTGGGGAAGGGGGAATTACAGACATTAAAAAAACAATGAACGGCACAAAAAAGGACTGCTCTATAGGCATCACAAGACATATCTCTGAAATGTCAAACACCCGCTTTAAAGTTCACATTGGCTCAGTATGGAAAGAAATGTGTATATTAACCATCACATCAAATATAATATGTGTACAAAATAACACAAACATGTATGCATCACCGTTTTGAAATAAGTCGGTTTCACAGACGAAGAGAAAAGGGAATGCGCATTATTAAATAGGGACATCCCTACTCCAACAAAACGGCTTAAATTTAACAACCTGCTCTTTAATTTAGTATTGATCAGCTGGTTAAATGTAAAGACCTTTGGGCGAGTCCCAAAGTATTTAGGTAACAGAGAGGCGTTTTTATCTATCAGTACAGAATTTTTACATAGAAATAAATAATGAAACTCGTCACCAATTTTATCTAACTCACACAGAGAGTACACAATCATAAACGCGTGTGAGGACAGATTTAAAGAACACTTGCTCGGAGGTTACCCTCCATCTATTTTTTTTTTTTATCTCTGAGTGAATCCGGCACGCGTATGAATAATGCAGTATTCTATTAAGAGAGTAAATGAACAGACATTGTGTTCTGTTGCAGATATCTGTAAACACACTTCGGCAAAGGATTTGGAATGTAGAGCAATTTGTGTATCCATGGAGTAGTGTTTTTCTTATGGATGGCAACATTCGGTTATCGCCTCTTGCCGATTTTATTTGATTGGTGTATCTCTTTTTCTGTTGGCCTGACTGAATCCCTCTTCCTCTCATCATCATCATCATCATCATCATCATCATCATCATCATCATCATCATCATCATCATCATCATCATCATCATCATCATCATCATCATCATCATCATCATCATCATCGTCACTGCTTTTTATTATGTTGTTTTGACCTCTGCAATGAGACACACTTCCTCCCTCTTTAACCTGCTAAACAGAGAGAGAGAAAGAGAGAGAGGGAGGGAGAAAGAAAGAAAAAAAAAGAGAGAGAGAGCTATCCAATACATACAATAAAAAGACAGAAGTTTTCAAAATCCAACTTTTACATAGCTCTAGATTTAATTTTTTGAATACTGAACACACATTAAAAAAAAGATAGATCGAATTCTAGAGAGAGTCTCACCGAGACGTTGTTTAACTGCCTGTTGCGTTCAATTCCGTCTCCGAGAACTGTCTTAGTCAAAATCGATTGTTTCATTTAACCTTATTGTGATTTTTAAACTAGAGACAAAGGATCTTTGGCTTCTCATTGAAGCAGACACTAAATTCACTATACCAAATTTTCTATGCAATAGTCCTCCCGCCTCCCCGAAGAAAATAGCTGGTGTGATCTTCTTCACTAGATTTAAGAATCTCTGGATAATTCTCTTCGGAGCAGAAACTCAATTCTGCGCATGCGTGAGGTATTGACAATGAAACTTATTTATTCGTTAAAATGATGCACTCCAAGTTTTCACCAAAGGATGAAACTGAAATGCATAACGAGAAGTCCTATGAAAAGGTTGAAGGAGGTTTAAATAAAAAAGACCAGATTAAACGATTAAATGTACATACATTACGCTAAAACGTTTCGTGTTTATATACGTTGTTTTATTTATTCTGAAAAAAAAAGTTCGTTTCGTTCATTTCAAAGCATGAAACTGCACAGACTTCAGTGTACTAAATCTACTTTCTACTTTTTCAGCACATAGATCTCTGACTTGTTCAATTCAGTTCTGTAATGTATCTAGGTTAACAGCACAATTATCGTTGTGCTCACAAATCCCTTTATCAAATTAAGCTAACTTGAAATTTTACAAGTTTGAAAATTTATATTAATTGCATTTATTATTGTTGGTGATGTTTTAGAATCTGCATATATTACCATTAAGTTTGGAATTGCGCTTCACAAAATATAATAATAATAATAATAATAATAATAATAATAATAATAATAATAATAATAATAATAATAATAATAATATTATTATTATTATTATTATTATTATTATTATATTTATTATTATTATTATAAAAAAAATAATAATATTATTATTATTATTATTATAGTAGTAACAGTGTTGTAGTAGTAGTAGTAGTAGTAGTAGTAGTAGTAGTAGTAGTAGTAGTAGTAGTAGTATCCCACCGCCGTAGCTCAAGTGGTAGAGCATTCACCTGGCATGACCCAGGTTCGAATCCCGTGATGAGCAAAATAAAAGTGTGCATTTTTCACTGTCCGAATCCTGACTTCAGCAAACTATTTTGTGATTGATGGATAGTAGTGGCCAACGCTTTGAGAAGCTCCTTGAGCTTGTAAGTGCGCTATATAACAGTAATCTCTTTCTTTTTTCTTTTTCCATTTTAGCAGTATGATTGCTCTTGTGGTTCAGTGTTGATTTAGGTCCCTACCTTGTGTTCCTTGGGAATGTTATCCCCGTCAGCCAATGGTGGGTGTAGGCGTTAAACCTTAAGGTTCATTTATTCATTCATTCATTATTATTATTATTATTATTATTATTATTATTATTATTATTATTATTATTATTATTATTATTATTATTATTATTATTATTGTTGTTGTTGTTGTTGTTGTTGTTACTGAAAGGATGGAGGAAACCGGATAAAACTATCGGGATCTGAAAAGTCTAGTACCGAAATCACATAATGTCGTCCCTTGACGGAATCGAACACGCGACCTTAAGAAACCGGCGCCAGATCCACTACGCCACTGCGCCACCCTATTTGTGTTACACTAGTTGCCCCACACACTAAGCTCGCATTCCTTAAGAAAAGTACAGAAACAAGCCCGAACGGCTGAAATAAATAAACAAAGAAATACACTGAATGAATATGGGCGTTTAACGTCCGCATCCATATTGGACGATTTGGCAGAAGGGGATACTCATATCACAGGGACCTAAACCAACACTGGACCGCCAGACCAAGCATACTGCTAAAATATACTCGACTTTGAAAAATGGCCCACTTGTATCTTGCTCACCACAGAATTCGAACCTGGGTCATAGGTTTGCCAGACGAACGCTCTCTCCCTCCGAGCTACGGCGGTGGGTCAAAGAAGGAAATGACGAAAGAAACACACACACGTTTCCCTCCCAACCCCCCAAACCCCCCATTACACATACTTTCGATGCCATGATATTATGGCATACACTCTTTTAACTAATATTTTTACTGGCCCGAGTCCTGATGTCTTGAACTAAACTGCGGTAAAACTTTAGGATATTAGGGTTCTGTCCCTTGCTCAGTTGTATGTATTCAATGACGTCACATTCTGTATTAATTTGGATTTGGAAAGCTTAGTGTAGTTTTGGTACCCAGTGAGCCAATTTGACCAGTGATGTAGACTTGCTATGACTGACATAGATCGTTTACTTTCTGAGGACGTATTCTTATATCACCCTCGATCATGCCCGTTTAAATCCCATTGTATTAGATCATATCTCTTTGCGTTCAGGATGACCGACAATGTTTAGGCTTAAATTACATTACATTACATGATTATTGGTTTATTTAATCGTTCTTATATAGCGCTTTTCCAGCTCAAGAGCTGCTCAAGGCGCTGGCCGATACAGGATCTAACTCAAGCCGCCCGAGACGCCCACCTGCAGCCTTTGGGCGCATGGTCTGACGCCCGGACAACTGAGCACAATCCTGGGCAGCCAGGGATGGGGGAGAAGGATCTAGGTGCATGCTGAGTGTGTTCTTGTCACCGGCACTCACCCGTCTAGGACATGAGCGTCAGGATCTTTAAAGTCCGTTATGATGGAATGTATGCGACACAGACTAGACCTCGGTTTATACTCTCATCCGAAGGAGTAGGAAAACAGGAGTAAAGTGTCTTTCCCAGGGACACAACACAATGGCCCGGCCAGGGCTCGAACCCGGGACCTTCAGATCCGCAAGCCGAAGCACTACCATTAGACCACACTGCCTCCCTGGTTTATATCCAGCGGACTCTTCCAAGCCAAATCGGTACCAGTATAGCCGAATCAGGACCACAAAATCAAGACCCCAACTTCGCTGAAAGAAGACTCGCCCCTGATCCGCATAAAAGATCTGCCGAAACAACCCTAGTGGTAACATTGAAGGCACTCCACAGGCCGGTCACTTTACAATAAAGACATCCCACGCAGGTGACGCTGAGGCTATACTCTAATTTATCGAACCCCCGTTTACAAAAAAAAAAGAAGAATATAAACATCATTATAAAACATTAACGAAACACATTCATATAAAATGCCTACATTGCCAAATAATAACATCATACGAAGCCCCAGTGACCACCTGGCAGAAAGCGTCCAATATTTCCAAGCTAATCCAACAGACCTCACACACAAATGAGGAGTTTTGTTCCGGAAGAGTTTTCAAGAAAAACTGTAGATGACTGGTTTAGCGAAGAAGGAGATAGTATAGTAGATTGATAGAACAGAGTAGGAATGAGAAAGAACAAATGAGAAAGACAGCGACAGTGGGAATTTAAAGCACCCAATTTCCAGAAAGTGGAAATACTATTTATACTGAACCACCCGGCACCCCCACAAGGGATAGGCTTGAATTAGCAAAATGCAAAAATGATTGTAGACCTAGTAATCGTTAGTGCAGTTTTTAAGAGCAAATAGAAGCAGAACGTGGAGTTGTTTTGCTTTTAAAATGTAAGCCCACCCGTAATTTATTTTATACACTGCTGCCTCAACTTCCTTCCTATCCTATCCTATCATGTCCCGTAACCCGGAGGTCGTAGGAGCACCACAGATGATCGTTTAACCAGCATACTCCATCTTTCTCTGTCCTCACCAGCCCTGATGACTTCGCTCAGTGTCAAACCAGTCCATTCTCGAATGTTGTCCTCCCACCTCTTTTTCGGTCTCCCTCTTCTTCTACCTCCTTGCACTGTGCCTTGCAGAATGGTCTTTGCAAGGTCTGATGATCTGGTGACGAGGCCATACCATCGGAGTTTCCGTTTCTTCACCACTGTGAGCAGGTCATCGTGTTGTCCAATGGCTTGTGTGATGGTCTGTCGGACTTCGTTGTTGATGATGTGTTGGGTATAGGAAATGCCCAGAAGTCTTCTGTAGCACCTCATCTCCATGCTTTGTATTCTTCGTTGTAGATCTGTTGTGAGGGTCCATGCTTCGCAAGCATATAGGAAGATGGAAATGACAAGGGAGCGCAGCGGTCTTACTTTGGAATGTAGACTGATGGTCCTGTCTTTCCAAATGGGTTTTAACCTTGTCAGGGCAGCAGTTGTTTGTGCGATCCTTGAGAGGACTTCCTGCCTCAACTTCTTCTATGAGAATTGGGAGGATTTCTTCTTCTTCTCTGTTCTCGGGACATGCTAAAACTGATGGGTCAATCCAACGACTTCAGAGTTACGGGATAGGATAGGATAGGATTCTGGCAGTCCACTATAAGCAGGATCAGGTTAGGTTGTAATAACAATAAATAATAATAAGGATATTTATATAGCACTTTTTCCTATTAAAAAAAATCGGTTCATAGTGCAATTCTGACGCATTCTCATCCCCCCCCCCCCCCTCCACACCACCACCGCCCAAAAAAAAAAATAAATAAAATAAATTCATTACAGTAAGTCACAATATTATTCATTTTATTATATGAATTTTATCTAACTGTGTTTCTGAATTATTGTTTACACTGCTATTTAAAAGTCATCAAATAGAAATCCAAACTATTGTTTATATACAAAGAACAAATTTGATAACATTTTGCTTTCATTTCAAACCTGATGTGGTCTCACTGTGCGTATACAGTAAACGTGGTCTGTGTTTGTGGATTTTTGTTTAGCTTAACTACTTTACAATTTTCTACATTTCTTAACTGTTATTTTCATCCTTTTCGCCATTTTATTTATTTCTTTAAAAAAACAACAGAAGATACAGACAATGTCAAATAAAGTAATCCAATGCTCCATTCATCAAAAAGACACATAAATAATTGAAAAAATAATTTCCCTTGTAA
Source organism: Oncomelania hupensis (assembly GCA_036898135.1). NCBI lineage: Eukaryota > Metazoa > Mollusca > Gastropoda > Littorinimorpha > Pomatiopsidae > Oncomelania > Oncomelania hupensis. The sequence continues at coordinate 13,920,498 of CM072524.1, read as the reverse complement.
GCTCCTAGCTTTCCTAGCTCTATGATTTGGAAGATATCTGGTATCCGTGCGAAGGGGCTGAATAAGCTGGTGGGATAAATGTTGTCCCGGGTATAGCGATATGGCGATTTTTGCAAGGTCATACCCGGTGAAAAGGGCTTACAATATAAAGAAATGCCGAGCTAATTTACGCCGCTCCATCAAAGAAATGGAACATTACATGGATTTTGGACTCACTTTTCCACAGTCTTTCTCTTCACCATCAATATGGCCGAATAATAGAATTCCCTTCTCGTCCGATTCTCCGCGTAATGGGTGTCCTTTCAGTGGAAATGAACACACAAGAGCAATCTTCATGAATTGTGTTGAAATTACCTTTGCCCGATTTGCTCCAACCTATTATTGAAAACTGAAACAAATAAAGAAGAAATAAACTAGGATTCGCACGCACGCACGCACGCACACACACTTCCCTCGCTGTCACCAAGGCAAGCATAAGCACTGAGATAAATGATAAAAGGAGTGGCCCCTCATTCTCTTTTGACATTGCTCGTTCACTAGACGTAAAACAATCGTTCATCTGTCATTTTAGCCGAGGTCAGGGATCGAATCCACGATTCGCTGCTGCAATGCTGTTCACCGTCATGATGGATCATTAAGCCAAAACTCCGGATGCAAACCTAGGCATAAACATGATATAGCGTGCTCCGTTTTTCGTTATTGAAACTGAATAAAAAAAGTGAACACGAATTTCAGTTATTTCATAAATCAATTTACAGGACATATACGAATAGATTGAGAAATGGCAGGCGTGAATTCTCAGAAGAAGAACAGTACATACAGCGGAAAGCGCAAAGCTTTCAATTGAATGAAGTAGTGCGCTGCAATCGCATACAAGCTGGAAAACGGTTCAATGGAATACAATGACACGCACCATACATAGAAAATGTATCTGTAATTATAGCTTACGGCGATTTTCATAATGGAAACCCACAAATGCACATCATCCATTCTCCTTTCTCATTTCACAATAATTGTGTTTGACAGCCTTCCTGATTGTACACAATCCTTCTTCCTCAGATTGAAAAAAATATATATATATTATTTGCAATCTCCACCATCTTTCTTCTTCTTCTTCTTCTTCTTCTTCTTCTTCTTCTTCTTCTTCTTCTTCTACTTCTTCTTCTTCTTCTTCTTCTTCATTTTCTACATCGTCATCAATCATCATTACATCATCATCATCATCATCATCATCATCATCATCATCATCATCATCATCATCATCATCATTATCATCATCATCTCCTTCTTTTTCCTCCTCACTGCTTCCCTTCCTCCACATCCTCCACCTCCTCCTCCTCCTTCTTGCATAGAAGGCATAGAAGGCCTAGAAGGGAGAACGCACATCCTTTGAATCAGGTAAATATAAAGCGCATCAGCGACTAGATAATGGACCCATAATGAGTGGAGCGGCAATATTAAGATAGGCACGCTTGCCGAGACATAAAATACCAGTACGTCCATTTCCCATCAAAATCTGAGATAAAAGCGAGGCTCTACAGGAGAAAAGCAAATAAAGGCAATACATAAAATAAAAAAATACATTTTGTAAAAGAAAGAAAAGAAAAATAAGAAGAAAGAAATTCGATTTAAACAGCGAAAAAGAATACGAAAGAAGGACGAAAAAAATTGAAAATTAAAAACAAAAAAAAATGAAAAGAAAGAAAGAAATTTTGAGTTAGGAAAAAAAAAGGAATTAAAGGAAATAAAGACACAGAATTTAAAATGAAAGAAAAACTACAGAAAGAATGAAAGAAAAATATAATATTTGAGTTTACAAAGAAAGAAAGAATAATAGAAAGAAAAACAAATTAATTTAGAAAGAAAGAAAGAACGAAACTAAATTCAAAAACAAAGAAAGAAAAAAAAAAGAATTTGAATTTAAAACGAAAGAAAGAAAAAACTGAATTTTAAAAGAAAGAAAGAATGAAAGAAAGAATTTTAATTCAAAAAGAAAGAAAGAAAATGAAAAAGAGAGAAAGAAATTGGATTTACAAAGTAAGAAACTGAATTTAGAAAGAAAGAGATAGAGAAAGAAAGGAATTTAATTTAAACAGAGATTTAATATTATGCATTCTTCGTGTTGGAGCGAAACTCCTAAGGAGGTGGATTAGCGTTTGAACAGTTAAGATAGAACGGTCAGCGCAAGAAAACTGACAAATTTAGACTAGCCCAGGCCCAACTTAAAGTGCAAGGAAAAAATTCAGAAGGAGGAGGAAGAGGAGGAGGAGAAGGAGAAGAAGAAGAAGAAAAAAGAAGAAGAAGAAGAAGAAGAAGAAGAAGAAGAAGATGATGATGATGATGATGATGATGATGATGATGATGATGATGATGATGATGATGATGATGATGATGGTAAATATTAAGATAAAAGATGACGATGAAAGATGACGACAAAGATGGTAAAAGGTGAAGACGAAATATGACGATCAAGATAATGATAGATAAAAATAAACATAAAGAAAATAAAAATAAAGATAATGATGATGATGATGAAGATTATGATGATAATGATAATGATGATGGTGATGATGATGATGATAATGATGATGATGATGATGATGATAATGATGACAATAGATACAGATGATGATGATGGTGATGATAATGATGATGATGATGATAATGATGATGATGATGATGAACCAGAGGAAGAAGAGGACGAAGAGGAAGAAGAAGGTCAAAGAAGAGGAAGCGGAAGTACATGAAGAAGACAAGAAGATGTTTTAGAAGTTCGGGGAGAAGAATGACGAAAGGCGAAACAAGAGGAAGAAGGGAGAGGTGAGAGGGGGGGGAAGCGATGAGAAGAAGAAAGAAAGAAAAGATGGAAATGACATCGCTAAACCGGAAAGAAAAAGTTTAAAGGACGACGCACATTGAACACACATAAAATAGACACAGAGGCTTATACATTCCGCTGAAAACCAGACACAGAGAACTACACATTCCACTGAAAACCAGACACAGAGACCTACACATTCCACTGAAAAGCAGAACCGGAGGACGGAAAGATAAATGCAAAACGTTGGAGGTGAGTGTAGAGAAGGGAAAGACAGAAAGGGGAAAAACATAACCCGGAAGTAGAAAGATAAAGAAAGAACAAGACGACAAGCCATTCAAATGTATTCTCAAACAAGAAAAACGTTCACATTCACAAAACTAGGTTTTAATGAATTTAAAATACAACTGTGATGGAGAACGATGTCACAAATGTGACTGTCATATTTTTCCAATTCCACATTTTAATGCGTTTTGCGCAATAAACGCAATAGCTTTAAATAGTGGAGGAAAGAACAAACAAAGAAAGAAGAAATAGAAAGAAAAGGTAGGAACAAATAAAACATAAATCCACAAAGGACAAAAAGAAAATAAAGGAAAGATAAAAAAAAGAAATAACAAAAAAGAATAGAAAGAAAGAACGGAAAAAATTAGACAGATTATGAAAGAAAGAAAGAAAGAAAGAAAGAAAGAAAGAAAGAAAGAAAGAAAGAAAGATATAACAAAAACAAAAGAAAGAAAGAAAGAAAGAAAGAAACAAAGTAAGAAAGATAAAAAGTTAGAAAGAAAAAAGAAAGATATAACAAAAAGGAAAGAATGAATGAAGAAAATAAGGAAAGAAAGAAAAGAGAATAAGACAGAAATAGCACAAGAAAGAACGAAAGAAAGAAAAAAAATACAAACAAGCAAGCGAAACAAAGAAAAAGGAAAGAAAAAAAGAAGAAATTTAAGACAGACAAGACAGAAAGACAGACAGAAGGAAAGACAGACGAATAGACAGAAAAAGAAATGCAGAATGGAGGGAATGGGAGAGGGGGGAGGGGAGGCGAAACTCTCATCTCTTTTAAAGAGCATTCGTGCGTTCAACATTTTCTTAAACTTTTTAACTTGTACAAGTTTGAAGACGAGTTGATACCCACTAATCTCCCGTTCGAAAATCGCTCAACTTCTTTAAAGCCAATTTGCCATATGCAATCTCTGCTTGTACATTGATACAATTTTACCAAGAAAACGTTCACGAAAAGTTGTTGTTGTTTTTTTCAATTTAACGTTGAAGTACTTGTTATGGACCCACTTACTCTGCATTTACTTACTCTCTTTGTCTGTCTCAGTCTCTCTGTCTGTCTGTCTGTCTGTCTCTCTTTCTCCTTGTCCATCCTTCATGCAGATTTCCTAGCTTCTTTATGGCAAGTTTTCTACGGTATGTACTGCCCTCACAAAGCAAGCTGGACCCGACAACATTATAGAGATGCCTACCTAACGCATCTTTCCGGGAAAGCTTTTATAACCCTTATCTTTCATACACAAAATCACCCTCTCTCTACTCGCACCAATTCCACCACTTTACCCATACACACACTTTCCAAACTGCCGACAATAACAACATGTTGCTCTAACTTCAAATTTCCTCATCGAATGTCTTATTTCGATCACCCAGAACGACAAAACGATATATGCCATGGCCAGAATGACAAAATAAGGCCAGAATGATTTAAAATTATAATGACAAAAAATATCATAAGATAAGATAAGATAAGAATATTTATTCACCAAGTAAAAACGTTAAAAGGATTTTGGTGTGGCATGGCGACAATAAAATACATCCTTTCTTGCACAGTCATTCATCGTGTCATACACTTCATTGGCCTACAACATGTATACAGCACTAAAGGATAGGTAAACAAAGTAACATACATCACTCATCAGTCATATAAAGTTATGGAGTCAAACACACCCTGCAGGTAAAACAAAATACAGCATTAAAATAATTTAACAGCATTAAATAAAATGAGAATTATTAAGAATGTTAGGCTTCACATCCAAATCTACACACACAACACAACACACCACACACACCCACGCACACCCACCCACACACACACACACACACACACACAGCACAGCACACTCATATTTCACAAAGGTACAAATCAAGCAATGGTTGTGAGTTTTCAGTTTATACAGACCATTCCATTTTTGGTGATGTACTGAGGACAGCGTCAGGAAAGAAAGACAAAAGGCCAGAAAGACAAAATATCCTGGCCAGAAATACAAAACATCATGGCCAAAAGGACAAATAATTATCATGGTCAGAATTACCCAAAACAATACCATGGTCAGAAAGACAAAATATGTCCAGAAATACAAATAATTATCATGGCGAGAAAAACAAATAAATATCATGAACAAACTAATAAAAAAAAAATTTTTTAAATCAGTTTATAGTCCCCTCTCTTCCCGATAAGGATTTTCAGAGAGGAGACTCTTATAGCCAGAATTACAGCTAAATACCATGTTGCCAAAACGACAAAATATGGTCAAAATTACAAATAATTACCATGACCAAAATTCCACCAACAAAATATACCATGGGCCAAAACACAAAATATCACGGTCAGAATTAAAAATAAATTACTACCACGGCCACAAAAACAAAATTATAATGGCCACGTTTTCTGTCTTTAGCTGTGTGGGACCTTGCAAGCTTGGTAGGGTCGTCGGTTCCCTTTCACGCGCCCCTGACCATTGATCTTTTTTTAGTCCCACTTCCTTTCTCGCACATCTTAAATATGTGTCTAGACTCCACCCGTAAAAGTCCGTTAAGACAAATATCCTTTGCTCTTCCTTCCTTAAAACAAAGAAGAAGAAGGAGGAGGAGGATGAAGAGGAAGGAGGAGGACAAAAAGAAAAGGAACAAAAAGGAGGAGGAAAAAGAGAAAGAGGATAAGGAGAAGAAAAAACAGAGCGGGATTGCACGCCAACACAAAAGGCAAACTGATATAAAGATAAACAATTAAATCAAGAAGGCAAAAACAACCACGACATTCAAATGTATGTCCATAGACTCACTCACACACACACACACACACACACACACGCACATACACACACACGCACAAACACTGCTGAAAGTCCGCATTTACAAAGGTGTTAATGTTCGTGGGTGATGCTGTAACTCGCCCAGCGGACCAACACTGGGCTCGTTCTGATTCAAAATGTGTGAAGTTCAGTCTGAAAATGCAATTGCATACTCACGCAAACACGCACCAGCACATGCACACAGGCATACTCCACAACGATATTACAAAGAAACTATTTTAATTCATTAAAATTGGCAGATTATGTCACCACAAATGCTGGCACGTTGGTTAAACGATCATCTGTGGTGCCTCAACGTCCTTTCGAGTTACGGGATAGGATAGGATAGGATAGGATAGGATAGGATAGGAAATTATGAACCCTTTCTCCCACATCCTTCCAGAGTCGATTACACACACACACACACACACACACACACGCACGCCCACCCACATACACACACACACGCCCACACAGTAATCCTCATACCCACACAAACATTTCAGTCCCTCCTTCTTACAACATCCTGTTATCCACCCCCCTTCCAAAAAAAAAGAAAGGAATTTCAAATAAACAATCTGTTAAAAAAAAGTATCTATCGTCTATTAATATTACACCGAAAACAAAACCAAACACAAAGATCCACCCAATCCAATAACAGCCAATGGTTACAATAGTAAGAGACTCAAGCGAACCTAAGGTTTGTTATTATGCCTACGTAAATAGGAGTCGGCCGAAACAATGGCGCCAGAGGAACCGTAGAATGTGATGCATATGAGTAATCTGAAAGCGACGCCACGGTGCGCATACAAAACCTATCTCCTAGCGTAACAGGACCCGCGATGACCTCAGGGTATGTGTAGCAGCACCTCTGGCAAATACAAACGCGACCTTAGCCGACCGTAACCGATACAAACAAACAAATGCCTCGACCAGTATAAGTACAGAGCTTCTTGGCGCGTTAGGATGGCGGCACACCCTTCAACGGTCATCTATCCCCTCAAGTCCAGCTGGTACCTCCCACCTCGACCCATACTTCATCGAGTTCCCATCTTATTTTTCGGTCATCATCTGTCTGAGCGCACTGAGCATGCTACCATACCATTCGAGAAGAACGAAAACAAAAAACAGCTATTCCGCACTCACAAACACACGATGCGTCTCGATAGTAGTAGTAGTAGTAGTAGTAGTAGTAGTAGTAGTAGTAGTAGTAGTAGTAGTAGTAGTAGTAGTAGTAGTAATAATAATAATAATAATAATAATAATAATAATAATGATACATGATGCTATCGTGCACGTTTTCTTCAAATCGAACTCAAAGCGCGGCGATCTAAAAAAAAATCGCAATTACAGATTTTTTTTACAAAGATTGACTGCATCCAGTACCATCATTATTGAATGTATGGAGGAAACCGGAGTACCCGGAGAAATCCCTCAGTCTTGTACATAAGGTCACCTAAGCTTGTCCCGGGCGCGGTTCCAACCCGAAACCTTCGGCATAAGAAAGCAGTTCACTGTCAACCGAGCTACCAGTCCAACCCAGGCAACAAGTTGACAATCCATTGTTGACGTCAGCACTGCACTATTTAGCTACATCTTCTCTCAATAATGCACTATTTAGCTACATCTTCTCTCAATAATGCACTATTTAGCTACATCTTCTCTCAATAATGCACTATTTAGCTACATCTTCTCTCAATAATGCACTATTTAGCTACATCTTCTCTCAATACTGCACTATTTAGCTACATCGTCTCTCAATAATGCACTATTTAGCTACATCTTCTCAATAATGCACTATTTAGCTACATCTTCTCAATAATGCACTATTTAGCTACATCTTCTCAATAATGCACTATTTAGCTACATCTTCTCTCAATAATGCACTATTTAGCTACATCTTCTCAATGATGCACTATTTAGCTACATCTTCTCAATAATGCAATATTTAGCTACATCTTCTCAATAATGCAATATTTAGCTACATCTTCTCAATAATACATTATTTAGCTACATCTTCTCAATAATACATTATTTAGCTACATCTTCTCAATAATACATTATTTAGCTACATCTTCTCAATAATGCATTACATTGGTAAACAAATCATTAATTAGAAACATTTCTAAATAATACATTATTTAACACAATCTGCTAAATCGTGCATTATAATATAGGTAAATAATTCATTATTTAGCAAAAATGCCTTATTTACCTATATTATGATGTATTTACCTAAACATATAAATATATTACTTAGAGAAATCAACCTAAACAATATATTACTTAGAGAAATCTTACATTGTTTGAAAAAAATAATTATTTAGAAAATATGCTTCTATATAAACATTATTTAGCTAAAAGTGGGGGAAATAAATATTTTAAAAATGGAATTCCATGTGGGCATGTCACACAATTATTTATCTATGTCTCTGTCGGCGACTGGAACGAAATCTTCAACGGCGATGAGCCTCGAGAAAACTCTCGACACTACAGCTAAAAGACAGAGAGAATGGGAAAGAGCGATAGAGAGAGAGAGAGAAAGAGAGAGAGAGAGAGCAATTCCTTACATGCGGGATACGGAGGCAGAATGGGTAAAACCTTTCAACCAAAGGACAACACCTTTCAACGGATGGGCTGAGACCAGCGAAGCAGCTTGTATTTCGGGACTTACGGTATCAGACAGCGGACGAACTATTTCTTCTCGAAATGTCTTGGGCAAATTGTACAGTAAACCCCTCATCACACGTGGCTTTCTCAGGAGCGATCCAACAATACAATACAATGCAATACAATACAATACAATACAATACAATACAATACAATACAACACAACACAACATACACATAATTATTGTCGGCACAACAGCTGAACACCTATATTTACCGGGGACTAACAGTCTAGACATACACAAAGTAAAAACAAACAAATTAAAATAAAAAGCAATTAACAAACAAACACGAACGTTTATACATTTCGTACGTACAAGTACCTATGTTTACCGCAGGATCGCGCGCTGCGTGGCACCATAAATTACTGGGTCCCTCTGGCAAGCCAGCATCAGTGAGATAGGTATTGCTAATTCGCTGTAGAGTTATTTCAGGGATATGGTTTTGTCAGGAAGTTTGTTGAACCATTCTTATGTTGCTAATGATGGGGATTCTTCATTCAATCAACTGCTAAGAAAATAAGTCTAGGTCGTGGAGATACAGAGCGCTTATAGGTCGTGGAAATACAGTCGCTTATAGGTCGTGGAGATACAGAGCGCTTATAGGTGGTGGAGATACAGAGCGCTTCATAGTTCAAAGAGCTACTCAAGGCGCAAGCCACACCTACTCTGCAAAAAGTGGGAATGGAAGCCACGTCCTTCAAGACGCACACTTGTTGCACGCTGGAGCACTGAGACACAGAAAACTGATCCACTCTCAACAGTCAAGTATACACTAATCAGCAGTCAGATACAGGTATAGATTCAAGATACACTTTATAGATCTATCAGGTAAATAACAAGAAATGATGATGATGATGAGGAGGAGGAGGAGGAGGAGGAGGAGGAGGAGGAGGACGATGATGATGATGATGGTGATGGTGATGAGAATGGTGGCGGCGAAGTCTTGTGGAGCGGGCAACCTCAGTGTGAACGTGCTCATTGCGCTTGCAAAATAACAGGTTAGTGGAGAATTACAAAGAAACCAAAAATACCGGCATCCCGAAGTTATAGCTTGACCTCCAAGACAAGCCTCTAGGCCCAGGGAAGTCTTCCTATGGCGTCTGCGAAGGGTTAGGCACGTCCCGCTAACATGCAAATACCGGCAGTAGACGGTTCCAGACCGAGACGATACATTCATGGAAACGTGGGGACTCATAGGCTTCTCTATTGCCACAAACACATTGAGAAACATTGCTCTCGAAATTGCCAGAAAATCACGCTTCCTTCCTAGCTGAGGCGTACAGAGGCCACGTCGCACGTCTGTGCCTGGGAAAAACCCCAAGTATCTGTGACCACAGGCACATTAACCAAGAAGAATAGACCTCCGGAAAGAATGTGATGGGACCAATAACATGCCAAAGCACTATAATCCCTCATGTCTACTTGATCCCTTCTTCTCGTGGTCTTGGACTCCGTGATAGTTTTTATTCTGATTACTTGTACGATGATGATGATGATGATGATGATGATGATGATGATAATGATGATGATGGTGATGATGATGGTGATGATAGGGACTATGATGACAGACGAAGCGACGACGACGATGATGATGATGATGATAGTGGTGGTGGTGGTGGTGATGGTGATGATGATGATGTTGATGATGACAATGATGATGTTGTTATGGTGATGATAGTGACTATGATGACCGACGACGAGACTTCGACGACGATGATGATGATGATGATGACGACGACGGTGATGATTGTGATGATGATGATGATGATGATAATGATGATGATGATGATGATGATGATGATGATGATGATGATGATGATGATGATGATGATGATGAAGAACACTTCTACGCATAAAAACATGGTCAAGAAGCACAGGCAGTTTAATGCAAAAATAGGAAAATGACAACAAAATCAAAATGGTTAGTCAAGAGTGAATGTAAACAGTTACAAAGATTTTAATCGGGACAGAACGCTTTTTATATCTGTACAACGTGTTTCAGTTGTGGGGGCAAGGAGTTCCAAACTTTGTGAAGCCAAAACTAGAAAAAAGAGGGGATCTGAAACCTAAGCTCTCTGCAACTTCGGATGTGTGTTCTGAGCATACTGCAAATGAAGGTCCATGAAAACAATACACACGAAATACAGATACCAACGATAAAGACAGCGATGGCTGTAATGTCTTAAAAAAAACAACTAAAAACTATTCGGTCTAAAACTAATATGGTGTACATGTTCCCAGTCTGCTGCTAACGATAAATCCAAATGCGCTAGAAGACAGCAGGAAGACGGGTTGACCTATATAGTGGGCACGGATATTGAAAAGCTTAACGATCATCACCAGCCCCTTTGTAATGAAAATTAAGTGAGCGTTGTGGCCAAATGGGCTAAGGCGGGACTAACTTGTCTTGTCCACAAGCCAGAAACCAATGGGGCCTGGCGTGGGTTCGAGCCACCATCTGGGCGTTATGTTTCTCCGAATATTATTTACTTTCGACTCGGGCAACGTCTCGGGGGTTTTCTCCGGGTACTCCGGTTTGCTCCCCCAGCAAAAATTTCAAAAATTCACAACTAATGTTAGGTAGGTAGGGTTTGGGCGCGTCACTGGATGCGACTACGCCTTCCCCGGGGGAGGCAGCCCAGAGTTTCCCGATAAAAAGGGACTGCAGCCCCCAAAAAAAAAGATTGTGGTAGAGTCATGTATTGGGTATACCACAAAATCAAATGACCCAAAAATAAATTAGAATATATAAATAAATAAACAAATGACGGAACAAATAAATAAATACCAAATCTGATGTTTTGAATTCATCTCTTCAATTTTCTTGTGTTATAGTTTTTTCTTCATCCCATCTATGCCACACACACACAAATCCTTCTTCCCAATCCCAACCACACCACACCTCCGTCTGTGTTCCAATAAATTCGTTCATCTAAGCGGTTGTTGCTGTTGTGGTTATTGTTGCTGTTATTTAGTCATGCGTTTTGTGCTCGCTTCAGTGCCCTGTCATTTGTGATAGCATGATAATCCTGCCAAAATCACAAAACAACAATTTCCCATTATTGTCTCCTTTGCCCGCCCCTCTCTCTCTTCCTCCCTCCCTCCCTCTCTCTCCATCCCTCCCTCATTCTTTTTCTCCCTCCCTCTCTCTCTCTCTTCCTCTCTCCATCTCTCTCCCTTCCTCTCTCATCCTCCCTCCATCTCTCTCTTCCTCCCTCCCTCACTCTCTCTTCTTCCCTCCCTCACTCTCTTCCTCCCTCTCTCTCTTCCTCCCTCCCTCTCTCTCTTCCTCCCTCCCCCTCTCTCTTCCTCCCTCCCTCTCTCTCTTCCTCCCTCCCTCACTCTCTTCCTCCCTCTCTCTTCCTCCCTCCCTCTCTCTCTTCCTCCCTCCCTCTCTCTTCCTTCCTCCCTCTCTCTCTTTCTCCCTCCATCTCTCTCTCTTTTTCCCTCCCTCTAACTTCTTCCCTCTCTCTCTCTTTTCCTCCCTCCCTCTCTCTCCTTCCCTATCTCTCTTGACTCCCTCCCTTTCTCTCTCTTCCTCACTCCCTTTCTCTCCCTCCCTCTCTCTCTTTTTCCCTCCCCCCCCCCTCTCTCTCTTCCTTCCTCCCTCCCTCTCTCTTTCTCTCCTCCCTCCCTCTCTCTCTCTTCCTCCCTCCCTCTTTCTCTCTACTTCCCTCACTCGCTCTTAAAAAAGTAATATTTTTTTGGGAAAAGTTCTGTTTAAGCTTATTTGTTCCATCCGGGCAATACTCATTGTCAGTGTTACAACGGACCTGTCGAGGGGAGCGTGGACAACGTGGGACCCTTTAAGATGATGAAGAAGAAGAAGAACAACAACAACAACAACTCATCCACAAACAAGAACAAGCAGAAGAGCAAAGAAAAGAAAAAAAAAAGAACAAGAAGAAAACACAAAGAAGAACAAGAACAATAACAACAACACAAAAACCGCAACAACAACAACAAGGCGAGAACAACGAAGAAGAAGAACAAGCTCAAGAAGAAAAAGAAGAACCACGACAAATTTGCATAATAACTTATTCGTAATCCTTTTTCCCAAATAAGCGGGAGATTGCGACATAGAAATTCCGCAATCAGTATCCGAAATCGCATATATAAAAGCATTTATCTATAATTTCGGAAAGATCATGCCTACATAAACAGATAATTGCATAATCACCTCTCTTTCTTTTCACATCAGACATATCACTTAACATACAATTTCCTAATAACTGTCCGCGATCGTCTACCATAGCATTTCCTCTATTACGGCAGGATCATGAAAACACACACGGGTCGTATCATCTCATTCTCTCTGTCGTCGCTCCACTGCATATGCCACGGAAACGAATTTTGCCGTTATTCCAGACCTGCCTGCTGCTCCGGGGAACATAATATTACACTAGTGTTCATAGGCATAATCATCATCATCATCATCATTGTCATCATCATCATCATCCCCATCGCCATCGCCATCATCATCATCATCATCATCATCATCATCATCATCATCATCATCATCATCATCATCATCATCATCATCATCATCATATTTATATGCGATGATGACATTCAAATAATCCCGAGATTATGTTTCGTCATCGAAGCAACTTCGATGTTCTGCTATCACACGTGACATTCACGCAGTGTGTTGATGGTAAGAGTGAAAACGTCGTCTCATTTTCCTCTTTCTCTCTAAAACGTCGACATTCTGACAGTTGATGTTGATTCAGTTTGGCGCGCCTCCCTCCACCCTTTCCCTCCCCCCCCCCCCCCAAAAAAAAAAGAATAAATAAAAATAAAAATAAGGTGAAAAAATGTCACGCAACATACTGTGTAAACAGTGCCTCACCATCGAAAAAAAACACTTGCAGTCAATGTTATTGCACGATAATTGATATGTAGTAAAAATGATTCAAAATACGAAAACACAAGTTTTTAATAGACTGCTTTCCTACAACACGCTTAAATGCAAAGAGAGCAACTCAAGTTTAGAAATGATCTTCACGAAATGCAGGCAGATAATGTTTATGTTATACCAGCTTCACTCTCTCTTGGTGTCAAATAAAATACTGGAACTGTACTACCGTGCCTACATTGAGTCGGTACTGACATTTTCATTTATTTTCTGGTGTCAGTCCCTGAACGTAAAAAGCAGAACAATATTTAATAGTGTAACCAATGTTTGCAGTAAAATTATTGGCAAACCTCCAATTTCCATGTACGAACTTTTCCAGAAAAGGACCCTAAACAAGGCCATCAGCATCAAAGACGATCCAACCCACCCTCTGCCTCTGTCAGCTCTGTTGGAGACTGCCTTCCGGAAGGACGTCTACGTAGTTTAAAGTTCCGCACTGTTAAGTTTCTTTCCGACTGCAGTGACCTTGATCAATTAGGCTGATTGAGATTTTGGTTTGGCAGTGGCTATGTGGCTGAGTTCTAGATGTACTTTTGTTTGTGACACAAATTTTATAATGTAATATATTTGTGGCCTACACCATTGACCCAGTCGCTTGTCATCACTCTTCCCAAAAAGGGTAACCTTCAGGAGTGTGAAAATTACCGCACCATCACCCTCATCAGCCATCCCAGCAAGGTCCTCTGAAAATAATACTCAAAAGGTTGAAACGCCAAGTTGAACAAATCATAGCTAAGAACAAGCAGGATTCAGTGCAGGGCGAGCAGAACAGAACACGGAACAGATTTTCAACCTCAGAATAATCTGCGCCAAATACCTACAGCACCAACAACATCTATACCATGCGTCTGTAGACTTCAAGAAAACGTTTGACCGAGTCTGGCATGCAGCTCTGTGGGCAACCATGAGAGTGTACAACATCAGCCCTAAAATTATTAAAGTCATCAAAAACCTGTATGACAAGGATACCAGAGCAGTCCTACACAACGGCGCCATCGGGAACTGGTTCAGAACAACAATCGACGTGCGTCAAGATGCATACTCTCTCCAACACTCTTCAATATCTTCCTAAAGCACATCATGTTAGATGCCCTTGCAGATCACGAAGTCAGCATAGGGGGTAGAGCAATCTCCCACCTCCGCTTTGCGGATGACATTGATGGATTGGCTGTAGAGGAACAAGAACTTGAACAGCTGGTACAGAGGCTTGACACCACCTCCACAGCCTTTGGAATGGAAATAAGTGCAGAGAAGACCAAAATGATGACCAACAACACCAATGGCATCAACGTGGACATCAAAGTCCAAGGTCAATCATTCAAAACAGTGCACATCTTCAAATATTTAGGAGCTATTGTATCAGATAATGGGTCCACGCAAGAAGTCCTCTCCAGGATCGCACATAAAACTGCGGCCCTGACAAGATTGAAGCCCATTTGGAAAGACAAGACCATCAGTCTACATTCCTAGGTGACTGCTGCGCTCCCTTGTCATCTCCATCTTCCAATACTTCTGCGAAACATAGACCCTCACAGTAGATCTACAACGAAGAATACAAAGCATGGAGATGAGGTGATACAGAAAACCTCGGGGCATTTCCTCTACCCAGCACATCACCAACAATGAAATCCGACAGACCATCACACAAGCCATTGGACAACACGATGACATGCTCACAGTGGTGAAGAAACGGAAACTCCGATGGTATGACCACGTCACCAGAGCATCAAGCCTTTCAAAGACCATCCTAGAAGGTACGGTGCAAGGAGGCACAAAAAGAGGAAGACAGAAAAAGAGGTTGGAGGACAACAATCGAGAATGGATTGGCTTGACACTGAGCGAAGCCATGAGGGTTGCTGAGGACAGAGAAAGATGGAGTACGCTGGTTAAACGATCATCTGTGGTGCACCAGCAACCTTCGATTTATGGGATAGGATATAGGAATACATTTGTTTACATGCGTTGCTCTTTTATGTTATGGTATCAGTACAACTTATGTTAATCTGATGAATAAAACTTGATGCAACAACAACTTTTATGTTAAATATTGTTAGTTTTATAATGTAAAATGAGATATGTGTGTGTTAGGGGAGATACGAGTACGTTACATTTGAAGAGTGTAATGTGTGCATGTGTTTCTACATTTTATAACTTATGTTTTTCATGTCTTTTATTTATTGGAGAAATGTTTAACGTAAGAGCTAATAAAGAATTGTTGAATTGATTTGAATCAAGAGCCTAACCAATGAGCTCAGCTTGCACAAAATAGTTCCTCAAATCAGGATCCAACCTGCATGGCTCTGGAAGCACAAAGGTTTTCTGGGTCACAGCAGCTGTCATCAAAGCAAACAAACGGCTCATGAATAAATTCAATAATGGAAAATTCCCTCGGGGTAGCTATCATGCTTAATTAATCATGTGTAATTCACTTTTAATTATTTATTTATCCCTATACATTTTTTTAAAAGTGGCATTAAATACCAACGATGTTGACAGGTATAAAAAGTAGCCAGCAAAAATGGAGAACCCTCGCGTTTCTCTTTCTTTACTCAGAGAGTGAGCTCGCATTTTTCTCTTTCCTTTCCTCCCCGACAGCATTCTGACATTGACGTAGATTTCAAGTGGCAGAAGTTGAGTACATCACGCGATTGTTGCTGTGTGATCTTTTTTCCCTACGACAGGGTATCTAACAGGCTCTCTCTGCTGAATGATGAAATTGAAATGACGAAAAATTCAACCAAAAACTAACCTAAATCCACGCATTCTTTCTCTCTTTCTCCCTCTCTCTCCCTCACTCTCACTTTCTTCCTCCCACCTATCCCGCACATCTCCCACCCTCCGCAGATCATGACAATAATAATAATAATAATAATAATAATAATAATAATAATAATAATAATAATAATAATGATGATGATGATGATGATGAAGACGACGATGATGATGATGATGATGATGATGATGATGATGATAATATTAATAATAACCATAATAATAATGATGATGAAGACGATGATAATAATAATAATAATAATAATAATAATAATAATAATAATAATAATAATAATAATAATAATAATAATACAGGATGCTATACGCGCCTTTCCCCAAGTCATTCAGGCTCAAAGCGCGGCGATCTATACCAACATACACGCTCACCCGTCTCATCCACCCTCACACACACCAAACACACATCCATCACTCAAACAGGTGGTGTAAAGGCAGGGAGATCGCTATTAGCAGACGGAAAGAAAATCTAATTTTTATTTTTGAAATTTTTATATTGACTGCGTCCTGTACCATTATTGAAGGGAGGGAGGAAACCGGAGTGCCCGGAGAAAACCCTCGGTGACCTCAATAGTCTCGTACCTAAGTCACATACGTTCGCCCCTTGCGGGAATCGAACCCGCGACCTTCGGCATAGGAAACCGGCGACTTATCCACTGCGCCACGAGGCCACCCCGATCAATACTGAACCACCAGAGCAATCACACTGCTACAATGGACAGTGTAAAATGGCCACTTTTTATTTCGCCCACCGCGGGATTGGAACCTGGGACGTCGGTGTACCTGTGCCAGGCGAACGTTCTACCACTTGATGGTGTGCCAGGCGAACGTTCTACCACTTGATGGTGTGCCAGGCGAACGTTCTACCACTTGATGGTGTGCCAGGGGAACGTTCTACCACTTGATGGTGTGCCAGGCGAACGTTCTACCACTTGATCGTGTGCCAGGCGAACGTTCTACCACTTGATGGTGTGCCAGGCGAACGTTATACCACTTGATGGTGTGCCAGGCGAACGTTCTACCACTTGATCGTGTGCCAGGCGAACGTTCTACCACTTGATGGTGTGCCAGGCGAACGTTCTACCACTTGATGGTGTGCCAGGCGAACGTTCTACCACTTGATGGTGTGCCAGGCGAACGTTATACCACTTGATGGTGTGCCAGGCGAACGTTCTACCACTTGATGGTGTGCCAGGCGAACGTTATACCACTTGATGGTGTGCCAGGCGAACGTTCTACCACTTGATGATGTGCCAGGCGAACGCTCTACCACTTGCTGGTGTGCCAGGCGAACGCTCTACCACTTGCCGGTGTACCAGGCGAACGTTCTACCACTTGATGGTGTGCCAGGCGAACGCTCTACCACTTGATGGTGTACCAGGCGAACGTTCTACCACTGGATCGTTTGCCAGGCGAACGTTCTACCACTTGATGGTATGCCAGGCGAACGTTCTACCACTTGATGGTGTGCCAGGCGAACGTTCTACCACTTGATGGTGTGCCAGGCGAACGTTCTACCACTTGCTGGTGTGCCAGGCGAACGTTCTACCACTTGATGGTGTGCCAGGCGAACGCTCTACCACTTGATGGTGTGCCAGGCAAACGTTCTACCACTTGATGGTGTGCCAGGCGAACGCTCTACCACTTGATGGTGTGGCCAGGCGAATGCTATACCACTTGCTGGTCTGCCAGGCGAACGTTCTACCACTTGATGGTGTGCCAGGCGAACGTTCTACCACTTGATGGTGTGCCAGGCGAACGCTCTACCACTTGATGGTGTGCCAGGCGAACGCTCTACCACTTGATGGTGTGCCAGGCGAACGTTCTACCACTTGATGGTGTGCCAGGCGAACGTTCTACCACTTGATGGTGTGCCAGGGGAACGTTCTACCACTTGATGGTGTGCCAGGGGAACGTTCTACCACTTGATGGTGTGCCAGGCGAACGTTCTACCGCTTGATGGTGTGCCAGGCGAATGCTCTACCACTTGATGGTGTGTATGCGAACGTTCTACCACTTGATGGTGTGCCAGGGGAACGTTCTACCACTTGATGGTGTGCCAGGCGAACGTTCTACCACTTGATGGTGTGCCAGGCGAACGTTCTACCACTTGATGGTGTGCCAGGGGAACGTTCTACCGCTTGATGGTGTGCCAGGCGAACGTTCTACCGCTTGATGGTGTGCCAGGCGAACGTTCTACCACTTGATGATATGCCAGGCGAACGCTCTACCGCTTGATGGTGTGCCAGGCGAACGTTCTACCACTTGATGATATGCCAGGCGAACGTTCTACCACTTGATGGTGTGCCAGGCGAACGTTCTACCACTTGATGGTATGCCAGGCGAACGTTCTACCACTTGATGGTGTGCCAGGCGAACGTTCTACCACTTGATGGTATGCCAGGCGAACGTTCTACCACTTGATGGTGTGCCAGGCGAACGTTCTACCACTTGATGGTGTGCCAGGCGAATGCTCTACCACTTGATGGTGTGCCAGGCGAACGTTCTACCACTTGATGGTGTACCAGGCGAACGTTCTACCACTTGATGGTGTGCCAGGCGAACGTTCTACCACTTGATGGTGTGCCAGGCAAACGTTCTACCACTTGATGGTGTGCCAGGCGAACGTTCTACCACTTGATGGTGTGCCAGGCGAACGTTCTACCACTTGATGGTATGCCAGGCGAACGTTCTACCACTTGATGGTGTGCCAGGCGAACGC
Organism: Oncomelania hupensis; assembly: GCA_036898135.1. Lineage (NCBI taxonomy): Eukaryota > Metazoa > Mollusca > Gastropoda > Littorinimorpha > Pomatiopsidae > Oncomelania > Oncomelania hupensis. The sequence continues at coordinate 13,901,504 of CM072524.1, read as the reverse complement.
TCTACCACTTGATGGTGTGCCAGGCGAACGCTCTACCACTTGAGATACCCCACTGAGGCCACTTACATATCACAGATGACATCGACCTGACATTGAACGTAAACTAACTACGCCACTCATATTTCTGTCCACGCCCGAGCAACTTCTAGGTTCTGTGGCATTGTCTGCCTGACAGTAGGAAGTGAGTCCATGAGTTAAAACCAGTTCACACGCTCCCCCATCCTACACACACACACACACACACACACACACACACACACACACACACACATGACAGGCGGACGTTGACGCAGATCTGGAATGTCAGAACGGGGATTGACGATTTCACGCGATTGCTTCCATAATAATGATTTTCAGGGTCACTGGAACTTACAGGGATCTGCAATTCCACGACCGCGGGATGAAACTGACAGGAAATGGACGAACAATGCATTGAATTGTCTCTACCCCTACTCCTACCCAAAACCAAACCCGTCCCCAGTTTGCAGGCCAAAGTTTTAATAAAGCATAATATTCCAGCCTGCAACTTTTCTTATAGTGGACTGAATACTGGACAGTACAAACTGACAGGGAAGATGAACCAACGACCCTGTTACATTCTTCTTTCTCATGAAATGACTACGGTGATGACTTTCTGATGAGCAATCAATTCCGTAAAGATAAAAATGTTTTGTTTTAAAATTACATCACGCGAAAGCTATTAAGATGATCGTGCCATGCTCCAATAATGTAAGAAAGTAAGCAATTCTAAAGCACGCCATGCGCCATCATCATGCATAACTTGTAATGGGCTGTTCTCATAAAACGCACCTGGCATGAGGGAAAGGCGTGCATTTGCAATGAAAGATATGATGATGATGATGATGATGATGATGATGATGATGATGATGATGATGATGATGATGATGATGATGATGATGATGATGTTAACGCATTTTCCGTGTCAAAGACCTACTCGTAGGCATTGGACACTGAGATCTATTATGCACAAACAATACCTAAAAAAACACACACAAAAAACACAATTGCACAGTGATGCAAAGACTGGGGCAACGAAAAGTCTGGAATTAAATCTTGGCTAAAACTATCGCTTATAACGCGATGACATGAATGCAAGTGCTATAAACAGTCCTCTATATGCCATGTGTCGGGGACTTTAATCTACCAACGTAGACGTGCTCTGTTGTCTTGTTATCATCATGTGCCATGTGTGGTTAACACTGTACCACACCAACATTGTCCTCGGTTTGTAGAATAAAGCTTTGCGGACTTGACTTTAGTTTGTTGAACTGGGACAGTTGTCATTGTCTATGACATATTGTTTAGAACCGCTTCATGCACCAGACTTCTATTCTCGATACAGTACAGCAATGCATGCAACTTTACCACAGCAGAAAACCTGGGAAATCTAGGCTTAACCTTTTCATTTCGCCAAGCGTGGTCGTGTCCCCAGGCTGCTGGGCCTATTACATGCAAGGCTGGCGACGCCGCATCGTTATGGAGCCAGCCGGAGGATATGAGTTAATCAGCCTGCGACGAAAGGGCAGGTCTGTGGAACATTCCTCATTACACCGTGGCCCCATAGCGCTGACATCCCATTTACACAATATAACGCTATTGTACGCAGTGAGCAGACTGTCTGTCTCCACTGTCTCTGTACACAGTGCGGACTCGGTCCCTGCTCTGTCTCTTTACACAGGGAGGGCTCTGTCTATGCTCTATATTGGTACACTGTGAGGACTCATTCTCTGCTCTGCCTTTGTACACGATGAAGACTTTGAACTACTCTGTCTCTGTACACAGTGCGGACTGTGTCTCTGTTTCTGTACACAGTGCGAGCTGTCCCTACTCCGTCTCTGTACACAGTGCCGATACTGTGTAGAAGTTTCCGTCTTCCATGGCCTGTTAAGGATAGTCGTTTTGTATGTTAGTCTGATGTGTCAGTCGTAAAATATATGTTTTGTGTCTGGCTCTCTGATTGCATTATTATATGCATTGCGGGACTTTTTTTTAAATTAATATTTTCAGATTCAATGGTAGTATTCTCTCTCTCTCTCTCTCTCTCTCTCTCTCTCTCTCTCTCTCTCTCTCTCTCTCTCTCTCTCTCTCCTCTCTCTCTCTCTCTCTCTCTCTCTCTCTCTGTCTCACCAGGCCTCAGAAAATACCCCAAACTCTTGCAATCGCTCTTTTTTTTTCCAATCTCTCTCAGGAAAAACAAAAAGAAAAGAAATGGATGCATGCCGTTTTAACTTATAAGCCGATGGAAATGGACAATATTGTTTGAACACTTCGCCATAACTTTCTCTCTGTGTCTTCCAACGTGCGATACACTCAACTCCCCCCACCAACACACACAAACTTTGGGACCCAAGACCCTGCTGCTTCATCCTTTTCAAACAAGTTTAACTTCTAAGCCAGTGAAATTGGAAAATATTATTTGAACAGTTCGCTAAAACCCTCTCTCTCTCTCATTATTATTATTATTATTATTATTATTATTATTATTATTATTATTATTATTATTATTATTATTATTATTATTGTCTGGTTATTTAGTTCCATAATTTGGTATTTTTAGTTAAAGTATATTTGAATTTGAATTTAATTATTGTCACCCGCCTCCCATACTTGCCAAGGGCACAATTGTACATTAAACCAATCGTTTTCTCCCTCCCCCCTCTCTCTCTCCCCTTATCCCCCTCCCCCAAAAGATTTGGGCCCAAAGCACCTGCCGCGACGTGAACATCTAAATTTGTATTTACAGGAGACCAGCAACACAACGCTCACAAGAGACTCCTATCCTTCCCTATCCCGTAACTCTAAAGTCGTTGGGGCACCACAGATGATCCAGCGTACTCCATCTTTATCTGTCCTCAGTCAGTCGTTCAGTGTCAAGCCAGTCCATTCTCCAATGTAGTCCCCCCGCCTCTTTTCTTGTCTCCCTCTACTCTGCCTCCTTGCACCGTGCCTTGCAGGATGGTCTTTGCAAGACCATACCATCGGAGTTTCCGTTTCTTCACCACTGTGAGCGTGTCAGCGTGTTGTCCAATGGCTTGTGTGATGGTCTGTCAGAAATGCCCAGAAGTCTTCTGTAGCACCTCATCTCCATGCTATGTATTCTTCGTTGTGGGTCTGTTGTGAGGGTCCATGTTTCGCAATAGTATAGGAAGATGGAGATGACAAAGGAGCGCAGCAACCTTACCCTGGAGTGTAGACCGATGGTCCTGTCTTTCTAAATGGGCTTGAACCTTGTCAGGGCAGCAGTTGTTTGTGCTATCTTGAAGGTGACTTGCTGTCGGGACCCACTGTCTAATACAATTGCTCATTCGTTGCATAGTTAGGAGCTCACAAGATAAAAAGATAAAATAAATGTTGTAAAATTATACAACAAACACGACCAGACGACAAAAGAAGAAACAAACACAAAAACTGTTATAAATTAAATATGTAGCTGAAACAAACATCACGCACGAGCGGTAACGCATAAACATACGTAAAGCAAAAAAAGAAAGAAAGAAAGAAAGAGAGAGAGAGAGAGAGAGAGAGAGAGAGAGAGAGAGAGAGAGAGAGAGAGAGAGAGAGAGAGAGAGAGAACTTTCATCAGAAACAGTTTTTTGCCAAAACCTGATATTAAATTGTCTTTTAACTTTATGAACATTAATAAAAACAGTAACGATAATATTAATAATTAAAGCATGATCAAAAATTGATACATCAAAGTATTCGCACTAAGTCTCATTCTCACATTCACACTCTTAACAAACAACGTGATCTTGAACTAGTTGAACGAATTTTTAAAAGCGTGTGTTTTAAACGAAGACAGTGTGCCATAATTATGTTTCGCACTTCGGAGAAAGAGAGTTTCATACCGATTTGTGTGTGTGTGTGCGTGTGTGTGTGGGTGAGAGAGAGAGAGTTGCAGCGAACTGTTAAAACAATAATTTTCAAATTCAATGGCTTAGCAGTTAAAAGTGAACAGTACACAACAGGTGCTTTGAGCCCAACTTTGAGGGAAAAGGGGAGTGGACAAGAGAGGAGAGGTGAGAGAGAGAGACGTAGACATAGAGACAGAGAAGACGGAGACATAGAGACAGAGAAGACGGAGACATAGAGACAGAGAAGACGGAGACATAGAGACAGAGAAAGACCGAGACAGAGAGAGACTGAGAGGAAAAATGAAAAAGCGTAGACAACAGATCAAACAAGTTGTCATGGTTTAGCACAATGGATGGGGAAAAACAAATTTCGCTTTGTGGTTCCAGTGTCGTATTAATCATTCTCAACCTTCGCTCTTCAAGCTCATGTTCTGTGTAGAAAACACTGAGCATCTGAGACTTCTAGAGTTGTCGCCATGCATTACAGCGTATATATCACAGGCAGGGTGGGGGACACACTGTACATACTGAATATCTCTGAGGAAAAGCTGGGTTTCTTGGAAGAACTGCTTCGCTGTTCTATATAAACCTCTACCAATTTATGTCTCTCCCTCTCTCTCTTTCACCATTGAGCATAATTTCTCCGATACGCTTTCTCTCTCTCTCTTCCCCCTCCCCCCCATCACCCTTCTCTCTCTGTCACACACACAAAAACACGCGCGTGCTCGCCCCTACCCACCCTCCCACACTCACAAACCCACGCGCACGCAGGCACACAAACACAATATTCTTTATTGAGACAAAAAAATCAGCTTTGAGATTATTACAGTTTTATGGTAACAGACCGTCACCAATTTGTTGGAGAAGAAGAAGAAGAAACTCATGAATGTCCTAGAAGAAGGAAAAAAGTGGATCGTGCCTAAATTTTATAAACTCTGCGGCAGTCCTTTAAAAATAAAAATAAAAAAACATTAAAAAAAAACACACACACACACACACACACACACAAAACCTACTACCTCCAAAGACACTCATACTCGGCAGACGAACAGCCTACGCCGTAGATTGATAATTGTCGAGAAAACGTAACTAACCGACATTGTGGTCGTCTGACACTGATGCAGTTTTATAGTCTTGGGAGATTGGTCGTCCGTGGTGACACAGAAAGCCCAGCACTCTATCAATTTGTGTTTCTTTCAAATGTCCTATCGCTCACAATTCGTGTACGCAGCACGCACGCGCACACACACGTTCTACAGAAACTAACTACACCTACCTTTCCATTTCTATATCTCCCTCTTTATCTCGCCTTTCCACTCATCAACCCCCACCCCCCCCCCCTCTCTCTCTCTCTCTGTCTCATCATCTACCTTCCTCTTCTTCCCTTCCCCTCTCCTCTCTATTTTCCTTCCACTCCCACCTTGTACTACCCCCTTCCCTTTTCCCTCTCTCTATTTTTCTCTCTCTAATTGCGTCTGTCTTCTCTCTCTCTCTCTCTCTCTCTCTCTCTCTCTCTCTCTCTCTCTCTCTCTCTCTCTCTCTCTCTCTCTCTCTCTCTCCCTCATCATCTACCTTCCTCTTCTTCCCTTCCCCTCTCCTCTCTATTTTCCTTCCACTCCCACCTTGTACTACCCCCTTCCCTTTTCCCTCTCTCTATTTTTCTCTCTCTAATTGCGTCTCTCTCTCTCTTTCTTCCTCTCTAATTGTCTGTCTCTCTCTGTCTCTCTCTCTCTGTCTGTTTCTCGGTCTCTGCCTCTCTCTCTCTCTCCCCACCCCCCCAACTTCCATCACTTACTTTTTTTCTCTTCGTCCTTCCCTCAAATTGTCCACTGTTTGTCATTCCCATAAGCTAATAACCGACAGAGAGCCACAACTCAACTCCGGTAAGGCTTCAACAACCAACAGATTTTGTTCATTTTCAGCCCTTATAAGATTTCTCCACATCCGGAACAAACGCAAGGAAAATGGAACCGAAAGAACACAAGTCCGGAAGTGGGCGTCTGGGGACAGCTCGTCGGCTGGAAAGCGCTACATAAAAACTATTACAGAAAACTATTTAATATTTTTTTTAAAGGTAGCATTTTAATATCTTTGTCCTCATTTATTTCTTCTATTATTTCGTCCTTTTCGTTTTAATGAGATCGTACATTTGAATGTAAATATCTTCTTCTTCTTTGTTCCCCAAACATTTTCGTGGAATTTCGTGTATTTTTAATTTGTATATTTTTAATTTAACTTATTTCTGTATTCATTTAACTCGTAAATGTTCCGATTCGTTCTTTCGGTTTTTCCGTCTCTCTTCATTTTTTCTATCAAACGTCCGTTTTTTTTTTTGTTGTTTTGTGTGTGTGTGTGTGTGTGTGTGTGTTTTTCGTTCTTTTTGGGGTTATCGTCAAAACACTCCTGTTTTCTTCACTTCCTAATTGTGCCACGTTCAGCAAACAAAAAATCTTTCCGTCGGTGTATAATGGGTTCCTTATTTCCTTCTTTCCCGTCCCCCCTCCCCTCACCCTCACACTACTCCTCCTCTTCCATCTCCCTTTCTCCTTCTCTTTCCTTCTTGTAGATATTTATTTTGTACAAAATGAACAAATAAATCAGTAATAATAATAATAATAATAATAATAATATTAATAAAGTATTCCAAATTAAGGCGTTACCGAGTTAGTAGTGCCTTTTCTATATGATTATCCAGTTTTCGGAGACGCTATCCTTTTCTACAACTATACGTATATTTGTGTTAACATTTTATTTTATAGGCCTTAAGTACGCTTTTCCAGCTCAAGAGCTGCTCAAGGCGCTGGCCGATACAGGACCTAACTCAGGCCGCCCGAGGAGCCAACCTGCAGTCTTTGGACGCACAGTCTGACGCTCAGACAATCATGGGCGACTTGGGCTGGGGGATCGAATAAGGGACCTAGTGCGTGCTGGGTGTAATGGTGTAGCTGGCACTCACCCGCCTAGGACATGAGCGTCAGCATCTTTAAAGTCCGAGCGATGGAATGCGTGCGTGTAAAGCACAGATTGGATCTCGGCTTATACTCTCATCCATTACTCTCTCTCTCTCTGTCTGTCTCTGTCTATCTCTCTGTCTCTCTCTCTCTTTTCTCTCTCTTTTTTGTTCTCTCTCTTTCTCTGTCTCTCTTTCTCTGTCTGTCTGTCTGTCTCTCTCTCTCTCTCTCTCCCTCTCGCTCTCTCTCTCTCTCCCTCTCGCTCTCTCTCTCTCTCTCTCTGCTTGCGCCTTTCCTGCATACATTTTGGTCCAAATCTTTTTATCCCCTGTACGTCAGCACCAGCTGCTCACAACAATTTTTGGGGGGGAGTGGGTGGGGTGGGTGGGGCCAATGTTGAACAGATAATGAAGCGTAAAAATGCAAAATTTACGCCCTTTTCCCAGGGAAAAAAATCCGCATCGACCCAATAGCTCCAGGAGGTTTAGATCTACGGAAGCGTAAGAATACATTTATGCAGCAAACAGGGAGAGAAAAAAGAGAGAAAGAAACGAAAGAAACAAGGGGGTAGGAGTTGGGAAGGAATTGACAGAAATTGTTTTTAAAGGAGGGGGGGGGGGAGAACATAGGGATGTTGCTGTTTCTTTTTTTTTCTCAAGAGAAAGAGAGGCTAGAAGCGAGAGCAAGAAATCAAAGAATGCAAAAATGAAAGAAGGAAGGAAAAAGCAGAAACAAGAAAGAAAAGAAGGATACACACACACACACACACACACACACACACACACACACACTCACCCCCACCCACGCTTGGATGTCACGTAAAAGACGAAGCACAGATCAGGAAGTAGACAGATCTACGCCACAAGAGAACGTGGGGGGAAAAAAGGTCCGTTTCCGGCCATTGTGGCAACACACTTGAATAAAAAAGCGTCAGTGTAGAAAACATGTAGTTCAGACATTCCACGCGAAAAGCGTGCAAGCTTGAAAGCTTCTTTCACCGTGAGCGAATTACTACGGCAACCAACCACAAATAACGACTTTCGGAAGGAAGCCGCTAAAAACTCGGTGAGGTTTACGTTCGAACCACAAATATGCAACAAAATCTATTTCGCCAAGGAAGCCATTAAAAACACGACGAGGATTTACGCACGCCTAGATTACGTGTTCGAAGTTTCAGTCCCTTAGAGACACTCGACTACTTTTTGGTGAAAGAAGCCGTTAAAGGTGGACAGTTAATTTGCACGTTTCGTTAATACTTCAATCTGCGACCACAAGCTGCTTACTGAGGAATACCGTTCAAAACTGACGGTTAGTTTTAGGTTTTCCTATCCTATCCTATCCTATCCCGTAACCCGGAAGTCGTTGGGGCATCACAGATGATCGTTTAACCAGCTTACTCCATCTTCCTCTGTCCTCAGCAACCCTGATGGCTTCGCTCAGTGTCAAGCCAGTCCATTCTCCAATGTTGTCATCGGTCTTCCTCTTCTTCTACCTCCTTGCACTGTGCCTTTCAGGATGGTCTTTGCAAGGCTTGATGATCTGGTGACGTGGTCGTACCATCGGAGTTTCCGTTTCTTCACCACTGTGAGCAGGTCATCGTGTTGTCCAATGGCTTGTGTGATGGTCTGTCGGATTTCGTCGTTGGTGATGTGCTGGGTACGGGTATTGAAAATGCCCAGAAGTCTTCTGTAGCACCTCATCCCCATGCTTTGTATTCTTGAATGTAGATCTGCTGTGAGGGTCCATGTTTCGCAAGCGTATAGGAAGATGGAGATGACAATGGAGCGCAGCAGTCTTATCTTGAAATGTAGACTGATGGTCTTGTGTTTTTAAATAGACTTCAACCTTGCCAAGGCAGCAGTTGTTTGTGCGATCCTGGAGAGGACTTCTTCTTGTCGGGACCCATTGTCTGATACAATGGCTCCTAAATATTTGAAGCTATGCACTGTGTTGAGGGATTGATCTTGGACTTTGATGTCCATGTTGATGCCATTGGTGTTGTTGTTCATCATTTTGGTCTTCTCTGCACTTACATGTACATGTATTTCCATTCCATAGACTCTAGAGGTGGTGTCAAGCCTATGTACCAGCTGTTCAAATTCTTGTTCCTCTCCAGCCAATTCATCAATATCATCCGCAAAACGAAGGTTGGAGATTGCTCTACCCCCTATGTTGATTGTGCCTTCGTGATCTGCAAGGGCATCTGACATTATGCGCTCTAGGAAGATGCTGAAGAGTGTTGGAGCGAGTAGGCATCCTTGACGTTGAGGCAGCAGTGCAATCGCTGAAGAAAGGGAAGTCAGCGGGAGTGAACAACATACCCGCGGAATTGCTTCAAGCAGAAGGAGAAGCGATGATTGACGCCCTCACCATTATCTGTAACAAGATCTGGCAGAGCGGGGAGTGGCCTACCCCATGAACCCAGTCGCTCGTCATCACTCTTCAAAAAAAAAGGTAACGTTCATGAGTGTGAAAATTACCGCACAATCAGCCTCATCAGCCATCCCAGCAAGGTCCTCCTGAAAGTAAAATTCAACAGGTTGAAACCACAAATTGAACAAATCATAGCTGAAGAACAAGCAAGATTGAGGGCAAGGCGAAGTACCTCTGAACAGATTTTCAACCTCAGAATAATCTGCGAGAAATACTTACAGCACCAACAACATCTATATCATGTGTTCGTAGGCCTCAACAAAGCGTTTGACCGAGTCTGGCATGCAGCTCTGTGGGCAACCATGAGAGTGTACAACATCAGCCCTAAAATTATTGAAGTCATCAAAAGCCTGTATGACAAGGCTACCAGTGCAGTCCTCCATAACAGCGCCATCGGAAACTGGTTCAGAACAACAATCGGTGTGCGCCAAGGTTTCCACCACCTCGGTAATCAATGAGTTACGACAACAAAAGAAGGCCGCTTTACGGCCAAGCAAGGCGCACGAAAAATTGCTAAAAGAGACTACTCGAGACTTGAGCCGGGACGACGAGATTAGACCCCTCCAGTCCAAGAAATCAACCTGAGCCAGCACGAAACCCAGATTGCCAGACGTCGAGACCTTTTTATCTGTACACACACACACGCACACACACACACACACGCACACACACCCACGCACACACACACCTACATTCTTGGAGCAGTAGCATTAGTAGCAGTTTGATTGATTGATTTATTGTTGCTTTAGGTCCAGCGGACTCTTCCGAGCCAAATCAGGACCGGATTAGTAGCAGTAGCAGGTGGAGAGAGAAAGACAGCTGAAGATGATGATGATGATGATGATGATGATGATGATGATGATGATGATGACGATACTACTGGATGTTATACGTGCCTTATCTCTAAATCAGATTCAAAACGCGACGATCTGTAACCAACATACATGCTGACATGGCACAGATTGTCCTACATCCACAACAAACACACATTCATCACTCACACATGTGGTGTAAAGGCAAGTCCCTATTATTATTAACAACCAAGGACATCGAATGTTGCTTTGAAAGTTTAGACACACTGCATCCAATACCATTACTGAAGAGAGGGAGGAAACCGGAGTACTCGGAGAAAACCCTCTGTGTCCTGAAAGACCTCGCAGCTAAGTCAGGCAAATTCGTCCCCTGCGGGTTTGGAACCCGCGACCTTCGGGACAGCAAACCAACTCTCTATCCACTGAGCTACTGAGAAGTACAGACTTGCAGACAGTCAGACAATGAGTGACAAGGTATTGAACTAAGGGGACAAAGACATCGACCTACGCCTCACAAGGAAAAAGACCTACGCACACACAATCTTCAAAATATTTATCTACCTAAAGCCAGACAGCGTACCAAGGACACGCCATTGAAAGTACCCGAAGCCCAGACAGACAAACACATCTTCGAGGCAGACACACAAACACCTATAAACAAAGACAGACAGTGAAAAGGAAGGGGAAGACGGAATCTGGCTTTGTCCAAAGTAGCTGGCTAACCGTGTTATCAGAAAACACGGCCGAAGATTCTAAGTAAGAGGTCCACTGTTCAGTCGAGTTCGTCTTCAGACTTTTCTTCTCCATTGCCTGCCAAGGAGTACTTCTTGTTCGAAGAATCTTCGGAGAGTGAGACCCTCTTGACTACAAGATAAACCTTTTTGAAAAGAACTACAACGATCTCGCTGAAGCTTTTGAAAGGCAGTTCCGTCACTGTCATTGTCTCTCCACTATTCCTTCTCTCCTCCCCCCCCCCCACCCCTACAAACACACACACACACACAACACACACACACGCACACACAAACTAATGTCAACTCCCCGATCCTAGAACAAACTGGCAACCGCTAAACTAAGAGGAATTTTGGCTGAAGAAAAAGACTTTTCGGGTTCATTCCCTGCTATGTAAGCATCCATGCGCTCTTTGGAGTTTGATTTGAAAACTAAAACTTGATTTGCCACAGAAAAAGAACGTCTCATTTCCTCAAACAAAACCAACAATAACAACAATAACAAAAACAGCCCAGGCAACATAAAACGGGGTTGGCAGTTACAAATTTGTTCAATATGGATTGGCATGGTAGAACAGTGAGGATGTCGAAGGTCGCGGGTTCGAATCCCGCATGGGCCGAACTCACATGACTTAGTTACGAGACTTTTCAAGACATCGACGGTTTCCTCATGGTACTCCGATCTCCTCCCTCCCTTCAATAATTTTTTGGCACTTCTTATTGTTCTTAATGATAATAAAGGTATAGGATGCAGGCAATCTAAATTTAAAAAAACAACCAAAAACCATCGATTTCTCTTCCACCTTTAGTATTTAGCAATCTCTTTAGATCATTACATTACATAATTGTTGCTTTAGGTCCAGCGGACTCTTCCGAGCCAAATCAGGACCGGACAACCCCCAATCCGCATAAAAGATCTGCTGAAACAACCCTAGTGGGAAAACTGAATGCCCTCCACCGGCCAGTCACTTTACAATAAAGACATCCCACGCAGGGGACGGCTGAGGCTTCACCCCAACTTATCGAACCCCCGTTTAAAAAACAAAATAGAATACAAACATCATTATAAATTATCAACAAAACACATACATATAAAATGCCTAAATTGCTAAATAATAACATCATAGGAAGCCCTAGTGACCACCTTGCAGAAACCGTCCAATATTCCCAAGCTGATCCAACAGACCTCATACACAAATAAGGAGTCTTGTCCCGGAAGAGTTTTCAAGAAAAAAGGTAGGAGACTGGTCTAGCGAAGAAGATGATAGTATAGAAGATTGATAGAACAGAGCAGGAATGAGAAAGAGCAAATGAGAAAGACAGCGACAGTGGGAATTTAAAGCACTAAATTTCCAGAAAGTGGGGATACTATTTATACTGAAACCCCCGGCACCCCAACGGGGAACTCTTTAGATCGCCGCGTTTTGAGTTCGATTGAAAAAAAGCGCGTGATAGCATCCTGTATAATCATTATTATTATTATTATTATTATTATTATTATTATTATTATTATTATTATTAAAGTTTGGCAAACAGTATTTTAGCTGTATACTGCGAACAATGGATGAACTACATCTTTCACTTTGCTTTAGATTTATAATACTGCGAACAATTAGACAAGCCGAGAAGAAGAGAGCGAGAGGATGAGGAGTGAGATGATGATGATGATGATGATGATGATGATGATGATGATGATGATGATGATGATGATGATGATGATAATAATAATAATAACTTCATAAAAATAACAATAATAATAATAATAACTTATTTTATAAAGCGCAAAATTCACACTCAAAGTTTACTCTAAGCGCTCACACGCATTCACACCTATTAAGGTATAAACAAACAGATAAATATACAATCGATAGTAAAACAGTAATCCTTTGATCCTTTGAGTCCATAATGCTATAAAAGGAGTCGTGTTTTGTGTGTGTGTGTGTTATTTTGCCTATAAAAGAATTAAGTAAAGCTTTTCAAGAACACCATGGTAAACTCAGGTCTACACACGAAAACAGTGAGAACGGTTTCTGGAAAGAAGACGAACGAGAAGACAAAACAGACGCTGGAAGAAAAATCTTGCGAGGGATTTACTCTTAAAATTAATCTTTTAAATGTAGTGTTTAGTACCGTTTACAAAGAACTTCTGAGAGACTCCATTTACGCTTAAAACTAATCTTTTAAATTGTGTAGCCCTTGTTTTTGTGGACGCATGGAAAATGGTACTTTCCCGTCTGTTTATGTTTCATGTTGCATGCATTAAATTAGGCATAGTAAATGTGTATCTTCTGTATGTGTGTCTTCTTTTAGCCCTGCGTGCGCGTGTGCGTACGTGTGCTCGCGTGTGCGGATGTGTGTGTTTGTGTGTGTGTGTGCACGAGTACGCATGCATGTTGCAAATAAATATGATTTTTTTTTCATATGACACATTTTCAGTCTTTGTGTTAATAAAGATGTCTTGACTTGCCGACTGGCAAGAAATACTGAGGGCAATTTAGAGAGCAAAATGACCTCGAAAGAAGGGAAAAGAGAAGAACACGGAGGTGGAAGACGAAATTAGACGCGGGGAGTTGAGTCCTAAAAGAACCTCCTTTGGAAAACAACTGTGGTTAACGTTGCTATTTCACGTTAGGGGATACTAATGGCCAAGATGAAGAAGAAAAAAGACGGAATATCCACCCCACCTACACACCTTCCTCCCTCCCTCTACTCCCAACAAAGAAAAAGAAGGAAGGGTGAAGAGAAAATAGGAAGGAACAAGACGAACAGGAAGCTGGGAGAAGCAGTCCAATGAGACCTAATCCTACAACAAGGCGTATTTTGAAAACAACTGTTGTTAACGTGGCTATTTCACGTTAGGGGATTCTAATGATCACGAAGAAGAAGAAAAAGTAAGAAAGAAGAAGAAAGGAAAAAAGAAATAAAAAGGGAAAATTTTATAGAAATTTTTGGGGAAAAAATAAGGAAGACAGAGGAAGAAGAAAGGAAGAAAGACGGAAAAAAGAAGCAAGGAAGAAAGAAAAAAATTAAGAAGAGGGAAGGGAAGCAAAAAAAAAAAGGGGGTGGGGGGGGGGGTGAATAAGGGAGGTGGGAAAAATAAAAAACGACGACAACGAAGGTGGGACAAACAACATACGAACGACAATGAGAAAGAACAAAACAGTGAAGAAGAAAAAAAAGGAAATGAGTAGAAGGCCAAAAAAAACACAAAATAAATAAAGAAGGCGAGAGAAGACTTCCGTACTACAAAATACTTTTGAAAAAAAAGTGTTTATCTTTATTATTAGTATTATACTGTGTGGGATTACTAAAAGGCGAAGAAGAAAAGGAACATAGAATGACGTAAATGATGGAAGAAGAAGAAGAAGAAGAAGAAGAAGAAGAAGAAGAAGAAGAAGAAGAAGAAGAAGAAGAAGAAGAAGAAGAAGTTGATGATGTTGAGGAAGCTATTTTGGTAAATGACAATACCATAAAATAGATAAAGACGACCTTTTCGATGGCATTATCATCATCATCATCATTTACAGCATCATACCACTCCACCACAACTGATAACTCCTCGGGAGTCACAATACGGAATTTCCTATTAGGATGTCTTAAAGGAAATGGGGGGAATTAATTGTCCTCTGAAACTAGGATATGGCTAAAATAATGTCAATAATGTTCATGTTCAGGACTGGTCATGCTATTTCTATTTCCAAAACAAAAATGATAAGGTTAATGTATGATATAGGAGCTGTGATCATTCTTTTTGTGTGGAAATGTGTTTGCGCTTAATAAATTTTCATTCATTCGTTCAACCACTCTAGGAAAACTTGTTGCTAGTATAACAAAAGGCGAGAGATTTTTTTATACCTTCATGTTCTATGGGAAGACCAAAACGTTTGCGATTAACACAAGCAATAGGTGTCTCGCCTGAGGACATGGGACGGTAGAGTATGTGATAGCATCCTTGGATATAATCCTTACTCGCTGTTATCCTCTTGGAAACAAGAGAACGATAGTATCTTCCCTTCCTTGCTGCCAACACAGGTGGATTTAAGCCATAGATAAACATGGCCATTTCGCTGGGTTCTCAGCTCGTCAGTGTATCTGTCATCTGGTCTTTTTCCGAAATCAAGTGACTGGTTTGTTAAAAACCATGAGAAAAAGGCCTGAAAGAAGTCTTCATGAGAAATAGCTTCATTTGTTACAACCGTGAGAAAAAGGCCTGAAAAAAGTCTTCATGAGAAATAGCTTCATGCGAAACAAGTACCCACAATGTGGTTGGCTTGGCAACATAAATGGGAAGGAACCCAACTGTTTAAAACATAACTGATTGTCCAAATTCTTCCTATACGCTTACCAAACATGGACCCTCACGGGAGATCAACGAAGAATACAAAGCATGGAGATGAGGTGCTACAGAAGACTTCGGGGCATTTGCTATGCCCAGCACCTCACCAACGACGAAGTTCAACAGACCATCACGCATGCATTGGACAACACGATGACATGCTCACAGTGATGAAGAAACGAGAAACGGAAACTCCGATGGTATGGCCACATCACCAGAGCATCAGGCCTTGCAAAGACCATCCTGCAAGGCACGGTGCAAGGAGGCAGAAGACGATGGGAGACAGAAAAAGAGGTGGGAGGACAACATTCGAGAATGGACTGGCTTGATACTGAGCGAAGCCATGAGGGTTGCTGGGGACAGAGAAAGATGGATTACGCTTGTTAAACGATCATCCGTGGTGCCCCAACGACCTTCGAGTTATGGGATATGATAGGATAAGATAGGACGGATTGTCCAAAATATTTCTAAAATTTAAAATTGCCGTCTTGGTAGTTTCGAACAAGGTTTTGTTGAGTAATGTGACTGCTGTCGAGTTGAACAGAGGAGACAAAAACGTGTGTGCAGAACACCAGTAGTGGTTGGTGAGTGAGGAAGTTGCTGTCAATCAACGCTGGAAGCATTCAAATACGGAGCCATTTTGCGCAATAAAAATAATATAGTTCTTAAACATTTTCGGTGACAGGCATTTGAAAGAGGTCTGTAGTGTTACCGCACGCTGCCGTTGCACGTGGGGTGATACAAGATAACGCACGGCAATATTGCATGCACCACCAGGGCATAGAGGGGGTGATGCTCCTTTGTGCTGCTGCTGAATCAAACACCAATTACGTTGGTGCTTGAGGGTCGATCCTGATATTGCGGTCGCCGACATCATGCATCCAATCTGGCTCGCGGTACTGTGCGGCGCCAAAGGCACCGACAGGTTTGAATTGCATTGTGATGCATAGCTGCAAAGGCACAGGGAGTTGTGACATGAGAGAACAGTACGAATGAGTTTCATGGACCTGGGCATAACAAAACTTAGGATAAACGAAAGAAGCAGATAGACGTGGCAAGAACTGATGCAACGCAAACAAGTGTTGTATACAATATGTCGATGGTTGAACAGTCACAAAGAAAGTGTTTCAGGTATAATTTCTTTAAAGCTCTTAGAACAAAAGCAAACATTTATCATGCACTTTCATTTTATGAATTTATGATCGTGTGACAAATCTCTCTCTCTCTCTCTCTCTCTCTCTCTCTCTCTCTCTCTCTCTCTCTCTCTCTCTCTCTCTCTCTCTCTCTCTCTCTCTCTCTCTCTCTCTCTCTCTCTCTCTCTCTTCAATCGCGGCAGAGGCAGCTTTGTTACACGATTATAAATTCATAAAATGAAAGTTGCGATGAGTTTTGATGGGCGGAATAAGTGAGTGCTGGGAGGAAAGGGTGTGCATGAAAAATGTTTGTGAACTTGTGTTGCAGTCTATGAAAGTATGTAGCTGAAAACATATTGCAGGACGTGATAGTTTAATGGGCAAACATTTGCCATGAGCAGTTGTAATGCAGAGACACTATTCCCCCTCCCCAATGAAACATCTCACGTTCGCCTGATTTTAACATCGAACATATTCCATAAAAAGGGTCCGGATCAGAGTCTCACGGGTCAGTTTTATGAAACACCTTTATGTGTGAACTGTTGTTGTTGAAATTGGACAGTGGTAGACTAAACGTATGGTTAATACAACTAAACTTTCAATGGAAACTATTGTTTCTGCAACAACATTGTATTTTGTTAACGCAGAACTTCGTATGCACAGCAGCGCGCGTGGGGACAATTAGGCCCATGTTTGTACTGACAACATTGAGCTTTCCTTACGCGTGTAAGAAATAACGGTTGAACGAAACAACGACCAACAATTCACCCGTCCAGCTAGTAGTACCACTCAGATACCAGGCAAATGTTGCTCTCGTATTCATAGTGGTGGCCGTCGCACTCAATAACACTCTTATCTCAAATGTGGTCGCTGCGATTATAGGTGTAGCCAAAACTGTGTTCGTCGAGACTGAAATGCTAACAGAAAAGGCTGTGGCCGCGACAATATTTTACAACAGACGCTACTTTATACTGCACGCAGGTCTCATATGCAGAGCAACATCGGGATGATGGAGATCACTGTTTGGGAAGCAAACATGCAAGAAAGTATCAGACTGGCAAGAGTGTCTAGGTCTTCCGAGTAGCGCTTCTAAATATACAGACTTGTAAGCACATAGTGTCACAGCACACCATGCAGCAGCTCCTAAAACACTGTCCATCTTGCTTTACAGAGCGCAACGCTAAGACGGTGCGGCCTACCAATATTCTGGGGAAGATGTGGAGAAAGAGATCACCGCGGAGAGTACTTGATACTCTGAAAGCCAAGCTGGCGAGCAAACAGGTTTTGCATGAACATACATGCAGACTTTTTATCGGTGCGCTTGTTTGTATCTGCCTCGATTTCAGTACAGATAGTTCCTTGGAATATATGACATGTTATCCTACGTTTAGCTGCGGAGCTGTTCCCAAAGTATGGACCAAAAGATCTGTTCCAAGGCACTGAAGACCGATCGAGGCCATTCTTTGGAAAACGTATTCAGTTTGTCAATGTAATAGACTCAAGCAATTGTTTTAAGACGCTGGTCCCCCAGATCAACTTATTTTATTGGAGGTACAGTCTGACGCTTTGGTCGTCCAATTGTGCCGTGGTCCGCTGAGCTGCTTAAAGCACGTAGAACCAACATGCACACCATTGCTTATTGTACTCAGTGGATACGATGCGTCCGCTGAGCTGCTTAAAGCACGGAGGACCAACATGCACCTCATTGCTCATTGTACTCAGTGGATACGATGCGTCCCAATGCTGCTTAAAGCACGGAGGACCAACATGCACCTCATTGCTCTTTGTACTCAGTGGACACGATGCGTCCCAAAGCTGCAAGTAGGCGCCTAGGGCGTTTGAGTTCAGATCCTGTATGCATGTGCCTGCCAGTGACTTGAGTTAAGATCCTGTATACATGTGCCTGCCAGTGACTTGAGATAAGATCCTGTATGCATGTGTCTGTCAGTGACTTGAGTTAAGATCCTGTATGTATGTGTCTGTCAGTGACTTGAGTTAAGATCCTGTATGCATGTGCCTGTCAGTGACTTAAGTTAAGATCCTGTATACATGTGCCTGCCAGTGACTTGAGTTAAGATCCTGTATGCATGTGTCTGTCAGTGACTTAAGTTAAGATCCTGTATACATGTGTCTGTCAGTGACTTGAGTTAAGATCCTGTATACATGTGTCTGTCAGTGACTTGAGTTAAGATCCTGTATACATGTGCCTGTCAGTGACTTGAGTTAAGATCCTGTATGCATGTGTCTGTCAGTGACTTAAGTTAAGATCCTGTATACATGTGTCTGTCAGTGACTTGAGTTAAGATCCTGTATACATGTGTCTGTCAGTGACTTGAGTTAAGATCCTGTATACATGTGCCTGTCAGTGACTTGAGTTAAGATCCTGTATACATGTGCCTGCCAGTGACTTGAGTTAAGATCCTGTATGTATGTGTCTGTCAGTGACTTGAGTTAAGATCCTGTATACATGTGCCTGTCAGTGACTTGAGTTAAGATCCTGTATACATGTGCCTGTCAGTGACTTGAGTTAAGATCCTGTATGCATGTGCCTGTCAGTGACTTAAGTTAAGATCCTGTATGCATGTGCCTGCCAGTGACTTGAGTTAAGATCCTGTATGCATGTGTCTGCCATTAACTTGAGTTCAGATCCTGTATGCATGTGCCTGTCATTAACTTGAGTTAAGATCCTGTATGCATGTGCCTGTCAGTGACTTGAGTTAAGATCCTGTATGCATGTGCCTGCCAGTGACTTGAGTTCAGATCCTGTATGCATGTGTCTGTCAGTGACTTGAGTTCAGATCCTGTATGCATGTGCCTGTCAGTGACTTGAGTTATCCTGTATGCATGTGTCTGTCAGTGACTTGAGTTAAGATCCTGTATGTATGTGTCTGTCAGTGACTTGAGTTAAGATCCTGTATGCATGTGTCTGTCAGTGACTTGAGTTAAGATCCTGTATACATGTGCCTGTCAGTGACTTGAGTTAAGATCCTGTATGCATGTGTCTGTCAGTGACGTGAGTTAAGATCCTGTATACATGTGCCTGTCAGTGACTTGAGTTAAGATCCTGTATACATGTGCCTGTCAGTGACTTGAGTTCAGATCCTGTATGCATGTGCCTGCCAGTGACTTGAGTTATCCTGTATGCATGTGTCTGTCAGTGACTTGAGTTCAGATCCTGTATGTATGTGTCTGTCAGTGACTTGAGTTAAGATCCTGTATGCATGTGCCTGTCAGTGACTTGAGTTCAGATCCTGTATGCATGTGCCTGTCAGTGACTTGAGTTCAGATCCTGTATACATGTGTCTGTCAGTGACTTGAGTTCAGATCCTGTATGCATGTGCCTGCCAGTGACTTGAGTTATCCTGTATGCATGTGCCTGCCAGTGACTTGAGTTAAGATCCTGTATGCATGTGCCTGTCAGTGACTTGAGTTAAGATCCTGTATGCATGTGCCTGTCAGTGACTTGAGTTAAGATCCTGTATGTATGTGTCTGTCAGTGACTTGAGTTAAGATCCTGTATGTATGTGTCTGTCAGTGACTTGAGTTAAGATCCTGTATGTATGTGTCTGTCAGTGACTTGAGTTAAGATCCTGTATGCATGTGTCTGTCAGTGACTTGAGTTAAGATCCTGTATGCATGTACCTGTCAGTGACTTGAGTTAAGATCCTGTATGTATGTGTCTGTCAGTGACTTGAGTTCAGATCCTGTATGCATGTGTCTGTCAGTGACTTGAGTTAAGATCCTGTATGTATGTGTCTGTCAGTGACTTGAGTTAAGATCCTGTATGTATGTGTCTGTCAGTGACTTGAGTTCAGATCCTGTATGCATGTGTCTGTCAGTGACTTGAGTTAAGATCCTGTATGTATGTGTCTGTCAGTGACTTGAGTTAAGATCCTGTATACATGTGTCTGTCAGTGACTTGAGTTAAGATCCTGTATACATGTGTCTGTCAGTGACTTGAGTTAAGATCCTGTATACATGTGCCTGTCAGTGACTTGAGTTAAGATCCTGTATACATGTGCCTGTCAGTGACTTGAGTTAAGATCCTGTATGCATGTGTCTGTCAGTGACTTGAGTTAAGATCCTGTATGTATGTGTCAGTGACTTGAGTTAAGATCCTGTATACATGTGCCTGTCAGTGACTTGAGTTAAGATCCTGTATGTATGTGTCTGTCAGTGACTTGAGTTAAGATCCTGTATGTATGTGTCTGTCAGTGACTTGAGTTAAGATCCTGTATGTATGTGTCTGTCAGTGACTTGAGTTCAGATCCTGTATGCATGTGTCTGTCAGTGACTTGAGTTAAGATCCTGTATGTATGTGTCTGTCAGTGACTTGAGTTAAGATCCTGTATACATGTGCCTGTCAGTGACTTGAGTTAAGATCCTGTATACATGTGCCTGTCAGTGACTTGAGTTAAGATCCTGTATGCATGTGTCTGCCAGTGACGTGAGTTAAGATCCTGTATGTATGTGTCTGTCAGTGACTTGAGTTAAGATCCTGTATACATGTGCCTGTCAGTGACTTGAGTTAAGATCCTGTATACATGTGCCTGTCAGTGACTTGAGTTAAGATCCTGTATGCATGTGTCTGTCAGTGACTTGAGTTAAGATCCTGTATGTATGTGTCTGTCAGTGACTTGAGTTAAGATCCTGTATACATGTGCCTGTCAGTGACTTGAGTTAAGATCCTGTATGTATGTGTCTGTCAGTGACTTGAGTTAAGATCCTGTATGTATGTGTCTGTCAGTGACTTGAGTTAAGATCCTGTATGTATGTGTCTGTCAGTGACTTGAGTTAAGATCCTGTATGTATGTGTCTGTCAGTGACTTGAGTTCAGATCCTGTATGCATGTGTCTGTCAGTGACTTGAGTTAAGATCCTGTATGTATGTGCCTGCCAGTGGTTTGAGTTAAGATCCTGTATACATGTGCCTGTCAGTGACTTGAGTTAAGATCCTGTATGTATGTGTCTGTCAATGACTTGAGTTAAGATCCTGTATGCATGTGCCTGTCAATGACTTGAGTTAAGATCCTGTATGCATGTGCCTGTCAATGACTTGAGTTAAGATCCTGTATGCATGTGTCTGTCAATGACTTGAGTTAAGATCCTGTATGCATGTGTCTGCCAGTGACGTGAGTTAAGATCCTGTATGTATGTGTCTGTCAGTGACTTGAGTTAAGATCCTGTATGCATGTGTCTGTCAGTGACTTGAGTTAAGATCCTGTATGTATGTGCCTGCCAGTGACATGAGTTAAGATCCTGTATGTATGTGTCTGTCAGTGACGTGAGTTAAGATCCTGTATGTATGTGTCTGTCAGTGACTTGAGTTAAGATCCTGTATGCATGTGCCTGCCAGTGGTTTGAGTTAAGATCCTGTATGCATGTGCCTGCCAGTGGTTTGAGTTAAGATCCTGTATGTATGTGTCTGTCAGTGACTTGAGTTAAGATCCTGTATGTATGTGTCTGTCAGTGACTTGAGTTAAGATCCTGTATGCATGTGCCTGCCAGTGGTTTGAGTTAAGATCCTGTATGTATGTGTCTGTCAGTGACTTGAGTTAAGATCCTGTATACATGTGCCTGTCAGTGACTTGAGTTAAGATCCTGTATGTATGTGCCTGTCAGTGACTTGAGTTAAGATCCTGTATGCATGTGCCTGTCAGTGACTTGAGTTAAGATCCTGTATGCATGTGCCTGCCAGTGGTTTGAGTTAAGATCCTGTATGCATGTGCCTGCCAGTGGTTTGAGTTAAGATCCTGTATGCATGTGCCTGTCAGTGACTTGAGTTAAGATCCAGGGCTGGAGTGCATGAACGAACTTAAAAGCCGACTTAGACTTAACTCTTCACCTAAACATGCTACTTAAGTCTAAGTCGGCTTTTAAGTTCGTTCATGCACGCCAGCCCTGTATACATGTGCCTGCCAGTGACGTGAGTTAAGATCCTGTATGCATGTGTCTGTCAGTGACTTGAGTTAAGATCCTGTATGTATGTGTCTGTCAGTGACTTGAGTTAAGATCCTGTATACATGTGTCTGTCAGTGACTTGAGTTAAGATCCTGTATGTATGTGTCTGTCAGTGACTTGAGTTAAGATCCTGTATGCATGTGTCTGTCAGTGACTTGAGTTAAGATCCTGTATGCATGTGTCTGTCAGTGACTTGAGTTAAGATCCTGTATGTATGTGTCTGTCAGTGACTTGAGTTAAGATCCTGTATACATGTGCCTGTCAGTGACTTGAGTTAAGATCCTGTATACATGTGCCTGTCAGTGACTTGAGTTAAGATCCTGTATGCATGTGTCTGCCAGTGACGTGAGTTAAGATCCTGTATGTATGTGTCTGTCAGTGACTTGAGTTCAGATCCTGTATGCATGTGTCTGTCAGTGACTTGAGTTAAGATCCTGTATGTATGTGTCTGTCAGTGACTTGAGTTAAGATCCTGTATACATGTGCCTGTCAGTGACTTGAGTTAAGATCCTGTATACATGTGCCTGTCAGTGACTTGAGTTAAGATCCTGTATGCATGTGTCTGTCAGTGACTTGAGTTAAGATCCTGTATGTATGTGTCTGTCAGTGACTTGAGTTAAGATCCTGTATACATGTGTCTGTCAGTGACTTGAGTTAAGATCCTGTATGTATGTGTCTGCCAGTGACTTGAGTTAAGATCCTGTATGTATGTGTCTGTCAGTGACTTGAGTTAAGATCCTGTATACATGTGCCTGTCAGTGACTTGAGTTAAGATCCTGTATGTATGTGTCTGTCAGTGACTTGAGTTAAGATCCTGTATACATGTGCCTGTCAGTGACTTGAGTTAAGATCCTGTATGTATGTGTCTGTCAGTGACTTGAGTTAAGATCCTGTATGTATGTGTCTGTCAGTGACTTGAGTTAAGATCCTGTATGTATGTGTCTGTCAGTGACTTGAGTTAAGATCCTGTATGCATGTGTCTGTCAGTGACTTGAGTTAAGATCCTGTATGCATGTACCTGTCAGTGACTTGAGTTAAGATCCTGTATGTATGTGTCTGTCAGTGACTTGAGTTCAGATCCTGTATGCATGTGTCTGTCAGTGACTTGAGTTAAGATCCTGTATGTATGTGTCTGTCAGTGACTTGAGTTAAGATCCTGTATACATGTGCCTGTCAGTGACTTGAGTTAAGATCCTGTATGTATGTGTCTGTCAGTGACTTGAGTTAAGATCCTGTATGTATGTGCCTGTCAGTGACTTGAGTTAAGATCCTGTATGTATGTGTCTGTCAGTGACTTGAGTTCAGATCCTGTATGCATGTGCCTGTCATTGACTTGAGTTAAGATCCTGTATGTATGTGCCTGTCAACGACTTGAGCAGGTCTTGTGCCGGAAACGCGCTATATAAAAAAAAAAACATAAATAACAACAGCACTGGTTGCTGAAGACAGGACCTAACCCACGAACAGCATTGCTTGCTGAATGAAAACAGGATCGAACCCACGCCGTCTATAACAAATACACACGCACACACACACACGCGCGCGCGCGCACCCACACACAAACATACACACACGCGCGCGCCGCGGGCCACCCATGCAGCCATTTCTGGCCGCATTTCTAGCAATTGTGCAGTAGCAGAATGAAGATGAAAGCACTGGCCCACGTGGCGCGGGGGCTATAGAAGATCGGCGGGCACTAATTGCCCACTACGCTGATTGCGGCGTCCTGCCGGGTCATTTCATACACAAATCACAGAGAAAGTGGTGGCGATTTGGTCAGTGCGGGTTTGCGACCATCAGAAGGACACAGCAATGAGAGTGCTGATTGGGTGTCTCGGACAACACAATAGACATCGCAAATACACATAAAGGATCGATGTTGGCTATGTGGACAGAGAGACTAGATACCACTGAAAGATCGGATGGATGGGAGCGATAGACTTATTCTACTATTGAAAGAACATACCTGGGACCAAAGACCCACAACTAAGAGCTGGAATGCACACCAAACATAAAAATTACTCTTTTTATATTGCTAAGCTTACTGCAGAAAAAGACAATAGCTACAAATGTTAAGGATATTTAATAATACTACGAGGCATAGATAAAATAAGATAATATTATTATCTGATGAATATTTAATAATACTAGATATGATAAAACAATTTTAGTATTTTTTGCCGGAAATTATTATTATATAAAACAATATTGTCTCTTTCAAGAAATTATTATTATATTACTATTGAAAGAAATATTCGCGGCTGAAATAAGCATTTCTGTAGCTTTACTGAAAGAGCAAGTACATTACCAGACTGACCATCTCCCAATTTCAATAGCCATCAGAAATATATAGACATCGTCGATGGATACACTTGAGTACTTAATGAAGTTTCCAGAACTGATGGAAATTACATAGTAAAAAAAAGGGTAGATGTTATTGGAAAGACGGCACATCATTAGTTTGATGACCATAAAAGGATTCTTTTTGTTTGTTTCTTTCTCTTTTTTTTTTTTAATTTAAAGTAAAGGCGTCCCCGTAACCTTTGGATCGTTAGAGAGGCAAGCGTTTGGAATCTCCCTTTCCTCGAGGCCAGCTTACTGAGGGCCGTACCCATCTCCTGTCCCTCGCTGCTTTACCTTCTCCAGTTCTAAACAGTTTCAGGAACTCATTCACAGCTGGGTGGACTGAATGGTGTCGTGCGCTTATTTCTTTTTGGTGGTTGCCTTCCGACCACGGTCACCCATCCAAGTACTAACCCTTCCCGACGTTGCTTAACATGAAACATTGCTAGCCTGTGCCCTGACCACTACATTACCGCGCCACCCAAACTGATGACCATACAGTTACCAAATACAGGAGAAGGACGTAGTACAAAAGAAGGACACTAATTCATAAAACATTACACATCTTAATCAAATATCGTGAGATGTTCGTTTCAGTCGCACGCTACTTGGCCAAGGGAAAATATAAGACACTTGTGGAAATCGATACGTTAATGCATAGAGGTAGCTTCTGGTCTCGTTAAAGTGAATTTGATGGCATTTTCTGAAACTATCACTTTATGACCAAAGAAGAGTTTTATTCCAAGCTATGAACAAACTCCGATGGGCGGGTCGGGTAGCGTCAGCAGCTTGAAAAGACATGGAGGTCCTTGATGGAGGTCCTTGATAATCACGGCGCGAGTCCAGCAAAGAGTACGGTCACTACGCGTCACTCTATACCACACGCACACAATCCTCTCGCTCCACAGGCGCTCGTATCTGGATATGATAGCGTCTTCTCTGTAGCGCCTGTGTTCCGTTCAGTTAATTCACAAACAACGCCTTGATGGAGAACATTGTTCGTCACGCACCGCTACTATTGTTAGCCTGTTGAGTGCCTGTGTCTCTCTCTATTCTAAGTGAGATCAGCCATGTACTGCTATAGTAGATAACCTTCTCAGCGCTAGGACACGAAGTTTAAATCTTTTACATTAATTTCTTTATTTTGCAAATATTAGACGCACAAAAATGTATGAATATTATACGCAATTAGTCAATTCTTAACGTGAAATACACTTTAAAAAAAAAGATGTTGAGCCATTTGATCTTGACCTTTTAGTACCGAAAAAGGAAAACGTTACCAGTACAAATGAGAGGATCAAACACTAAATTCTAGTTTTATTAAAAGAGACCAATCCGCAGATACAGATCGGTTCTATAATTGTTTTCTATCACTAGGTATGATAATTGTATATTATAATATAAGCGACACGCCAAAGGTTCGCTGTAAGGTATTCTTCTGTGAACAAAGATTTCTTCAATTTGACTTGACATGACATCAGTTGACATGACAAGACTTGACTGTTCATTCAGCAAATATATGTGAATATACTATTATCGAGTTCTTTACATGCAGGCTCTCAAAACGAAGCTGCAAAATTATCAACCGTCATCTTTCTAGCGAGAGGATGGATGTAAAAACCATTCAAACCAGCTTCAAAAATGAGATTGATTTTAATATTCAATGAAATCGTCACCTATCTGAACTGTAGATGAGATTTTTTTTCTGGCGTAATTCCAAAAACGACGGGTGTATTGCAAACAATAAAGACAAGCCTTCCGTCTGTACTGATGATGGCATACAAGGAGGAGGAGGAGAAGGAGGCGGAGGCGGAGGAGGAGAAGAAGAAGAAGAAGAAGAAGAAGATGATGATGATGATGATGATGATGATGATGATGATGATGATGATGATGATGATGATGATGATGATGATGATGATGATGATGAAAAACAAGAACAAGGGCAAGAAGAACATAATAAAGAACAACAAGAAAAATACGACGAAGACGTCGATAAAAAACAAGAAGAAGATGAAGATGGTGAATATGAAGATGACCAAGAAGAAGAAGATGACGATGATGACGACGATGATAATGATGATGATGACGACGATGATAAAGAGGAGGAAGAAGAGGATGCAAAGTAGGAGACGGAGGAGGAGGAGATGCTTCATCATGATTGCCATCATGGCGGCGTCTTCACACACTTGTGGACTCAATTGAGGTACGAGATATATTACCTTGTGTGACTTGAGGTGTGGCCATTTGCAAGTATCCGCTATACACACACGTTGTTAGCAAGCTCGATACCCGTTATTACTGCACTTTTAGCAATGTCCACCGTACAATGTCCATTTCTCCCTCTTCATCCATCTGTTGCCTATGTCTGGTTGCCTGTCTAGCTATGTGTCCGTTTGAACTGTCCTTCTCTTACTTTCTGTTCGTCTTTCTTTTTTGCTTTCATTAGTTCTTTTCTTTCTCTTTATTTTCTTTGGTTAAGTATTTCTTTGTTCTTCCTTTTTATGTCTTTTTTCTTTCTTTCGCTCTGTTCTTTCTTTCCTTTTATTTCGTTCTTTCTTTCTTTTGTTCTTTCTTTGTGTATTTTTTGTATTTCTTTTTTTTTCTACTCTCCCACCACTCCCTTGTCTGTGCTCTTTCCTCTGTAATTTTCTTTCTACTCTCTCACCACTCCTTTGTCTGTGCTCTTTCCTCTGTAATTGTCTTTCTACTCTCTCACCACTCCTTTGTCTGTGCTCTTTCCTCTGTAATTGTCTTTGTACTCTCTCACCACTCCTTTGTCTGTGCTCTTTCCTCTGTAATTGTCTTTGTACTCTCTCACCACTCGCTTGTCTGTGCTCTTTCCTCTGTAATTGTCTTTGTACTCTCTCCACCACTCGCTTGTCTGTGCTCTTTCCTCTGTAATTGTCTTTGTACTCTCTCACCACTCCTTGTCTGTGCTCTTTCCTCTGTAATTGTCTTTGTACTCTCTCACCACTCCTTTGTCTGTGCTCTTTCCTCTGTAATTGTCTTTCTACTCTCTCACCACTCCTTGTCTGTGCTCTTTCCTCTGTAATTGTCTTTGTACTCTCTCACCACTCCCTTGTCTGTGCTCTTTCCTCTGTAATTGTCTTTCTACTCTCTCACCACTCTTGTCTGTGCTCTTTCCTCTGTAATTGTCTTTGTACTCTCTCACCACTCCTTTGTCTGTGCTCTTTCCTCTGTAATTGTCTTTGTACTCTCTCACCACTCCTTTGTCTGTGCTCTTTCCTCTGTAATTGTCTTTGTACTCTCTCACCACTCCTTTGTCTGTGCTCTTTCCTCTGTAATTGTCTTTCTACTCTCTCACCACTCCTTTGTCTGTGCTCTTTCCTCTGTAATTGTCTTTGTACTCTCTCACCACTTCTTTGTCTGTGCTCTTTCCTCTGTAATTGTCTTTGTACTCTCTCACCACTTCTTTGTCTGTGCTCTTTCCTCTGTAATTGTCTTTGTACTCTCTCACCACTCCTTTGTCTGTGCTCTTTCCTCTGTAATTGTCTTTCTACTCTCTCACCACTTCTTTGTCTGTGCTCTTTCCTCTGTAATTGTCTTTGTACTCTCTCACCACTTCTTTGTCTGTGCTCTTTCCTCTGTAATTGTCTTCTTTCCTTCCTTCTATCAGTCTCTCTCAGTTTAATTTTATTTAAACTTTTTTTTCTTTTATTCTTCCTTTTCCACTTCCTTCTGTTTCCTCTTCCTCTTCTTTATCTTCATCTTATTTCTTTCTTTTCTCTCTCCCTCTTTCCTTCCATCTCTCCCTCTCCCAAACCCCCCTCCTTACCACTCACCTTGCCTCCTTCCCTCCCTCCCTCACTCTCACTCTTTATTATTTATTTCTTTAATTTAACGTCTATTCACTTTTGTGATATTAGACAACATATTTATTAATAAACAAAATAAAAGTTTTAAAACATTTAAATTTTTAAAACATTTAAATAATAATTTTTAAAAATTAATAAAACCAACAAAAATAAATAATATATTTTAACACACACAAAAACATCAACCAATCATATGATAGGCCTTTGTTGCAAAATTGACATCATTCAACGAGTTATGACCACAAAGGCTATATTCTCATGCATACTTTGCTGTGAAAACGTCATGGTCAGTTTATTAATATTATTGTTACTATTATTCATTCTCTCTCTCTCTCTCTCTCTCTCTCTCTCTCTCTCTCTCTCTCTCTCTCTCTCTCTCTCTCTCTCTCTCTCTCTCTCTTACCCTAGAGCATTATTTCTCTAATTGGCTATGTCTTCAACCCATCACCTCCTTTTAACGGTACTTTCGTCTTCCTTTGCTTAATCATTGGAACGGTCCACTCATGGTCAACTTTGTCCGCTATAAAACCTTTAAGCCCCGAGCCTAATCATTGTCGCGTCCAGAATTGGTCCATGCGAGGTCTAAGACGCAGAATGAATGCTGACACACCATCATGGAACCTGGGACAATTTCCAGGTACGTCAAAAGTATAACTAAATTAATCTATAAATTGGCATTGCTGCACACGCGATATAACATGTAAATTTCTTAAAAACTCCCACTAGCTTCATCAATTCACAGGGGCAATTGATAAAGTTTAGCACATGATACACCAACAAAAAACACAGATTATTCACATTCGTCTCGCCTTTGATTTAAGATTCAAGAATTATTCCCATTACTTATCCCTTTTTGGGTGTTTGGAGGATACAAAAAGTACAACAACCATTATTCAAGTTTACTGAAAAAACAATAAAAGTACTCCCATTCCAACTGTAACATTCAAATCAACTTGATGACTCCAAACAGCCTAAATAATAATAATAATAATAATAATAATAATAATAATAATAATAATAATAATAATAAGAAGAAGAAGAAGAAGAAGAAGAAGAAGAAGAAGAAAAGAAGAAGAAGAAGAGCACACAAATGCAAACCATTGGCAAGACGATATACTGACGAGCTGAGAAAAGAAAAGAAACAGATGTCTCTTATATAGCGCACTTACAAGCTAAAGCGCTGGCCCGTAATATCCAGCAATCACACAATAGTTTGCTAAAGTCAGGATTAGAACCCACGTCGCCCAAGACGCACTCACACAAGTCGTGCGCTCTGACCACTGAGCTATCCCTGCCGCCACACACAAAATGGCCTTTGGTATCAATGGGACAAATCCACAAAAACAAAACTATTGGCAGAACAGAAAGGGAACTAGAGAGGTCTTTCCTATCATTCCCTCAGTCCTATCATTCCCTCAGTCCTATCATTTCTTCATTCCACGGAGGATGGCAATTGATAAGGATGATATCCAAGAAGCTATCAACAAACTCCAGTCCCTCCTCTTTAGGCGCGACAACTTAATCATAATTTGTTTTGTATACCAATAACAGTGTTGTTCTTTCAGCGTCTCTTGGGTACGGTGCAGCCCGTTCAAAGAACTCAAAATATGGCTCTAGTTGATATCTGAAGACTATAGTTGTATCATTTTCAATCTTCTCTTTCTATATGTCTCTGTCTGGCACATCTCAAAAACCACAACTATACCGTACAGTGTCTGTTGAACAGCTCTGCTTGGACAGCGCCTGACCAACTGACCGGTCCTCCTCCTTTGTAAGCGGCTTACCCCAGGCTTTGTTGACAGTCCATGGGGATCTGCGGTACCTAGGCGGATCAGGATGGAAGAGGAAGAAGAAGAAGTTGAAAAAAGGACGGTGGGTGGAATTGGAAGGGAGAACGGGGAGGGGGTGAGGGGTGGAGGTGGGGGTGGAGAGAGGTTAGAAAAAGTGTACCGTGAAAGATCAGCTTCCAAGAAGACTGCAGAATAGATGTTGGAAAGGAGGGCAGAGGTTGATGAAGGAGCGAGATGAACAGGCCTATAGAAGCGCAGGAGTATTAGAAGGTCGATGATGTGCACAAAAGGACGAAGGAACCAAAGACTGAAAGAAAAGAAAGAAAGAACACATAGGAAAAACATAACGAAGGACCGAAAGAGGAACGTAAGACAAGACATGAAAACGAAGTGCTACATTTAAACCAAAAAAATGTAAACAATATCAAAGATTTAAATTGTGTTGAATGTATTTCTTTAAAAAAAAAAAAGAGGGTAGTTTAAAGAGGAGTGCGAAGAAAGAAAGAAAGAAAGAAAGAAAAAGAAGAAAGAAAGAAAGAAAAGATAGAATAAATATTAAATAAATTAACTAAAGAATATTTTAAAAAATTTAAAAAAGAAATAAAAAAAATTAAGAATATTAAAAAAAATTAAGAATATTAAATAACAAAATTAAAAATATTAAATAAATCAATTAAATTTTAAAAAAAGAAAGGAACAAAATCCGTTTATCAACCAAACAGCAAAAACAGTATAAAAAGAAAAGTAAACCTAATGCCTTTTTTTTTAAATGTAGTTCCAGGTTCGATTTCCGAATCAACCTTTAAATTGCCTGCCTCAAAAATAAATAAACTCAAATGCAAAAAGAGTAATTTGTAACCACAGAGAATTTTCCTGACAAGATTTCAAACAACAGAACGAAAACAGCATGCCCGCCAAGGACTGTTTCAAAAGCAAATAACTGTATTTTGTATGGTTGGATGTAGAGAAAAGACTAGGAATATTGGCTTCGGCTAGAATAAACAAAACGAGGGAGACTGTTACACTATTGTTATTTTTATCAACTGTTGATTCAGTCCCGATGCTTGAATCTTGATACGTGTAACGAAAAGAAAGAATGAAAAAAGACAGATTTGAAAAAAAGAATGAAAGAGAGAAATCAAGGAAGGAAGTTGGGTTTTAACTCCCAAGGAAGCTCTTAGCCTAATACCTGCATTGAGAACGTTTTCTTCAGCTGTTTTTTGTGATCCTCAGTATAATGTTTTCTTATCTCGTCTTAAAAGGAATAAATAACTAAATAAAAATGCATATATAAATAAATAAATAGAAATAAAGTAAAATAAAATTTAACAATAACAATAAATAAATAAATAAAATAGCAAAAAAATAAGAGAAAAAAATAAAATAGCCAAAAATAAGCAAAATAATAAACAGAGCTTTTTTAACCAAATAAGCACAAGGGGTTCAGATGCCAAGAACTGTTCTACTGTTAAGAAAAACGATAAAAAAAATAGTTCTAGAGCTTACCGCTTCGACTACAGAATTGACATGGAAACTTCTGAAACTTAATCAATCAATCAAGAAACCAAGCAATTCCTCATAAATAAATACATAATACAATACACACATCGTATCAACATACAACTGCAGCCATGTGTGATACTTAAGATAAAGGAATGTTTCATTATACCAGAACTTAAAGATTTGATTACCTAACTGGCAGGAAAACTACTAATAAATACTAAAAATAATAAATAAATAACTTAAATGAAAAAAAAGATAAATAAGAATAAATACATTAATAAAAACTAACGATTTCGCTGTAATCAACTAAATAGCAACAACCATTTATGCAGCTGTTACGACCACTTCTACGAGGACCTTTTTTAAAATTAGTTTCTGGAGCTTCAATGACCTTCCATTTTGGAAGTGCCCGAGAAAACGCATCGAATCCGAGTTTGATCACGCAAAGGTTTCCTGTTTCCTTATTTTAATTTTAATATCTTTCCTTTCTGGGTTTTTCTTCCTTATATCCTTTCTTTCTTCCTTTCGTCGCCGTATTCGGCGTCGAAAAATTCTTCTTCGTTTTCTTCTTCTTCGTCTTCTTCGCTTGGTCTGATTTTATATAGATTTTATTTTATTCTTTCTATTTGTCTTTTTCCATTTATTGCCCTTTATTTTTATCGTCATCGTCGATTTCTTCTACTTTTCTTCTTCTTCTTCTTCTTCTTCTTCTTCTTCTTCTTCTTCTTCTTCTTCTTCTTCTTCTTCTTCTTCTTCTTCTTCTCTTTCTTTCTTTGTTTCTTTCTTCGTTTCTTTCTTCGTTTCTTTCTTTTTTTTTCTTTTTCTTTTTTTTTCTTCTTCTTCTTCCTATTCTTTTCCTCTTCCTTCAACTTTTTCTACCACACAAAATAAGAAAAGTAACAATTGACTGATTCCCTGGCGAGGTTGAAGCCAATTTGGAAAGACAGGACCAGCAGTCTACATTCCAAGATAAGACTGCTGCGCTCCCTTGTCATCTCCATATTCCTAAACGCTTGCGAAACATGGACTCTACAGCAGATCTACAACGAAGAATACAAAGCGTGGAGATGAGGTGCTATAGAAGACTTCTGGGCATTTCCTATACCCAGCACATCACCAACGACGAAGTCCGACAGACCATCACACAAGCCATTGGACAACACGATGACATGTTCACAGTGGTGAAAAGACGGAAACTCCGATGGTATGGCCACGTCACCAGATCATCAGGTCTTGCAAGGACCATCCTGCAAAGCACATTGCAAGGAGGTAGAAAAAGAGGGAGACCGAAAAAGAGGTGGGAGGACAACATTCGAGAATGGACTGGTTTGACACTGAGCGAAACAATCAGGGTTGCTGAGGACAGGGAAAGGTGGAGTACGCTGGTTAAACGATCATCTGTGGTGCCTCTACGACCTTCGAGTTACGGGATACGACAGGATAGGATATAAACAATTGTTAATTTCAACAAACTGAATAACAAATACGTAAAAAAAACTGTGTTAAAAGAAGAAACCGTTGAATGTAAAGAAGAAGAAGAAGAAGAAGAAGAAGAAGAAGAAGAAGAAGAAGAAGAAGAAGAAGAAGAAGAAGAAGAAGAAGACCGACGATGACGAGAAGTAGGAGAAGGAGGAGGGAAATTAAAAATGAAGGAAGGCAGGAAAGAAAGAAAGAAAGAAAGACAGAAAGTAAGAAAGAAAGAAAGGTACAAACAAACCAAGAAAGAAAACTAAGAAAGACGGACAGTAACCAACAAAGAGGGGCAAGAGAGAGGGAAAGATGTGAATGAAAGATATGAAGGAAAAAACCAAAGTAAACAGATGTGGGACCACAGAAATACAGGCAGATGGAAAAGTACTCGGAGGAGAAATAAGACCAGAAGAAGAAAGAAAACGAACACAGAAAAGAAAGAAAGAAAGACAAATAAAATACAATAACAAAAGCAAAACAAAGAAAAATTAAGAAAAGAAATAAAGAACGCATGAACAACAAAAGAGATAGAAAGAAAAAAGAAAGAAAGGAAGGAAAAAAGGAAAGAAGGAAAGAAGAAAATAATTTTTTTTTTTTAAAAGAAAGAAAGAATTACAAACAAAATAAAGATAACAAAAACACATTAAAAATTTAACGTAAAAACGAAAGAAAGGAAAGAAAGAAAGAAAGAAAGAAAAGAAAGAAAGAAAGAAAGAACTAAAATATAGAAAACAAAGAGAGAAAGCATATTATAAGTTAAGAAAAAAAAAGAAAACAAAGACATAATTTAACCCACCCAGGGGAAAAAACACCAGGGACAACGTCAGTAGTATTTAAGTGAAGTCAAGTTAAAGCATTTTTATTCCACAAAAAGGGAAATTCTAGAGTCTCTGGTACACATAATTAAACAACGATATACACACGCAAGTGAGCGCGAGCGAGTTCGCACACACACACACACACACACACACACACACACACACACACACACACACACACGCTGATAAACAGATTTTTAAAAATGTGTCTTCCGTCCATGGGTAAAAACATATTAGGCAAAATACATCCATCCACCCATTAAACCACACTACTATCTATACACACGCGCTTAACCATATAGGCCTGCCGTATAACTGTAGCGAGTTGCTTTGCAGCGAGTGGCTTACTCGCGTTGTTTCGTATACGTAAATATTTATACTGTTTTCCTTTCCTGGGTCTATCCGGGCATATAAATAGCTGTGAATAAGTTTTTGCTATTCTATTTTTGTCTTTTTTTTGTCATTTTGTACATAGTTGTAAATAGTTCTTACCTTTACTGTTCCGTCTTTTGGTGTATCGTAACAAAAGCGATGTTTGATCGAGAGCATGTATTTTTATGTATTGACTATGTAAAGCGCGGTGAGTCTGGTCGTAGGCTGGAGTACCCGCTATATAAAAACCCGTTATTATTATTATTATTATTATTATTATTATTATTATTATTATTATTATTATTATTATTATTATTATACAAGTACTCACAAAGCAACGTTGGGAAAAATAGGACGTTACGCGTCTGCGCATTAAGAGATCCTACGCTAGAATCGAGAGGAGGATAAGTCCACAATGTCAGCGGCCATGATGTACTCGGAAAGTATCTATTTTTCCAACTCGTTAAAGTCACGTGACGGATTGCTTATTTTCGCCTTGTGCAACGGAACTCATCGCCTATTTTCGCGTGTCCCCGCGTGGACTCGTGAGTACTCGCTTCAAAGCAACTCGCTACTGATCGCATTCATTATGGTTTCATCAGTCCTAAAAATAGACGGTCTTTCACCCCACAGCTATTAGCCTACCAGCGTCTTATACACACCTCCAGCTCCCACCGCAATAGATATATGTAATTAGCATATTAAATATTGAACATTTTTAAAACAGAAAAATACAAAATAAGAGAGAATGCATTCCTTGGACAAGAGAAGAGAAGATATGCAAATTTGTGGGTATTGAATCTAAAAGTGTGTTCCTAGACTGAAGAGCTGGCCACAAGGTGTGGAACTGCGGCCTTGACTGCAAGAAATAGATATTATTTGACGCTTCCTGGGGTTGTAGGTCGCAGTAATACTGCTGCGAGTGTTTAGTGAACTATGCATAATGGGGCAGCTTCGTTTGCTAGTCGTCGGCTGGTTTGTCTTTTTTCAACTTCTTTCAACTTCTTTGAACTTAGAAAGAGAACCACGGAATATGAATATAATGCAAATTTGTATAGAAAGTGAATGTGTATTACAGAAAGACAATGTGTATTACAGAAAGAGAATGTGTATACAAAGAGAATATACTTAGAAAGTTAATATGTGTCACTGTACGGAAATAAAAGGACAAAAGTCCAAGGCAAGGGTTGATCCGCTCTGCACCATCATCATATGAGAGAGAGAGAGAGAGAGAGAGAGAGAGAGAGAGAGAGAGAGAGAGAGAGAGAGAGAGAGAGAGAGAGAGAGAGAGAGAATCCGCTCTGCACCATCATCATATGAGAGAGAGCGAGAGAGAGAGAGACAGAGAGAGAGACAGACAGACAGACAGACACACACACACACAGAAAGAGAAACAGACAGAGACAGACACGGAGAGAGACAGAGACAGACACGGAGAGAGACAGAGACAGAGGGAAGGGGGGAGGAGAGGGCGGATTGTTATAAAACCATGCCTGTCACGTGCAATGGCGTAAGAAATTTGGTAC
This sequence comes from Oncomelania hupensis, assembly GCA_036898135.1. NCBI lineage: Eukaryota > Metazoa > Mollusca > Gastropoda > Littorinimorpha > Pomatiopsidae > Oncomelania > Oncomelania hupensis. Next base: position 13,865,615 of record CM072524.1, on the reverse strand, counting down.
AAGTCAACTTTTGTTTTCTTTCAGCCATTAGTTGACATGACTTGCATTGTACTGTACATTTCAACTATGCCCATTATTATAGAAAAAAAAGGCGATGAATATCAGGTGTCTCCAGGCTATAGCAAAATTCAGTCAGTAAGTACAGCATTCAAAACTATTGCTCGACAGTTGAATAGTTACACTCGCTATAGGGTAGTGATCGTTACACCAAACTTATAATTGCATCAGCAATATTTTTTTTAAAATTCACTGGCCCAAACAAAGAAAATAACGAAAATCCGTTCTTTTCGAAGTATTTCAATTATCAAACATACAATATAAAATATAAATAAATATAAAACAAACAGAGGATAAACGGTAAACGGTACACAGAAACCCCTGACGAACACGAAACATGAGAACACACACACAAAGCGGAGTTCTAGACGTCGAACAAACACAAATAACAAAACAAATGATAGGTAGTCGTTTCATTCTAACAATACTTTTCACCGTAACGCGCCAGTGGCCTGTGGTTGGAACGTGTGGTTGTCAACGTCGCAGAAATCTCACAGATTCAGAGATAATTACTCCAGAAGATAAAACCACAGCACAAGACATTCTGCATCCACTGTTATCACAAAACTTTTCAGATAAGACCCACAGCACTCAAAGCGGAATGACAATGCTCTCAACAATTAGAAAGCTCTAATATTTTAGATTCCTTTAAAATCGCATGGCTCAATAAAACAAACATTCAAATTATCCCTACTGTTTCTCTCAATTTTGTTAAAATCGCAAGCACTGAGCCAAAGCAGTAAACAAAGCACTGAATCATAACACAGTTTAACGATTTCGGAAGTCGGTGTGCAGAGTTAGACAAATAAATCTTCAATCACCCTAGGGACACCAAATCACGTTTGTTCCTTTGATTGAGATTAAATAACGGAATTCAAAACAACTCCAAAAAGAAAAAATTCACAGCTGCTCTGCGAACTACGGTAAAACTGAAACAGAGCAGTTTAAAAACCGAACGAAAACAACAAATAAAGGTTTCTGAAGCCCGCGGGCACAGTTAGACAAATAAATCTTCAATCATCCTGGAGACACAAAATCACGCTTGTTCGTTTGATCGGGTATAAATAAAGAATTCTACACTTCTTCAACAAAACAAAACTAAAATTAACAACTGCTTTTCAGGTTATGGTAAAACTAGCTTTCATCCTGATGCCCCCTAAAACGTTATACACTCGTCTTTAGGACACCCTTAGTCCGTTAACTTGTGTGGAGAAACACAACTCTACACAGGACTAGACACTATAATTCTGGACTAATGCTGGACTAATTCTTCAGTATTTTTAAGACGGGAAGCTTAAACAGAAGTGTTACCCTGTTAGAGATAACTCAAAAGGGAAAACTTCACTGATCACGTCAAATACATCACAACGCAATGTAACAAACATAGAAATTCCAAAAATATACCAGTGCACTGTAAGTGCAGCCCCTGTAGAAAACTGCACTCTATCTATCTATATATAATAAATCGGTCAGATTGTTTATCACTGTAGACACGGTACTACAGACACTACAGACAAATTATACAATAACAAAAAAAACGTAAAAAAAAAAAAAAACGAAAAAAAAAACTTTCAAAAACATGCCATAGCACAGAGGGTGACAAAAACACTTTGATAAATACTAGTAGAACGTGCTGGCACAGACTGACCTCTAGACAATAGGACTATCGTAGATCAGTCAGATTTGTCTATCAGTGTAGACACAATATACTATATAGACGATTGCTTTGCAAGCCATCCCTCAGTCGGCAAGCACGTGAGTGTGAGAAAGGCAATATCGCAGAAACAGGCAGAACACAACTCAGTCCGCGGGAGATATAGGCAAAACGGGGGTTCCCCTTTTCTTGGGTTGGCTCTGGCATCGCTCGCTCACAACACGCAGTAACATCGATCTCACCACAGAACAGATGACGGTGAAAGGAAGGCGGGTGGAGAGAGAGAGAGACAGAGAGAGAGACAGAGAGAGACAGACAGAGAGACAGAGATAAATGGCTGTACAAGAATGAGAGAGGGTGGGTGGGGATAAGGGGAAAGAGAGAGAGGAGGGACAGAGAGAAGAGGGTCAGGGAGTGAGAGAGAGAGAAGGAAAGAGAGACAGACAGACAGACAGGCATACAGATAGATAGAGACAGATAGGTAGACAGACAGGGAGACTTTTAAAACAGTATGAATAATAGTTGTAGTACATTAGCAATAGAAGAAGAAGAGGAAGAAGAAGAAGAAGAGGAGGAGGAAGAAGAAGAAGAAGAAGAAGAAGAAGAAGAAGAAGAAGAAGAAGAAGAAGAAGAAGAAGGATAAGAAGAAGCACCCGATACACATGGGTCGAACGCTACCAGAAGCATGATTTTCTAGTCGCCTCAACAGGCCGTAAAGCATGCTCTTAGGGCGCGTCCACATGACAAGCTTCGAGCGAAGCTTTGAGCTGCGCTTCAGCTGCGCTGCGAAAAGTCTAACTAGAATTACTGTAGAAGCGTCCACACCACGAGCGGTAGCCGCGCGGCTATTGCTAGCTTCGAGCGGCGGTAATATTCTCGGCATTTATCGACGCTCGAAGCTCAAGCGGTGGTTTTGGGTCCTTGACCTTGATTGGTTTTGTGTCCTTGGCCTTGAATCAGTCTTCTTACCACCCTTCGCTTACGGAATCAGAGAACTACAAAATAAGAGATTGTGGCAGAAAAAACAAAAAGATTTTAGAACAGGGAGGTTTGAGCAAAGCTGTTTCAGGAGGTGCCTAAAATGGCAAGGCACTCAAGTTAGTGATTGAGTGAAGATGGTTATAAATTTTATAATAAAATGACCAATTGCTCTTTTCGTATAGTATAGGCCTAATTGACAAAATTGCAGCTTTATCATTTGTGCCATCGCCATTGAACAATAATAGTACCCAGTAAGTGCTTTTTTTTCTTTATTATGTTTTAACACAATTTGTTGCAAATAAAATACAGATCTATATCTATAAAGCGAATTCACATTTGATGTTTTCACTCAGATTTAGAACCATGCTTATAGTCCCAAATTCAACCTAGATTTAGATCTGGATTTTATAAATAAAAAATAAATAAAAGGGCTATGATGGTAAATTATCAATGAACACTTATGATGTAGGTATTGTGTGTTTGATGGCAGCCAATTTACAAAAATATATAGTTAACGTGTTAACTTGGGTTTATTTCTTTGTAGGGGTGGGGGGAGGGGGGGAAACAAGAGAGAGAAAAGGGGAAGGCTGAACAGTAAATGACCAACATTTGGGTGGAGTGCATGATTGCAGGTCCATCTTTTTTAAATCTGCACCCTTTGTTTTTTGTTTTTTGTTTTTAAATAGTACATTCCATGTTGATCAAAAAAAAGAAAAGTGACCAACTTTAGATTTAAAATCACAAGCTTTGTGACGTATATGAACATTGTGGGAAAACTAAAGTCACGAGTCTCATCCTTCATTATCACTGCCGTCAGTTAGTTCAGCAAAGTTATATTAACTGTAGTTTTCCTGCCAGTTCACTGCACCAACCCTGACAAAATACTCAACCAGCTATTCTCTCACCCTTGCTAAGTATTGTCCAGTACGACCTGAGTAACACCCTATCCATCCGTCTGTCCTGTTCAACCACGGACTTGAGTATCATCCCAGATCTCCGTGTCCTTTTTTATATCAACGACCTCATGATGGATGACTGCATTGTGCAAGGCAACAGTGCTAGCACAATGTTGTCAGCAGTGGTCACTTTGTGCAGATTGCTGTTTTCAGCACTTACCATTTTCCAGCAAGCACTACAAACCCGCATTCTACACAACGGCTTGCCATAGAATGGCGATAATTGAAGATGATATCGACTGTGTTGATGCGTGTTATTAGGTATGGCTTTTGCGATAGGCTGGGTTACCTACCCAAAAAATAGGAAAGGTGAATGTTGGAATTTGGTAGTGGGACATATTTACTGTATTCCCTTCAAGGCAGAGTTTCATCTGAAACCTGGAAAATATTCCATCACTCTCTTTCCCGTAGGCTCCAACTTCAACAGAAATAAATTTTAGTTGCGGGTCTGCGACGCCTTGCAAAACCACAGATAATAAACTTCTGAACGACAGCTAGCATCACGCTCGCAGGCAGCTAGCTGTAACAGCTTGTCATGTGGCCACCCCAGCTGTCACCGAGCTTACAGCCAGCTCTGCAGCTAGCGAGTTGCTAGCTTTTTGACGCTTTTGGTGTGGCCACCCACCGCTCAAAGCTCAAAGCTCGTCCAACGCTACGCCACCGCTAGCTCAAAGCGCAGCTCGTCATGTGGACGCGCCCTTATGCTTCGGAGCATGCTTCCTATACGCTTCAAGCGTTATAGTGACGGAAAAAGCGCAATTTCACTGTAAACATATACAATATGTTGCTCTACAACATTCCGCTCTTTCCGTCTCTAAAACCCATTTGCTTTGTTGGATTCTTAAATTATATGAAACCAAGTGAGGACACTATCCGGCGTCAACAAACGGTTCAAAAACATTCTCAAACTGTTGACCTACCTAGAAACAAATACAGTTTGACCTAATTCGTCCCCTAGAGCAGACGAAACTGACATTTTCTATTTTCACGAGTTCATTGGCCAATGCTCCTAGGGCTTGAAGCGTATAGGAAGCATGCTCCGAAGCATAAGAGCATGCTTTACGGCCTGTTGAGGCGACTAAAAAAGCATGCTTCTGGTAGCGTTCGACCCATGTGTAACGGGTGGAAGAAGAAGGAGAAGGAGGAGGAGAAGAAGGAGATGCAGCAACAACTACAACAACATGGCAAGAAGAATTATAATAAAAACAAAATAATTACAATATGTATAAAAAAATAAATCTTACCTGTGATGGTGTCACCATGGAAACGCAACAGCACATGGAACATAACAGAAATGATCAATTAATACAGGTGATTACAAAGGAATAACACTAATTAAATTAATGCTATTTCAAATAACCGTAATTCTGGCCAAAACCCATTCACACAAGTTGTTTATTCAATCGAGTTGACACAATCGGTCCCATCATAAACTCCCCCCCTCCCCTCCCTCTCTCTCTCATTGTATAAATGTATTATGTTTGCATGTGGGCCTGAAACAAGGTCTAATGAAACAAGGTCATTCTTCAAGAATAAGCTGTAAGCGTACAATTATTATCATTGTAACATGCTGTGATTGTCCTATCCTATCCTATCCCGTAGCCCGAAGGTCGCTGGGGCACCATAGATTATCGTTTAACCAGCGTACTCCATCTTTCTCTGTCCTCAGTGTCACGACGTGACTGGGCAAATATTTAAAATTGTGTATACATCACGTGTTTATAGAGTTAGGACACAGGCGGCGGCTGTTGACACAGGCACGTGGCGTATGTATTCGCGTTGCGTGGGTACTATATTTCCTAGTTCATAAATATTTGGGTGATGAGACTCGCCTATATAAAGACTGTTTAGGGAGTGGATAGCTAAGGTGCTGAGATAATTTAACATAAATTTTAATTATGTTTACGATAGGCTGATGCCTTTCCGGCTTTCCGTGGTCCATCCCTGTTGATTACCCTCAGTTGGCAATTGTGCACTCGGGTTTCACATACGATGGCTGTTCGGTAGAGGTTGATAGCCTTGATGCTGTTTTATGTTAAAATTGTTATATGTGGTTTTAATTATTTTGCATATCCGTTTTATGAACGGTGATCCCCTTCATTTGGGATCTTAGTTGTCTTTGTCTGACTTGTCTCTGTTAGTGATGCATGTTTTTTTGTATTGTTTATCACTAGATTTTATGAAATTAGTCATTATAGTGATGGCTTTGGTGTGTGTGGGCCCCTTTTGTGGCCGCTCTGTCTGCCTTGGTTCTATGTTAACCAATGGTTTAGGGATCTTATAATAATTTAAGGTCTTATATTTTTTCGTTGTTTATTTTTAACATTGAATTTTAGTCATTGTAGTAAAGGCATAGGTGTCCGTGGGCCCCTCTTTGAGGCCGTTACCAATCCCGGTTCTTTGTGAACCAATTCTCCATGAATTTTAACTACGTTTTAATCTTATCTTGCAACTATTTTATCGTGGTCCTGAAATTTTATCTTGATGTCTTAATTACGTCCTCTATATGCCAATGTGTCCGGGGACAGTAAATCTAAAAAGAATAGAAAAATAGAACAGAAGGCTGTTCTCGTATGCATCTGAGAGTGTCTGCGATTGGATGGATGAAATAGGACTAGGATAGAATATTATTTGGAATGAAAGAAAAAAGAGTGAATGCTACTTTGTGTCACTTGGAAATATTGTTGCCGTGTAGGCTACGTCTGTTTTTCACTGTGGTGATTCTGGATTCTGTTCATGACAGACACGATAATTTAAATATTTCCTATCCTATCCTATCCCGTAACTCTGAGGTCGTTGGGGCACCACAGATGATCGTTTAACCAGCGTACTCCATCTTTCTCTGTCCTCAGCAACCCTCAAGGCTTCGCTCAGAGTCAAGCCAGTCCATTCTCGAATGTTGTCCCCCCACCTCTTTTTAGGTCTCCCTCTTCATCTACCTCCTTGCACTGTGCCTTGCAAGTGTCTTTGCAAAGCCTGATGATCTGGTTACATGGCCATGCCACACCATATGGATTTACTTGTAGGAAATATAATATTGAAACTAATTTTGTAAATGCATAAAATATTTTCATAATTTGATAAACGCAATTGTCTGTCAGACCGGGAACGGGATTGCTTCAGAGAAGAAAAAAATCATATAGTTCATCTACTTATTATTTTAATACTCAAGGACTTATAGTTTTCTTGAATATAGCTTTCTTGAAATCCTTTTTATTATTCTACTAGCTTGAGTGAGAAAGAAGAGAACCTGTTGTTGTATCAAATTTTATTCATCAGATTAACATAAGTTGTACTGATAAAGAAGAGAACCATAAAATTAGCAAAACGTATATTGGTGTTGTGTTCCAACCGTTGTGCATATTACGTCTTCAGTGTTTCAAGTTTATCTCTCTCTCTCTCAACTTTTGATGAATGCGTATATACTTGAAATTGGAGCATTAAAAGCTGTTTACAAACTAATATCAAGTTTGTAGCAATCTTCTGAGAATAAACCTAATGATTTTATAACACGCACAGGAAGTTTTTGCCACTCAGCAACCCTCATGGCTTTGCCCGGGGTTAAACTCGTCCATTCTCGAATGTTGTCTTCCCACCTCTTTTTCTGTCTCCCTCTTCTTCTGCCTCCCTGCACCGTGCCTTGCAGGAAGGTCTTTGTAAAGCCTGATGCTCTGGTGATGTGGCCATACCATCGGAGTTTCCGTTTCGTCACCACTGTGAGCATGTCATCGTGTTGTCCAATGGCTTGTGCCTTGGACTTTGATGTCCATGTTGATGCCATTGGTGTTGTTGGCCATCATTTTGGTCTTATCTGCACTTATTTCCATTCCATAGGCTCTGAAGGTGTTGTCAAGCCTCTGTACTTGCTGTTCAAGTTCTTGTTCCTCTCCAGCCAATCCATCAATGTCATCCGCAAAACGAAGGTTGGAGATTGCTCTATCCCCTATGGTGACTGTGCCTTCGTGATCTGCAAGGGCATCTGACATGGTGCGCTCCAGGGAGATGTTGAAGAGTGTTGGAGACAGTAGGCATCCTTGACGCACACTGATTGTTGATCTGAACCAGTTTCCGATGGCGCTGTTGTGGAGGACTGCACTGGTAGCCTTGTCATACAATCTTTTGATGACTTTAATAATTTTAGGGCTGATGTAGTACACTCTCATGGTTGTCCACAGAGATGCATGCCAGACTCTGTCAAACGCTTTCTTGAAGACTACAAACACATGCTATAGATGTTGTTGGTGCTATATGTATTTGTCGCAGATTATTCTGAGGTCTTAAATCTGTTCAGCGGTACTTTCTCACTCTGTCACTGTATTACTCTGTCTGTCTCTCTCTCACTGTATTACTCTGTCTCTCTGTCATTGTATTACTCTCTCTCACTCTGTCACTGTATTACTCTGTCTCTCTCTCTCACTCTGTCGCTGTATTACTCTCTCTCTCTCTCACTGTCCACCCCCTTTACCTCATCCTCACCAACTTCCACCCACAAAGAAAACGAAACCAACTAAATATCTGCCAATGTTGGATTAAAAAACCCTCCAAAATCCATCACCACGGAACCACTACATTAACTCAAGCAGAGTTTTTTTTAACAATACTTTAAACATAGAAAACAACATTACAAATACACGCTCATACAAAACAGGTAAGCAATCGCATTGTTTTTAAATGACTAAAGCAGAGATTTCGGCGTAGACTAGTCTTCTTGTTGTTGTGCTTGCTGTAGTTGTTATTTTTAATTCTTGTTGTTGCCCTTCTTCCTCTTCTTTGTCACCCGTGTGAACGAAAGTTGAGCTGCTTTCTTTATGAAACGCAAACGCAGCGGCAGCCGCAACGGAGCGCCACCCAGGACAAGAGAGGGCGTAAAAACCTCCCGCTAGTGGGCATACTATCTTATCTAATAGATATCCTATGGTAAGAGCGGTGATAGTGAGCCCAGCCCTGAGCGGGGGTACAGAGCTATACAAGCCTACTTTCTTATTCTTATTCTTATTCTTATTCTTATTCTTATTATTATTGCTGGTACGCGAAGTAGAAACACTCGGTGACATGAATCACTGCATGCTTGTGTCGCCGATAAATTGTTCACTTAGCTGACACTGCTTAGGCCACATGGCTATCGCGGCCCCGGCGAATACCTGATTAGATCTCTTTGATTTCTCTTAAGCTCACTGTAGAAATCGCCAAACAACCCCATAAGGGAAAAGCTGCATTTTCCTTGAAACGTAATAAAAATACATTTCTCTGGAAAAACTTTGAACTAGCCGGGAATCGGAACGAGCCAAATGTTGGTCTGCCCATACGTTCATCCTTCGTCAGTCTTTCCTTCTGTCAGTCTGTTGGATCCCTATTTCAAGATCAACTAAACGGATTTTGACCAAACTTCATAGAAACATAATCTAGGTTAGTGGCCTGCTTCTCGTGCCATCGTTTTTTCTCTACCGCAAAGGTCATGGTCACTGGAGTCATTCTGTTGCTAAAGACGTTTTTGTCAATATCTCAAAAACGGCTGAAGCGATTTTGTTGAGTTTTGACATACCGGTAAGCTTACTTCACATCACGGGTCATCTTTTAGTAGCAGTCTGATTGTCGGTCAGTCGGCGAGTCAGTCGGTCCGGCGCTCCGAATGTCCCTTTTTTGTAGTTGTTCAAACACACTTAAGGCCTTATCTTAGGCATAACTGAACCGAAATACATAATTTTTTTCTTTGGCGAATACAATAACTACTGCTAAGCATGTTATTTCATTCGTATTTGTATTTTCTCAAAGGTCAAGGTCATCGTGCTTCGCCATTTTCTAAAGACGTTCTGCGCTGTATCTAAAAAATGGCTGAGCCGATTTCGACCTCAGTTTTGCTACAAGATAGTTCGGATAGTGGCCTATCGTTCCATGTGTTTCTTTTGCTGCGTTAGAATAAAGCAGTCACAACACAGCCAGGTCTCCTCTCTGAAAATCCTTATCGGGAAGAGAGGGGACTATAAACTGATATAACATAACATAACATAACAACAAAATGAACACTTTTGAAAATGCTTAGTTTTCGGTTATGTGTAAGTATGAGTGTCTGAAAATACATTTCAATGGCTTGCCATCTTATTGTATTTTTTTGTGTATTCATCAAGTACAAGCTTAAAACAAAGTGGACACGGAAGAGTTATAATTTTGTCAAGCAGAATTAGAAATGTTTGGTCTGTTTATGTCTCTTTTTATCGACTGATACGACACAACCGGAAAGCCTAAAAACCTAACACCTCTTTCATGCAGAACAGAAAAAAAATTGCTGTCTAATAATATTACCAATGACGTAGATGGCCTAAAAACCCAAAAACAAACGGCAAAACGGGAAAAACCACACCTCTTTGAGACGGAAAATGAACAAATCAGAAGGTCCTGTATCAGGAAGTATATTGAAAAATTTCTCTTGGTGATCTTTTAAAATCATCAAAAGAGTGAGTGTGTGTGTGTGTGTGTGCGCGTGGGTGTGTGTGTGTGCGCGTGAGTGGGTGTGTGTGTGTGTGTGAGAGAGAGATTGTCTTTTTATATTAGTAGAGGATTGTGTGTGTGAGTGTGCGTGTATTTGTTTGTGTGTGTATGTGTGTACACGTCGTGTATGTGTGTGTGCAGGAGAAAGAGTGAGGGAGGGAAAAAGAGAAAGAGAGACATTGTCACTTTACATTAGTAGAGGATTACATTACATGATTATTGCTTTAAATCCAGGGGACTCTTCAGAGCCAAATCAGGACCAAGTAGAGGATTGTATTGTTTGTGTGTGCGTACACGTCGTTTACGTGTGTGTGTGGTTGATAGATGGAGGGAGGGAGAGAGCGAGAGAGAAAGAAAGAGAGAAATAGTCATTATTTAAAGGGTCCAGTGGACTGCAAAGAGCCGAATCAGGACCACAACTTGGTCGAAAGAGGACACATCCCTGGTCCGTATAAAAGATCTGCTGAAACTCTAATGGTAACACCGAAGGCACTCCACCAGCCTGTCACTTTACAATAAAGCCTCCCATGCAGGGGACGCTGAAGCTTTACTTTAATTTATCGAACCCCTTATACAAAGACAAAATAGAATATAAACATACTTTTAAAATATTAACAAGACACATGCATAGAAAATGCCTAACTTCTAAATATTAATAACATAGAAAGCCCTAGTGACTATTTGGCAGAAAGCGTCCAATAACCCCGAACTGACCTAACAGACCCCATTCACAAATGATGAGTTTTGGGAGAGTTGTCAAGAAAAAAAGTTAAGAGAGAGGCCTAGCGAAGAAGACAGTAGATTGATAGAACAGATTAGGAACAAGAAAGAACAAATAATAATGACAGAAACAGTAATAATTTAAAGTACTCCATTTCCACAAAGTGGGGACAATATTTCTACAGAAACCCCCGGCACCCTTACGGGGGGTAGGGAGTACGGGGGAGGGAGGGAGAGAGAGACAGACAGAAACAGAGAGACAAAAACGGAGAGCAGAGTAAGGGTGATTGAGAGAGCAGCGGAACAAGCGAACAAGGGGAGATAAAACCGCTGGCTACTTCCGGCAGTAAAGCAGTGTCATGTTCATTAAGTTTCGGAAACCTTGACTAGGTTTATGATGGTGAACCGACACAAGCACTTTACACTCACCCATACCCAACTCCCCCCCCCCCTCTCTCTCTCTCTTTCTTTCTCTCTCTCTCTCTTTCTCTCTCTCTCTCTCTCTCTCTCTCTCTCTCTCTCTCTCTCTCTCTCTCTCTCTCTCTCTCCCTCTCTCGTTTTAACAAAATGAGAGAGAGCGAAAGAGCGAATAAACATTCGTCACTCTCTCTCCTTTGCCCAGCGCTCTCAGGAGAACACATTTAAAATGTCGTTACACTGGATGCAAAACTGGTGGTTTACATGTAGGACAAGATGGGTTCTGTTTGCTGGATTCATAATGTGTTGTGTTGTGATGTTTTGTTTTGCTGTTGTGTTCTTATTGTTTGTTTGTATGTTTTTTGCACAGACTCAAATAAAAATTGCTTACAAGAAAGCAAAGCTTTGTACGGGTCGTCCTATCCTATCCTATCCCTATCCTGTCCCGTAACCCGGAGGTCGTAGGGGCACCACAGATGATCGTTTAACCAGCATACTCCATCTTTCTCTGTCCTCAGCAGCCCTGATGGCTTCGCTCAGTGTCAAACCAGTCCATTCTCGAATGTTGTCCTCCCATCTCTTTTTCGGTCTCCCTCTTCTTCTACCTCCTTGCACTGTGCCTTGCAGAATAGTCTTTGCAAGGCCTGATGATCTGGTGACGTGGCCATACCATCGGAGTTGTACGGGTCGTCCTGCCTTCACTAAATGTGCAAATGTGTGAGGAAACATCGGAGCTGAGCTGCCCAACCTCTGTAGAGCTGGGCTAAAGGGTGGTACCATAATTATGGCAGTTAGTTACATCGCCTGATCTCTCAAGTCAGAGGTGGTTGCCGCAAATTTCATTTCGAACCATCCTGAAATAGTAAACATGGTATAGAACTATCTGCCATATATATTATGATACCATCCAGCAGTTGGACAGCTCAGCTGGGGTCTCCCTCCCCCCTCCTCCCCTTCGCACCAAACCTCTCATTTACACTATTGAAGGTGGCATGCGGGAAGCTTTGCTGTTGTAAGTAATGTTTGTTTCCGAGCCTGTACAAACAAAGATAATTAGTCGATTGCGAACAGATTTTAAAAACACACTATAAATAAAAACTTTTCGTTTCAATCTCCTTTCGGACTTACCCCTCTCCTCTCTCTCTCTCTCTCTCTCTCTCTCTCTTTCTCTCTCTCTCTCTCTCTATCTCTCTCTCTCTTTCTCTCTCTCCCGCTCCCCTCCCCCTTACCTCGGGTTTTATAGCAGAGAAAGAGCAGTGGTGGTACGGAAACGAAGACATTGAAGTAGTCACCAAACTTGCTGTCTCCCTCATCCTGTCTCGCATCGACTATTGCAACTCCCTTCTTTCCGGCCTTCCCCGCTCCACCACTCTCCCTCTCCAACGCGTTCAAAACAATACTGCCCGCCTCGTCCTCAGAAAGAAGAAATCTGACCACGTCACTCCCTTGCTCAAAGCCCTACACTGGCTTCCCATCTCCCAACGCATTCAATACAAGACCTTGTCTCTCTGCTACAAGTCCCTCAACAACTCCGCTCCTCTCTATCTCTCTGACTTACTTCACCCATACATTCCCTCTCGCTCTCTTCGCTCTGCCTCCGACCCTCTCCGCCTCCGCATTCCTCGCTCCAAACTCAGCACGTTCGGGTCCCGCTCCTTCTCTGTCTACGGCCCATCCATCTGGAATACTCTTCCACTCTCTCTCCGTCAGAAACCCTCTCCCACCTCCTTCCAGTCTGCCCTCAAAACTTACCTTTTCAAGCAGTTCTAACACTATGACCTCACTACGCACCCCATCGCCAGCTGTCTCTTGCATATAGTGTCTGGTCTGTTTGTGGTATGAGTATATTTGAGTGAATGTATTTTTTGCGTAATTGTTACATGTGTCATTGTCTAAAGCGTGCACATGCGTGCGTGAGTTGTGAGTGCGCGCTTAGAGTTATAATTATTATAAGATAAGCGCATTATAAATACAGTAATTATTATTATTATTATTAGTCAACAGTACAAGTACTTAGGGTTACATTTTACCACCGGCCCAAGCTATCATTAACTGGAGCTGTTGGTGAGTTGACTACAAAAGGTAAAATATGGGCATCCAGAATACTGACTTGTTTATCCAGGCTTGGAGACGTTTTCAGCAGCATTTTATTTAAATCTTTTAATGCGCAATTGATGCCAGGTTTGCTGTATGACTCGGAAGTATGGGGTATCCAACAGTTCGGAGTTATACAAAAAGTGCATTTATTTGCATGCAAGCGATTTCTTCATGTAGGCCAACAAATACCCAACAAAATGGTGTATGGCGATTTGGTTAGGTACGTACCCACTGTACGTCAACTCCACTAAGAGCAGTTAAATATTGGCTGCGCTTAATTACCATGTCGTTAGAGAGGCTTCCCGGTAACGCGTATTTGATGCTTTGTGCAATGTGTGACTGATAAAACATGCTGGGTTTTTCACTTGAAGACTTTATTGTTAGACTATGGTTTTGTTGAAGCATGGCAACAGAAAAGAGTTGGTGACGTCAAATCAGTTTTGGCTTCCTTAAGAGAAAGAGTTTTAAATCTATTCACAAGTGACTAGGAATTCGCTCTTTTATCCAGCGAGCGCTTTAAGTACTTTGCTCAGTTCAAGAGGGTGTTTAAACTTGAACATTATGTAGACTGTCACCAGCTACGATGTTTTAAAATTGCCTATGTCCAGTTCAGATTCGGCATCTCCCCGATCAACACACACAGACGAACATACAGATCAGAGGTAACCACAACAGCTGATGTGTCCAATATGCAAAGACGATGTGGAAGATGAACCTCAATTCTTGTTCGCTTGTCCCGCATAGGAAGAATTAAGGAACGAGTCACCAATATTTAAAAAGTAAAAAGATACCGGTTTTGACATTTCTGGGTGACATTATGAGTGATGAATATCAAACAAGTCCGGTCCTGATTTGGCTCGAAAGAGTCCGCTGGACCTAAAGCAATAATCATGTAATGTACTGTATCAAACAAATGTGTGCAAGCTGTCCACATTTCTGTATAAAGCATTCAGAAATAGAGCTGAGTTTCAGTAGTTGTTTTGGATTCAACAGGAACTTGGGTAGGAAGTTTTACTTTTTTAATGACGTTTCTTGTTTGTATTTTGAACTTATTGAAATCTGAAAGTTGAAACAGACATATTAAATTTGTAGCGGGAAGGGGGGGGGGTGAGTGAAGAGAGAGAGAATCATATTATAAAGATGGATGGGCAAACAAAATTTTAAAAAATCCAGTGAATTATCTAAAGAGAGTGGGTGACAGAATGAGGGGGAGGGCTAGTATTGACAAAGAGTAGATGAATACAATAAATGAGAATGGATGATGGTGAAAGAGAGACAAATAATTGGGACTGGTATGTTAGTAAATCTCCTTTTGCCTTTTGTGATGTCATTTAATTTGTGGTCTTTTATAGTTCTTAGTTTGGAATTTTGTAGTCTTCTTTCTGGTGTGTATTTAATTTTTACTGTATTTTGCAACACATTTTGTTATTTTGTAAAGCTTTTGGATTTAGAATGTACAGTAAAGTAAGTGCGTATTTTTGGTAATTTGATTTTCATTGTATATGTTGTCATTTTATAATCTGAGTTCACATCCTCGCGCTGAATCCCCAATTAAAATCAACCTCTTTTGGGTTTATTCAATAAAACGTTTAAGTGTAAGTCTCTTCCCTCCCCTCCCTTATCTGGTGTCATACTCCCTGACGCTACTACTTTCAATACATCCAACCACTCATTCACACCCACAGCGTGTTTTGCTGTCAATCGACCAGCAGCATTTTTAGACCATTGAAGACGATTGCTTCCAAAGAATCTATCATATATCTACATTTCTGAAGCCGATTTTTCTCGCATCAGAATCATTTAAAAATGTTAAAGGTTTGTTGTTGTGGGTTTTTTTTTTTTTGTTTGTTTTTTTAATCCCATCCCCTTCAGCCCCCGCCTGTCCTATCTTTTTATTCATCCCAATATTTGTCATTCTTTATCTTCCATTCTTTTTCTATAACGTTCTCCTTTCTTTTTTTTTCTTTTTTTTTTGGCAGCTCCATTTATTTTATCGCAGCTTTCTAGAGATAATAACGATAAAAAAGGTAAAGGTGGTCCCATAGCCTTGTGGCCGTAGGGGAGCGTGATGTTGGAGATCACACTTATCTTGGGCCAGCGTAATGAGGGTGATGCCCATCTCTCTCCCTCGCTGCTTTACCTTCCCCACCCTTAAGAGAGTAGGTACTCAGTCACAGTTGAGTCAACTGGGGCCGTTGTTATTTGTCGCTTCACGTTTTGCGGTCACCCATCCAAGCGCTAACCGCACTGGACGGTGCTTAACTTGCGACATAGTAGCGAGTGCTCCAACCACTGCGCTATCCGACACCCCTCTAATAACGATAATGAAAACAAAATGTGTATACTACTAATAATAATAATACAGGATGCTATACGCGCCTTTCCCCAAGGCTCAAAGCGCGGCGATCTATACCAACATACACGCTCACCTGTCTCATCGACCCTCACACACACCAAACACACATCCATCACTCAAACAGGTGGTGTAAAGGCAGGGAGATCGCTATTAGAAGACGGAAAGACAATCGAAATTTTTATTTTTGAAATTTTTATATTGACTGCGCCCTGTACCATTATTGAAGGGAGGGAGGAAACCGGAGTGCCCGGAGAAAACCCTCGGTGACCTCAATAGTCTCGTACCTAAGTCACATACGTTCGCACCTTGCGGGAATCGAACCCGCGACCTTCGGCATAGGAAACCGGCGACTTATCCACTGCGCCACGAGGCCACCCCAAGGCACAGGAATGGTAATGTGGACCAAGACAAGACAAAACCACACAATGCACATGTTGGAGCTAAGCTGTTGTTCAGGCGGACAAAACACAAGAGACAACAAAACAACACTTTCCAACACAGCTGCTCCAACAAAGAAAGAGATCAAATTTAGAAAGGCGGAAAGAAGAAGAAGAAGCAATAGTTATAATAACCAGTGAATGATAGTCAATCGTGATAGTGATCGGAACATATTTGTTTCTCACTACTGTACGTTCTGAATGCCAGCAGTCCTGTTTTATTGCATCCTTCTAAAGATAATCTTGTATACTTTCCTCTACTCCTCCGATCGTTACTCCTATACGTCTGACTTTATCGTTCATTCTTTTCCTATATCTTTCTTTTTTATTGTCCCCCCACTAGATCTATATCGCCGAGGATGGGTAGCAAGCTATGACAGCGTTATTGATATTTTCCCATCCTTCGTATCTTTTATTTCCTGTAACCTACCCCCACTCCCATACTCCACCTCTTTCTCTCATTCACTCTCTCTCTCTCTCTCTCTCTCTCTCTCTTTCACTCACTCACTCTCACTCATTCGCTCACTCTCTTTCTCTATGGTAAGGTGTAAAAGACGAACGAACAACTGGTGTTTAAATCTCACGAAGAATATAAAGCATGGGGATGAGGTGCTACAGAAGACTTCTGGGCATTTCCTATACCCAGCACATCACTAACAACGACGTCCAACAGACCATTACACAAGCCATTGGACCACAGGACGACTTGCTCGCAGTGGTGAAGAAACGGAAACTCCGATGGTATGGCCACGTCACCAGAGTATCAGGCCTTGCAAACCCCATCCTGAGGCACGGTGCAAGAAGGCATAAGAAGAGGAAGACAGAAAAAGAGGTGGGAGGACAACATTCGAGAATGGACTGGTTTGACACTGAACGAAGCCATGAGGGTTGCTGAGAACAGAGAAAGATGGAGTACGCTGGTTAAACGATCATCTGTGGTGCCCCAACGACTTTTGAATTACGGGATAGGATAGGATAGGATAGGATAGGATAGGATAGGATAGATAGGATTAAAAAGGCCCCAATGGGAAGGCTTTGTTTACTGTTGTCTACCACTGGCATTGTCATTACATCAAACAATGACAAAGCGGGCTTTCGTTGCTCAAACCAAGCGCTACATTGTGATGTTTCCATTTCTGTTCTCGACAAGGAGTGATTGGCCCTGTTCATAACAGTACGCTAATAGGGTCTACGACCTACTAGATGATATTTTTAGCGCCACATCAGTAGCAATCCGTTGCTATAAATAGGCACACGAACTAAGAAATGTATTGATTACAAAAATTCACTATACTTTAGAGAGAGTGGTTTTTTAATTGAAAGTTTTTGTGTGTGTGTGTTCTTTTCGGCGTGGTACCAATCAAAGATTTTCTGCAGCAGGACACCAGCCTTAATTCAAAACCATAACTCTCTTGAAATGTCTTCAATACTTCCTCCTATGATGATGATGGTCATTGTTGTCAGGGTGGCGACGTGGTGATCGTCCTTAACGCTCATGCAATAGGACGTTAAGCATCGTTTTTCGTTCGTTCCTAGAGAGAATGTTTGAACAGATGCTGCACTATTTTATTTATTTTGATTGTATTTAATTGGATTTTTTTTAACTATTGTTACTTGTTGGAATTTTCTATGATAGTTAATTACTATTGGCTAAGTATGACAGGTTGAAAGAGTAGACTTCCGAGCCTAAAACCTTTAACCACGAAAGTACAAACTAAACTGTTCAATGTTAATAATAATAATAATAATAATAATAATAATAATAATAATAATAATAATAATAATAATAATAATAATAATAATACCACCAAAACTGGATGCTGTACGCGCCTTATTTCTAAATCAAACTCAAAGCGCGGCGATCTGTAACCAATATACACGCTCACATATTACACAGACATACACGACAAACATTCATCACTCAAACATGTGGTGTAAAGGCCAGTCGTCATTACAGAAGACGGAAAGGAAATTACAGTTTAGTTTCCGAAAGTTTAGAAAGACTACATCCAATGATATTACTGAAGGGAGGGGAGGTAACCGGAGAAAACTAGCTGTGTCAACTGAGCTACTAGACTCAATGCTCTCTCTTTCCATTCCATTCCTGTTGCCCTTATTTCGTTTTACACAAACGTATCCCACCCTCATCCCCATAGCTTCCTTTCTTTTTTTTCTTTTCAAACTCCGTCTATTTGTATTTTACGCTGTCATTTCGTATACAGTTTTTTCGTTGCTCCCCCCCCCCCCCCCCAACCAACCCCTCTCCCTCCCTTCGATAAACCGCGCCAAGCACTATTGACCATTTCGGATAAATGAATAGTGACTTGTTCTTGTGCAGAGCTTTTGAAGAGTGTTATGTGTGCGTGCATTTTTACATTTTATATCTTATGTTGTTGTTGTTTTTTTCAAGTCTTTATTTCAGCAACGTTTAAAGCCTGTAATAATTCCTTGTAAGAGCTAATAAAGATGTTCTGAATTGAATTGAATTAAATTAACGAGCATTTAAATAGTTGGTGAAGCAGCTGGCCGAAAAAAAAAAACCACTATGATCTATCCCTTACATTCTTTTTCCAATAAATATTGAAAACAGCAGAGAAAAGGTTAGGCCTTACGTTATCGAACATTTCCGATCTGCCACATAACTTTATTCCGTTTGTATCAGACAACTTAATCGACCTTTTTTCTATCTTTCGTTTCGTTCAAATAACAGTTTGCAGAAACTTTCTAATTTAGTCCATCCTCTACCCCCTCCTATCTACTTCCCCATTAGGATTTAAATCCAATAAATAAAAGATAGGGTTAGGCCTACGGTATCGAATCTTTATCACAGCCTTTTGGTTTTCTCTTGACATAACTTTGTTATTTTGTTCTTGGTTTTATAGAGAAAGCTAGAAATGCGTTGGCACCTTTATTGGCCTTCACGGGGCCCACGAACCCATTTTCCCCAGTCAATGGCGATCCAGAGGGTTTCATATTGTTCACTGATACCTTCCGT
>CM072524.1:13788959-13843959 GCA_036898135.1 Oncomelania hupensis | reverse complement strand
CCATGATGACTAAATGGCTGTCGTCACTTCGATCAACAATCTTGGGAAATAGTGGGCAGACAGGCAGACAAAGACACACCCAGGGAATGAAGGACGAGTCGAAAGCAGTACCCTAGCCCCACCGGGCTGCGGTATAACCACCACACTTGAACGAGTTGATGAAAGGCAACTCTTGCTAAACACGAGCTTAGGATGCAACATATCGCTTGCCAAAACAGTGTCAATGTAATACTTAATAGCAGCAAATGAATCAACAAACTGACCGTGACCGCTGCACCCGAGAAGGAAAAGTAGAAGAAGATAACACAAAGCATAGGACGAAAGTGTTGCGTATCTCATTCAACTCACATCCGTGCACCCACAGCTATTTTCTCCATATCAACACATACATCCGTGCATCAACCGCTCTTTAATCCATATCCACTCATATCCCTGGGCATCCATGGTTCCTTCTATTGGTCTTTCGCAAACCTTTGACCTCAGTGGATCTAGAACTAGAAGCAGCGGTAATCGGAGATTTTGATTTTTACTACAAAATACATAGAGAAAGTTCTCTTGAAGCTGTCAAACGATAGAGGCATTCCCATTGAAAGCTGGCTTAGGTTTGTGACTGCGCACCTCCTCTTTAGAACTTTTTTATTCCCACTGGCGAGTTTGACAGGTTAAACAATCCGGCATAGAAGTTGGAACATTTCCTCTGCTGGCCTGCAGCTGAGTCTGACATTTTACAGGGTTGAGAAGTGTACACAGGTCTTCCCGGTGCATGCAAGTACATTGTACATCTTTCTCCATGTACAGGCAGTGGAATGTTAGCTGAATTTAGCCCCCAAAAAGAAACTCCAGAAACATAATGCAGTTCACCAAGTGACGTATGATCCATAATTATAAGGCTCCCCAAAAACATGTAATGTCTCGCATCACACATTTTATAAACAACAGCGTACAGTCATGCATCCTTTACTCTCTCTCTCTTTCTCTCTCTCTCTCTCTCTTTCTATCTCTCTCTCTCTCTCCCTCCCTATCTTTTTCTTCCCACTACTCCCTCCAGCCCTCTCTCCTTTAAACACAGACATATACATAGCCAACTCCTCGCACACAAGCATGCAAGTACATTACAAAAAAAAGTGCAATAAAGCTAAAAGAACGAATAAGAAGAAGAAGAAGAAGAAGAAGTTAACAGGAGCTTGCTCTTCAATCGACCTCAAAGCGTGGCGATCTGAAGAGCTCGTTATTACAGAAGTCGGAATAGAAACCAACTTTAATTTTGGAAATCTTACATTGATTGCATCCACTATTTTTATTGAAGGGTTGAATGACACCGGAGTCCCCGAACAAAATCCTCGGTGTCCTGAAAAGTCTGGTACCTAAGTTCGCCTCAGGCGGGGTTCCAACCCTCGACCTTTGGCTTAGGAAACCAACCCATGGTCAACTGAGCTACCAGACCATCATTGGAAATCAAACGAATACATGTTTAATGTTGGAATAAATGTGATAGTAAGTGTGCTGTGCGAAAGGCAATATTTAGTCTATGTATCTTAGAGAAATTACATGTTCAATGTTGGAATAAATGTGATAGTGTGTGCTGTGCGAGAACTTGAAAGTAATGTCCAGTCTATGTGCCGTATAAGGAGTAAGGAAATGAATATGATGTGTTATATAATTATGTATGCATAATGTGCTAAAACGTTTCTTAGTTCTTTCCCATGTACTCTAAAAAATGTTATGTCGGATTGTATTGTAGACCATGTTTTGAATTTCTCAGTTTGAGATCAATAAAGTTATATTGTATTATATTGTATTGTACAGTGTGTTGATTTCTTTTCTCAGATCTAAATTTTGCAATCTAAAAACTCATTATCCTTCTTGATTTAGGCTTAATGTTTGTTTCTCTTATGAATAAACTCACACGACTAGACAACCCCAATTAACAAGCAAGACTTTCCAGCCTGTACTGTATTGGAAGTGACAGGTTCAAGCAAGGCACACTCGCCAGATAGTTTACCTTGAATTTAGGCACACATCAGCAAAGATCGTTATAAGGGACATGCGTCAGATTTGCAGCTCTTGGTATTGCGCATGCGGGGTGTTAGCCAAATAAACGGAAGGATGTAAGCTGCACGTGCTGCCATGCGCAGTCGCAGAAATCGTATCATGTGTTTCCGAGGCTCGGAATATAGAATCGGATGTGGGATGGGATTGTGAGGGCTCAGGCCTGATCGATCTAGGCAGGATAAACACAATCATGTAATGGAGATGGTGTTTAGCTCGCGACGTACACATAACAACATCGGAGCAACCCCAAGGTAATGAAGAGAGTAAGTTTTTTAGCAGGTGACAACGAAGATCAACAAGGCAAAAACGATGACTGATAATGATGATGTGGTGGTTGTGGTGATGATGATGATGATGATGATGATGATGGTGGTGGTGATGATGATAATGATGACGATGATGATGATGATGATGATGATGATGATGATGATGATGATGATGATGATGATGATGATAATGATGATGATGACTACCACTATTAATAATAATACTGGATGCTACAGGCGCCTTATTCCTAAATCAGACTAAAGGCGCTCACATGCTTCACCCACTCTCACTCACACAAGGAGCACCCATCTTTCACTCAAACATGTGGTGTAAAGGCAGTGAGATCGCTATTAGAAGACGGAAAGCAAATCAAACGTTGATTTTTGAAATTTTAGACTGACTGCATCCAATACCAATACTATTGAAGGGAGAGGGGAAACCGGAGTACCCAGAGAAAACCCTCTGTGACCTAAATAGTTTCATACCTAAGTCAAATAAGTTCGCCCCTTGCGGGGATCGAACCCATGACCTTCGGCATAGGAAACCGGCGACTAAACCCACAGCCCTGTGAGCACGTCTCCGGCTGTGGAAGTTTGCTTGCGCTGTTTAAGTTGCCATTCTATCATTGATTCATACGATGGTGATGATGATGATGATGATGATGAGGATGATGATGATGATGATGATGATGATGATGATGATGATGATGATGATGATGATGATGATATAGAAATTCAGTGTTCCCAATGAAGATTTGGGTTGAGGGTATCACACTGCCTTTTATTTTGCAGGTAAGGTGAACGTCTATCTGAAATACTGTTCTCCACTATATATAGCATAACGTATACAACGTCTATCTGAAATACTGTCCTCCACTATATATATCATAAAGTATAGAATGTCTGTCTGAAATACTGTCCTCCACTATATATAGCATAAAATATGTCTGTCTAAAATACTATACTATCCTATCCTATCCTGTCCCGTAACTCGGAGGTCGTAGGGGCACCACAGATGATCGTTTAACCAGCATACTCCATCTTTCTCTGTCCTCAGCAGCCCTGATGGCTTCGCTCAGTGTCAAACCAGTCCATTCTCGAATGTTGTCCTCCCACCTCTTTTTCGGTCTCCCTCTTCTTCTACCTCATTGCACTGTGCCTTGCAGAATGGTCTTTGCAAGGCCTGATGATCTGGTGACGTGGCCATACCATCGGAGTTTCCGTTTCCTCACCACTGTGAGCAGGTCATCGTGTTGTCCAATGGCTTGTGTGATGGTCTGTCGGACTTCGTCCTTGGTGACGTGTTGGGTATAGGAAATGCCCAGAAGTCTTCTGTAGCACCTCATCTCCATGCTTTGTATTCTTCGTTGTAGATCTGCTGTGAAGGGTCCATGCTTCGCAAGCATATAGGAAGATGGAGATGACAAGGGAGCGCAGCAGTCTTACTTTGGAATGTAGACTGATGGTCCTGTCTTTCCAAATGGGCTTCAACCTTGTCAAGGCAGCAGTTGTTTGTGCGATCCTGGATAAAGTATGTCTGTCTGAAATACTGTCCTCCACTATTTATAGCATGAAGTATGTCTGTCTGAAATACTGTCCTCCACTATATACAGCATAAAGTATGTCTGTCTGAAATACTGTCCTCCACTATTTATAGCATAAAGTATGTCTGAAATACTGTCCTCCACTATATACAGCATAAAATATGTCTGTCTGAAATACTGTCCTCCACTATATATAGAGCATAAAGTATGTCTGTCTGAAATACTGTCCTCCACTATATACAGCATAAAGTATGTCTGTCTGAAATACTGTCCTCCACTATATATAGCATAAAGTATGTCTGAAATACTGTCCTCCACTATATATAGCATAAAGTATGTCTGTCTGAAATACTGTCTGAAATACTGTCCTGCACTATATATAGCATAAAGAATGTCTGTCTGAAATACTGTCCTCCACTATATACAGCATAAAGTATGTTTGTCTGAAATACTGTCCTCCACTATATATAGCATAAAGTATGTCTGTCTGAAATACTGTCCTCCACTATATACAGCATAAAGTATGGCTGTCTGAAATACTGTCCTCCACTATATACAGCATAAAGTATGTCTGTCTGAAATACTGTCCTCCACTATATACAGCATAAAGTATGTCTGTCTGAAATACTGTCTGAAATACTGTCCTGCACTATATATAGCATAAAGTATGTCTGTCTGAAATACTGTCCTCCACTATATACAGCATAAAGTATGTCTGTCTGAAATACTGTCCTCCACTATATACAGCATAAAGTATGTCTGTCTGAAATACTGTCCTCCACTATATACAGCATAAAGTATATAATGTCTGTCTGAAATACTGTCCTCCACTATATGCAACATAAAGTATGTCTGTCTGAAATACTGTCCTCCACTATATATAGCATAAAGTATGTCTGTCTGAAATACTGTCCTCCACTATATATAGCATAAAGTATATAATGTCTGTCTGAAATACTGTCCTCCACTATATGCAACATAAAGTATGTCTGTCTGAAATACTGTCCTCCACTATATATAGCATAAAGTATATAATGTCTGTCTGAAATACTGTCCTCCACTATATGCAACATAAAGTATGTCTGTCTGAAATACTGTCCTCCACTATATATAGCATAAAGTATATAATGTCTGTCTGAAATACTGTCCTCCACTATATGCAACATAAAGTATGTCTGTCTGAAATACTGTCCTCCACTATATATAGCATAAAGTATATAATGTCTGTCTGAAATACTGTCCTCCACTATATGCAACATAAAGTATGTCTGTCTGAAATACTGTCCTCCACTATATACAGCAAAAAGTATGTCTCTCTGAAATACTGTCCTCCACTATATGCAACATAAAGTATGTCTGTCTGAAATACTGTCCTCCACTATATACAGCATAAAGTATGTCTGTCTGAAATACTGTCCTCCATTAAATATAGCATAAAGTATGTCTGTCTGAAATAATGTCCTCCACTATATACAGCATAAAGTATGTCTGTCTGAAATACTGTCCTCCACTAAATATAGCATAAAGTATGTCTGTCTGAAATACTGTCCTCCACTATATATAGCATAAAGTATATAATGTCTGTCTGAAATATTGTCCTCCACTATATATAGCATAAAGTATATAATGTCTGTCTGAAATACTGCCCTCCACTATATATAGCATAAAGTATGTCTGTCTGAAATACTGTCCTCCACTATATATATAGCATAAAGTATGTCTGTCTGAAATACTGTCCTCCACTATATATATAGCATAAAGTATGTCTGTCTGAAATACTGCCCTCCACTATATATAGCATAAAGTATGTCTGTCTGAAATACTGTCCTCCACTATATATATAGCATAAAGTATGTCTGTCTGAAATACTGTCCTCCACTATATATATAGCATAAAGTATGTCTGTCTGAAATACTGCCCTCCACTATATATAGCATAAAGTATGTCTGTCTGAAATACTGTCCTCCACTAAATATAGCATAAAGTATGTCTGTCTGAAATAATGTCCTCCACTATATATAGCATAAAGTATATAATGTCTGTCTGAAATACTGCCCTCCACTATATATAGCATAAAGTATGTCTGTCTGAAATACTGTCCTCCACTATATATATACTATATATATATAGCATAAAGTATGTCTGTCTGAAATACTGCCCTCCACTATATATAGCATAAAGTATGTCTGTCTGAAATACTGTCCTCCACTAAATATAGCATAAAGTATGTCTGTCTGAAATAATGTCCTCCACTATATATATAGCATAAAGTATGTCTGTCTGAAATACTGTCCTCCACTATATATATAGCATAAAGTATGTCTGTCTGAAATACTGTCCTCCACTTAATATAGCATAAAGTATGTCTGTCTGAAATACTGTCCTCCACTATATATAGCATAAAGTATATAATGTCTGTCTGAAATACTGTCCTCCACTATATATAGCATAAAGTATATATTGTCTGTCTGAAATACTGCCCTCCACTATATATAGCATAAAGTATGTCTGTCTGAAATACTGTCCTCCACTAAATATAGCATAAAGTATGTCTGTCTGAAATACTGTCCTCCACTATATACAGCATAAAGTATGTCTGTCTGAAATACTGTCCTCCACTATATATAGCATAAAGTATATAATGTCTGTCTGAAATACTGCCCTCCACTATATATAGCATAAAGTATGTCTGTCTGAAATACTGTCCTCCACTATATATAGCATAAAGTATATGATGTCTGTCTGAAATACTGCCCTCCACTATATACAGCATAAAGTATGTCTGTCTGAAATACTGTCCTCCACTATATATAGCATAAAGTATATAATGTCTGTCTGAAATACTGCCCTCCACTATATACAGCATAAAGTATGTCTGTCTGAAATACTGTCCTCCACTATATATAGCATAAAGTATGTCTGTCTAAAATACTGTCCTCCACTATATACAGCATAAAGAATGTCTGTCTAAAATACTGTCCTCCACTATATACAGCATAAAGTATGTCTGTCTGAAATACTGTCCTCCACTATATATAGCACAAAGTATGTCTGTCTGAAATACTGTCTGAAATACTGTCCTGCACTATATATAGCATAAAGAATGTCTGTCTGAAATACTGTCCTCCACTATATACAGCATAAAGTATGTCTGTCTGAAATACTGTCCTCCACTATATATAGCATAAAGTATGTCTGTCTGAAATACTGTCTGAAATACTGTCCTCCACTATATATAGCATAAGGTATGGCTGTCTAAAATACTGTCCTCCACTATATACAGCATAAAGTATGTCTGTCTAAAATACTGTCCTCCACTATATACAGCATAAAGTATGTCTGTCTGAAATACTGTCCTCCACTATATACAGCATAAAGTATGTCTGTCTGAAATACTGTCCTCCACTATATATAGCATAAAGTATGTCTGTCTAAAATACTGTCCTCCACTATATACAGCATAAAGTATGTCTGTCTAAAATACTGTCCTCCACTATATACAGCATAAAGTATGTCTGTCTGAAATACTGTCCTCCACTATATATAGCATAAAGTATGTCTGTCTGAAATACTGTCCTCCACTAAATATAGCATAAAGTATGTCTGTCTGAAATACTGTCCTCCACTATATACAGCATAAAGTATGTCTGTCTAAAATACTGTCCTCCACTATATACAGCATAAAGTATGTCTGTCTGAAATACTGTCCTCCACTATATACAGCATAAAGTATGTCTGTCTGAAATACTGTCCTCCACTATAAATAGCATAAAATATGTCTGTCTGAAATACTGTCCTCCACTATATATAGCATAAAGTAGGCCTATGTCTGTCTGAAATACTGTCCTCCACTATATATAGCATAAAGTATGTCTGTCTGAAATACTGTCCTCCACTATATATAGCATAAAGTATGTTTGTCTGAAATACTGTCCTCCACTATATATAGCATAAAGTATGTCTGTCTGAAATACTGTCCTCCACTATATATAGCATAAAGTATGTCTGTCTGAAATACTGTCCTCCACTATATACAGCATAAAGTATGGCTGTCTGAAATACTGTCCTACACTATATACAGCATAAAGTATATAATGTCTGTCTGAAATACTGTCCTCCACTATATATAGCATAAAGTATGTCTGTCTGAAATACTGTCCTCCACTATATATAGCATAAAGTATGTCTGTCTGAAATACTGTCCTCCACTATATACAGCATAAAGTATGGCTGTCTGAAATACTGTCCTCCACTATATACAGCATAAAGTATGTCTGTCTGAAATACTGTCCTCCACTATATACAGCATAAAGTATGTCTGTCTGAAATACTGTCCTCCACTATATACAGCATAAAGTATGGCTGTCTGAAATACTGTCCTACACTATATACAGCATAAAGTATGTCTGTCTGAAATACTGTCCTACACTATATACAGCATAAAGTATGGCTGTCTGAAATACTGTCCTACACTATATAAGCATAAATAAAGTACGTTTGTCTGAAATACTGTCCTCCACTATATACAGCATAAAGTATCAGGCAGTGTGATTCTGTCAACTTTGACTGGAAATCTTCATTGGGAACAACTAGTTATGAATCTCCTTTCAACATGATTATCTAATGTCCGGAAAAGCTATCCTTTCCTACGACGACGACGATGATGATGATGACGATGATAATGATGATGATGACGATGATAATGATGATGACGACGATGATAATGACGATGACGATGATAATGATCCTCAATACGCTTCACTAGCAAGCCACAATTTAAGCATGCGCATGCTCAAAGAGCACTTCGTTGTCGTCACTACCGTTGTCGAGTAACGGTTTGTGAGCAAGGAAAGTGAGAGAGAGAAAGTAATGAAAGAAAAACAAATCCATTCATGGATGTCCTTTGAACATTCGCTCTGTTCTTGATGCAGTTGACATAACACAAAGCAGCCTTCGGGTGTAAACGTTAATTGACGAATTACATGATTGATTAACCATTGTTTTGAGTGTGTGTGTGTGTGTGTGTGTGTGTGTGTGGGTGGGTGTGGGTGTGTGGGTGTGTGTGCGTGTGTCTGTCTGTCAGTCCGTCAATGTGTGTGATCGTGTGTGAGTGCGTGTGTCTGTCAATCCGTCTGTGTGTGTGTGTGTTTTAATGTCTGTGTATTTGTCAATGTTGTGTGTGATATAAAATGTGGTCTAACGCTACTAGAAAAACATAAGCCTTTAGACTGAATATAAAAATATTAACTATAAAGGCTAACATAAATCACAAGAACATAAATTAATAATCAAATACTTTTTTAATCTGATTTTTAATCAATCATTCATACATACCAATATTTCGAGCAGCCGGCTTAATATATCTCGGTTTAAAAATGTCTTAATCTCTTATAAAACAGAGAGAGAGAGAGAGAGAGAGAGAGAGAGAGAGAGAGAGAGAGAGAGAGAGAGAGAGAGAGTGAGATATCTGTCTTTCTGTTTGTGTCTGTCTCTCTCCCCCCATTCTCCACCTCCTGCCCATCTACAATCCCACTCCCACCGCCACATATCAACCCTACTTAGCGTCCAAGATATAAATCCACGCCACGTCATTTAGAAGCATCGTAACCTAGAGCATGTTGTTATGACTGACAGGGAGAGAGAAAAGCTGTCGATTTCATCATCTTTGCACGCTAAACACTGAACAAAAGTTTCTGTGATTTCTTGTTAAACTAATAAAACCTCCCTACACAACGCCAAGTAAAAACAAAAGCTTTCGGTGAAACTTATAAAGCGAGTGAGAGAGAGACAGACAGATAGAAAGGAGAAGTAAAGAAGCCAAACAGTAAAAGGTACATTCATGCAGGAAGAAGAAGAAGAAGAAGAAGAAGAAGAAGAAGAAGAAGAAGAAGAAGAAGAGACAGAAAGAAAGCATGAAAGAAAGAAAGAAGGAAAGAATGAAAGAAAGAAAGAAAGATACAGGAGAAGACATAGTTGTCGGGACGCTGCCGTACTTGTTGCTAGGTTGAGTCTGTTGCCATCGGCGGGCCTAATTGGGTTAACAGCCGTAGCTCTACGTCGCCGCCCAGGGACCAAAGCTTTCTCTTTCCCTTTGTTAACTCTTTCTTTTCGCGGCTTTAACAATGGCATTAGTAAAACAACTCAGCAAGTCGAGCTGTAAAAGGTAAAGTTTCTTCAGATGGGTTTGGAGCGCGGTGAGGGACGGGAGGGAGGGGGGGGAGAGAGGGAGGGAGAGGGTGAGTAGAAAGTAAAATCGATACTGCACAAAGTTTTATTGAAAATTATTTCCTTGTCATCAAACTCTTACCTTACCGACAGAGAGAATTTCATCATTTGAGATCGGCGGAGACGATAGTGCATCGCAGTCGCCTTGGAGAGGAAAGGGGCGAGAGTCAGAAAACATGTTTCATTAAACTCTATGCTAAAAGCCGCAGGGGTTGCAACTGCAGTTAAGACACAGGTTTAGCTGTCAAGTTCACAGATCCAGCTTTTTGAAAGAAGGGGGTGTCCCACTGTGATACATTTACTGCTGCTGTATCCCTTCGCGTGACTAGAGGATAGAGATGGGAAGATGAGAAAAAGGGGATATTTGGGGGGAGTTTGTTCACTGGTATAAGAATGTTCGAGAATAGTCCTTTCCTTGATCGGTTGGGACCTCTCGCGATGTTTTGCGCATACAGTGTAAGCGCTGTTCGGTTTTGATTCTGTTGTAGCAACCCTTCCCCAAACCTCCCTTTTGCAATGGACCTTGATTTTGTCAAAATACATATTTGACTTTGAACGTTCTAGAATGACACCCCTCCACCCCACACCATTCCGCATTCTCAAATGTATGATTGAAATGAAAGGGTGTGGGTGGGAATATATATATATATATATATATATATATATATATATATATATATATATATATATATATATATATATATATATATATATATATATATATATATATATTATATACACACACACAAACACACAGACACACACCCACACACAGACACACACAATCACTGACACATACACACACTGACACACACACATACAAACACTGACACATAAAAACACTGACACAAACACAAACTGACACACACACACACACACACACACACTGACACATACACCCACACACACACACACTCAACACTGACTCTCTCTCTCTCCCCCCTCCACACCCACACACACGCCGCTTATTGCAAATAGGTACGGAAGAAGAAGAACATGAAAGCAAAAAGTGCGATAATTAAAAGAAATTAAAATGCCAAACAAATGTATTACCATTAGAAGGATGCACAAAATCACGGCGAGTACGAAAGTCAATATATAGGGCGGGTTGAATTTAAATTTCACATTAGTTCTTTCTTGACAATCCATTTTAAAAAAAATGTTAATACAGTGAAATTCAACGACAATGTTGATGGGTTTTTAATTAGGTTATCCCAAAGAACATCAAACTTAAAGTATGGCACATTTGTTCCAGTTAAAAGAAAATTAAGTTCTAAATCTCTGCAAGAAAGCGTATTAATTTAAGCTGGAACTGAACGGACGCGCGCACACACACACACACACACACACCCACACACACACACACACACAGAGAGAGAGCCGAGGGTACACAGTATTATCATGACTTTCCTGAAAGGCCACATACGTTGTGCTGACAATGGGTCAAATTTCGTCCCCCTTTTTAAGTACTTTTAAGTGTTCGAACACTAACCCTAACCCTAACCCCAGCCCTAACGGATCATTGTTCTGACGTTAAAACAAGTAGGTCTGTCAAAACAAGTTATGTATATGTGCACAGGTTTGTCCCGATAACACCGTGTAAACATGCCCACATACTCACTCACTCACACACACCCACACCCACACCCCCCCCCACACACACACGCGCGCGCGCACACACACTCTTCGAGAAATTCACTGCCACCAAAACCGTTAAATTTTTTCTTTGGGGGCCACCGGGCCCCTTGATTGAAAAATTTGAGGGCGCGCAAGCAACTTTCGGGGCCCAACTTGAAAAATAATGCAAACAAAAAACAAAAGAATTATGGACAATATAATAAGTAGAAAGTACAATTTGCCTGATAATCTAAAATAAAATCAATTGAATTTCCAATTTTGCTGAGTGATGTCATTTTTATTTGCATTTTCTTTCACTTTTAAACATTACCAACAAAAAAGGGAAAAAAAAACCCACACACACACGTACACATTCAGTGACACACATATTCCATGCAGTGACTAGTGAGCCTGAAATGGCCATTAAACAAAATAGAAAAAAATCAAGTGAGTCTCTTGTATAATACTTTTCAGTTTTGTGACTGAGTATTGCACAATACACATCATTAAATTTTTAATATGAGTTACCTAACAAAAAATCTGACCTCAATGCACAAAAGTTTAAAACAATACTATGAAAGTGAAAGAGAACTAAACTTTTGTTTTAGCAACTGTATGGCGACGATATGTAGCCATACTTTCGTACTTGCAAAGATGGACATTTTGCGCTTATGTTGTGCCATAGCCTTTTGTTTATTATATTAAAAAGATATTGAAGTGTATATTAAACTTTTCAGTGCAAAATTAAAGGGTTTTTGCTTCTTTTCTGTGTTTTTTTTTCTGTCCAAATTTAGGGCACCGGTTTGGGTTGCTTCCCTTGGCCCAAATACGAAACTGCCGAGTAGAGCTAGCTGTAGCAGACGAATTATTTTGCGGGCCAAGCGGGCCCTTCGATTTTCAACATTCCGAGCCCGAAATCAACTTTGCGGGTTTTTGGCCCCGGGCCCCCGCTAATTTCGAGCCCTGCTCAGTGTCAAGCCAGTCCATTCTCGAATGTTGTTCTTCCACCTCTTTAACTGTCTCCCTCTTCTTCTGCCTCCTTGCACCGTCCTGTCTTTCCAAATGGGCAGCAGTTGTTTGTGCGACCCTGGAGAGGACTTCCTGTCGGGACCCATTGTCTGATACAATGGCTCCTAAATATTTGAAGCTATGTACCGTGTTGAGTGATTGGCGGACTTTGATGTCTGTGTTGATGCCATTGGCGTTGCTGGACGTCATTTTGGTCTTCTCTGCAATTATTTCTATTCCAAAGGCTCTGAAGGTGGTGTCAAGCCTCTGTACCAACTGTTCAAGTTCTTGTTCTTCTCTAGTCAATCCATTAATGTGATCCGCAAAATTGAAGACGGAGATTGCTATACCCCATATGCTGACAGTGCCTTCATGATTTGCAAGGGCATCTGACATGATGCGCTTCAGGAAGCTGTCGAAAAAGAGTGTTGGAGAGAGTAGGCATCCTTGATGCACACCGATTGTTGTTCTGAACCAGTTCCCGATGGCGCTGACTGTGGAGGACTGCATTGGTAGCCATGTCAGACTTTTGATAACTTCAATAATGTTAGGGTTGATTTTGTACACTCTCTTGGATGCCCA
The DNA here is from genome assembly GCA_036898135.1 of Oncomelania hupensis. Taxonomy (NCBI): domain Eukaryota; kingdom Metazoa; phylum Mollusca; class Gastropoda; order Littorinimorpha; family Pomatiopsidae; genus Oncomelania; species Oncomelania hupensis. Next base: position 13,830,665 of record CM072524.1, on the reverse strand, counting down.
CAGAGCTGAATGCCAGATTCGGTCAAACGCTTTCTTGAAGTCTACAAACACATAATATAGATTATTTAAAGACCGAAATGTATTATTCATACTATAAAGATTTCTTAACTACCGCTCAGCTTTTGATGTAATTAATACTTGCACTTTCTCAAAAGATCAAGGTCGCTGAGGTTCCTCATTTTTTAAACGCGCTTTTGCGATGTATCTCAAAATTGGTTGAACCGATTTTCATACATTTTGGTTCAAGGAGTTGTGGTCAAATCGTTCTTCATTTGAATGTCCTACCCATCTTGTTTTAAATTAGTTTCCTGCAACATAGCCGTCCCCTATTAATTGTTCGTTGCTTAGATTTCCAATAGCAAACTTCGAAAAGATATAATTCCCTCTGCCAAAAATACCCACATAAAACAGAAAGGAGTTTTTAAAAAATCATTAAAAACAACGACAACCACAAATAACACACAACTCAACGTTTTAAAGACTGCACAGGCAAAGGAAAACAAAACGGGAAACATTTTAAAACTAGACTTTTCTGTCCATCGTGGATTGAAAAATGTATGACATAGTTATAAACGACATGATTGATATTAGGATTAGAATGAAGAGGACGTTTTTTTGTCGTCACCCTCATTAACGTCATTCTTAACGGTCTCTTTCATTCAATGACGTAAAATAACGTCAAATAACTAACTGCTCCGCTCCCTTGTCATCTCCATCTTCCTATATGCTTGCGAAACATGGACCCTCACAGCAGATCTACAACAAGGAATACAAAGCATGGAGATGAGGTGCTACAGAAGACTTCTGGGCATTTCATATACCCAACACATTACCAACGACGAAGTCCGAAAGACCATCACACAAGCCATTGCACAACACGATGATCTGCTCACAGTTGTGAAAAACCGGAAACACCGATGGTATGGCTACGTCACCAGATCATCAGGTCTTGCAAAGACCATCCTGCAAGGCACAGAGCAAGGAGGTAGAAGAAGAGGGAGACCGAAAAAGAGGTGGGAAGACAACATTCGAGAATGTACTGGTTTGACACTGAGCGAAACAATCAGGGTTGCTGAGGACAGGGAAGGATGGAGTACGCTGGTTAAACAATCATCTGAGGTGCCCCTACGACCTACGAGTTACGGGATAAGATAGGATAGAATAGGAAAATAACCAAACCAATGAACTATAGCACAGACAGAATAAAAACAGCAAGAGAAGAAAGGAGAGAGCGGCCAAACAGGTCTGAAAGGGAAGAAAATACAGAACAAAGAGGAGGAGAAGGAAGCAGAAGAAGACTTTAGACTGTAGACTTTAAACGTTTATTACATCATAAAGAAGACTTTAGACTGTAGATTTAAAACGTGTATTGCTTCATGTTACAAAAATAATAATTTTAAACTTACAAAACTCAAAATTTCAAGAAGATGAAGAAGCAGACAGAAAGACAGAAGAAGAAGAAGAAGAAGAAGAAGAAGAAGAAGAAGAAGAAGAAGAAGAAGAAGAAGAAGAAGAAGAAGAAGAAGAAGAAAGAAAGAAAGAAAGAAAGAAAGAAAGAAAGAAAGAAAGAAAGAAAGAAAGAAAGACAGAAAGAAAGAAAGAAAGAAAGAAAGAAAGAAAGAAAGAAAGAAAGAAAGAAAGAAAGAAAGAAAGGAGGAGGAGGAGGAGAAGAAGAAGAAGAAGAAGAAGAAGAAGAAGAAGAAGAAGAAGAAGAAGAAGAAGAAGAAGAAGAAGAAGAAGAAGAAGAAAGAAAGAAAGAAAGAAAGATAGAAAGAAAGAAAGGAAGGAAGGAAGGAAGGAGGAGAAGAAGAAGAAGAAGAAGAAGAAGAAGAAGAAGAAGAAGAAGAAGAAGAAGAAGAAGAAGAAGAAAGAAAGAAAGAAAGAAAGAAAGAAAGAAAGAAAGAAAGAAAGAAAGAAAGAAAGAAAGAAAGAGTACGAGGAGAAGAAGAAGAAGAAGAAGAAGAAGAAGAAGAAGAAGAAGAAGAAGAAGAAGAAGAAGAAGAAGAAGAAGAAGAAGAAGAAGAAGAAGAAAGAAAGAAAGAAAGAAAGAAAGAAAGAAAGAAAGAAAGAAAGAAAGAAAGAAAGAAAGAAAGAAAGAAAGAAAGGAAGGAAGGAGGAGGAGAAGAAGAAGAAGAAGAAGAAGAAGAAGAAGAAGAAGAAGAAAGAAAGAAAGAAAGAAAGAAAGAAAGAAAGAAAGAAAGAAAGAAAGAAAGAAAGAAAGAAAGAAAGAGTACGAGGAGAAGAAGAAGAAGAAGAAGAAGAAGAAGAAGAAGAAGAAGAAGAAGAAGAAGAAGAAGAAGAAGAAAGAAAGAAAGAAAGAAAGAAAGAAAGAAAGAAAGAAAGAAAGAAAGAAAGAAAGAAAGAAAGAAGAAAGAAAGAGTACGAGGAGGAGAAGAAGAAGAAGGAGGAGGAAGAAGAACAGGATGAGGGTTGAAAAAAATCAAACTGATGTGTCTGAAATGGCCACAGATTATGAAGATACTGACGACACTGAAACTAATGATGATTAGAACAGCAAAGACGAAATAATGACCGAACCTCTGTTTCAGCGATCATCATTACTGCACCAAAGAACGAAAGTGTGACCGCGTGAAAACGGCTCCCTCTTTCATTCTTTCTCCTCCCCCATTCACGTGAGAGCACACAAACACACTTACACATACACGCGCGTAATCTCCCTCTATCTCTCAGACCTCTCTCTTTCTCTCTCACTCTCTCTCTGACTTGACTCTCTTACACACATGCATACGCACCCACACACAAACTTACAGAGAGAGAGAGAGAGAGAGAGAGAGAGAGAGAGAGAGAGAGAGAGAGAGAGAGAGAGATGTACCCATTTCTATTCATCAGATTAACATAAGTTGTACTGATGAGACAAAGAGAAAACTGTAAACACACGCACCCACGCACATACACATACACGCACACACACAAATACACACACTCACACACTGTAAAACACAGGCGAAGAATGACGCTCAAGTGTGAAGAAGACGAATAAGAAATATGATGAAGGGCAAAATTGTATCGAAAACTCTCGTTTTGTCCAGGAGGATAAAATTATGACAAAGCCATCCGCAGAGGCTGACAAATTGCCTTGCTTGCATAATAGGGATCTTTCGAAAGCGGGTGAAAGTGAAAGTGAATGTGAATCGGGACTACTTATTGTTGTGACGTCAGCAATGTATGTGACGCTTTAACTTCCCGTGGTGAAAGGTCACGAAGTCTGCCTACCACAAGGAATAAAACTTCGTGGAAAACCTGATTTCCACGAACTAATGTTAGTGAGTACATTTTGGTTATTAAATCGTTTGTAAAATGTCCAAAAATGATTTGAATTTGTATATGGTACATTACTCAACCATTTTAGAAGGAATAATGGGGATCTAAACTCGGTCTCAGACTTAAAACGTATTTTCAAACGAGCTACTGAAAAGCCGTCATCGTCATGGCTGTCTAGAATCTATCTATTCTGTATCACCAATCAGCAGTCCAAAAACTGTTTTATGTGACAAAAATGAAACTCGAAGCTAGAATGTAAAATATCTTCAATGTTAGAGCACTAATCCATCTTTAAAGTTCAACCTAATCGTTACATTCGTGTCAAATCATGATTTGTTAGAAGAAGCCTTACGTAGGCATAATAGTGCTCTGCCTCTGGGCCTGCCCTGTGTGTGCTCAATAAAATCACAACGAAACTAGGTGCTGGAATCGAAAGCGCACAGAAACACGTTCGTTTCGTTTCGTAACGCGGCGTAAGAATCTCCCGGCGTGCCTCTCGTTGGACGAAACGAACACACAATCACTTTCACTTTTACCCGTTCCGAAAGACCCCTAATGTCTAAATAATCCGCTGCTGGCCGTATAAGACGCTTCCTTCTGATTAGGCCTACTGAGACAGAGCCCACAGAGCACGAGCAAATCCGTCCTAGCACCTAATTGTATGTGGCGCTTTGCAACGTTCTCTTAGAACAGATATTGGCGTGGGGGTGCCGGGGGTTTCAGTATGAATAGTATCCCCACTTTCTGGAAATTTAGTGCTTTAAATTCCCACTGTCGCTGTCTTTCTCATTTGTTTTTTCTCATTCCTGCTCTGTTCTATCCATCTGCTATACTATCTTCTTCTTCGCTAGTCCAGTCACCTACCTCTTTTCTTGAAAACTCTTCCGGGACAAGACTCCTTATTTGTGTGTGAGATCTGTTGGATCAGCTTGGGAATATTGGACGCTTTCTGCCAGGTGGTCACTAGGGCTTCCTATGATGTTATTATTTAGCAATATAGGCATTTTATATGTATGTGTTTTGTTGATGATTTATAATGATGTTTGTATTCTATTTTGTTTTTGTAACCGGGGGTTCGATAAGTTGGGGTGAAGCCTCAGCCGTCCCCTGCGTGGGATGTCTTTATTGTAAAGTGACTGGCTGGTGGAGAGCTTTCAGTTTTACCACTAGGGTTGTTTCGGCAGATCTTTTATGCGGATCGGGGGTTGTCCGGTCCTGATTTGGCTCGGAAGAGTCCGCTGGACCTAAAGCAATAATCATGTAATTGGAATAGTTTATTTAATCGCTCGTATATATTGCTGTTCCAGCTCAAGAGCTGCTCAAGGCGCTGGCTGATTCAGGATCTAACTCGATCCGCCCCCAGACGCCCACTTGCAACCTTTGGGCGCAGAGTCTTGACGCCCAGACAACTGAGCACAATCCTGAGCCACCGAGAATGAGAAGGGACCTGGTGCGTGCTGGGTGTATTTGCGTAGGCGGTACTCACCCTTCTAGGACAAGACGCCAGGAGCTTCAAAGTCCCTGCGATGGAATGCGTGCGAGCACAGACCTCGATTCACACTCCAAAGGAGTAGATGGCGCAGCGTCTCGAGGTAATATTTATTTTATAGAACGGTTTACTTTAGCTGTGCCACTGTGACGAGGAGAAGCCACCATCTAGGTAGTAAACTTACGCATTGTCCTCAATCCGTTTCCTTATCCATTCTAAGTCGGGTTTTTTTTTTGCCCTATGTTTCGGGGACAGGCATCTGAATGATGTCCTAACTTACCATTTCAGTAGCCGGAGCAACACATACAAAATCTCCAGCAAAATCAGTTTCTACAAGATAATGAAATAAAAACAGAAAACTGCAAAACAATCCGGTTCAAGCCCCTTAAAAGGCGTTTCGCACTAGTTTTCCTGGGAAAGATGACGTCTTAGGATGTTCTAATCTTGCTGCGCCGCTGTGGTCAGTCGGAGCAACATACAAGAAAGCCCATTTCGAGCCGAGAAAATGAACATCATGATCATCTTTCGATCGCATAGCGGGAACAGAAAATTAAACGCTGGAGGGGCACAAGGGGTCGTAAAATGGAGCGAGGGACGAGCGGATGCTAGGAGTGTTGGAGGCAGTAGCAGAGAAGTGGGAGACAGAAAAACACGATCGTTGAGAAGATGGGCCAAATGAAGACCTAAAGCTGCAGAGATGGAGAAAACAAAACGCAATCCACGAAAGGCTGAAAGGCTACTTCTACTAGTCATGTTCACGAAAGACAGATCGAAATGGCAAATTACGCCTTCGGACGAGAGTATACACCGAGGTCTATTCTAGGTAAGCACGAAGTCCATCGAACGGACTTTAAAAGATCCTGACGCTCATGTCCTAGACGGGCGAGAGCCGGCTGCACTGATACACCCAGCAAACACTAGGTCCCTTCTCCCCATTCCCGGTGGCTCGGGAGTTGGATCAGTCGTCTGGGCGTCAGACTATGCGCACAAAGGTTGCCGGTGGGCGCCTCGGGAGTCATGAATTAGATCCTGTATCCACCAGCGCCTTAAGCAGCTCTTGAGCTGGAAAAGCGCTCTAAAAGAGCAATTAAAGAAAGAAAGAAAGAAAGAAAGAAAGAAAGAAAGAAAGAAAGAAAGAAAGACAAAGAAAAAGTGAACAAATACAGAAAAACAGAAAGAAAAAAGACAGACTGAAACTCAAAGGGAAAACGAAAGAAAGAAAAAAATTTAAAAAAAAAAGATGGAAAGATCGTTCAATATTATCCAAACACACAGCAAAACAGCTTGAGAAATTAAACCCCAAACATCCGAACGCTTCAAAGCGAAGAATTCTAAGCAGAAACGACAGAACGGGGCGGTAAGGATGTGCAGAGAGGTCCTCAAACATTCACTACACTCTTTGAAACATGCTCATTTTGTCAAATCTTTGGGAAAAGAAACGAACTGTTTGTAGAGAACCTTCTGAGTGTTTTCCACGCCCGGTGTAACAGGCCAGAGTATACCCCTGGCTATTTTATACCCTCGGGGTAAAAAGTGGTCTAGGCCGGTTTAACCCCCTGGGTATATATAGATCAGCCAAGGCCGGATTTACCCCTTCCTGCCCGGAATATATCCACCTTTTGAACAATGTTCACTAACCCTAACCTTATCTCTTTGGGTGCATCAGGACAATTACAACACAGATTTAAGAAAATAAAATAGCAGGAAGCATAAAAGAAAACTATAGAACCGCACACGTGTGCCACACGCCGTCACTGAACATCAAGTGGCAAAACCGAAAACGCGTGAAACAAAGACGTTCCCCTCTCTCTGTCTCTCTGTCTCTGTCTCTCTGTCTCTGTCTCTCTGTCTCTGTCTGTCTGTTTGTCTGTCTGTCTGTCTGTCTGTCTGTCTCTCTCTCTCTCTCTCTCTCTCTCTCTCTCTCTCTCTCTCTCTCTCTCCCTCTCTCTCTCTCTCTCACTCTCTCTCTCTCTTTGGTCGTCCGGGGGTTAAAATGAGAAAAAGACGGTTAAACGGGCCTAGGACATAGTATACCCCGGGATAGAGTCTTGGTTAGGCCAGTTTATACTGGGGTATAGTCTGGGCTAGACCAGTTTATACGCGAGGTATATTCCAGGCGGGGGATAATCTGGCCTGCTACACCGGTTCACTTCACTGGAATTCTTCAATACACAGATGTGGAAGTCAGCACACGTCCATTAAGGTATTAAACAGGCTACTCGCAACTCTAAAACAAATTCATTTTACTTTGTGTTTTGTGTTCCTATGAGTTTCGCGCGCGCGAGCGAGTGTGTGTGTGTGTGTGTGGGGGGGTGTTTGTGTATGTGTGCATGCGCGCGCGCGCATGTGTTTGTGTGTCACAGCATACAGGCCGCGCTTAATTTGACGGCATTTACCCACACTGCCTGATTCCTAACAATAGCCTGCTTTGACCTCGGATAGCCAGTGCGCTGAGAGTGTTGGTTCCAGAATCCCTCAATGATATGGTGATAACATAGAAGACGATGTGCATTTCTCTCATCATTTTTGCTTCTTGTAGCAGCATTTCTTAACTTAGCTTGATTCAGTTTATGTGTTCAGTTAGCTAGATTATCAATCTCTACTTGTAATTTTTTGGTGATTCTGAATGAGAACGTTTTTTTTAAATTTTTTTATTTATTATGTTGAACGAGACAGCGGTTTTTTTTTTTTAGATTCTCCTCTTCGTTTTATAATATTGTGTATGTATGTTGGATCCCTTGCTTTATTTAAAAAAAAAAAAAACTTTTTAAAAGGTTCTTGAATACTGTGAGGCTTAATTCATATTAGTATCAAATCTGTGAAGTGTAAACGTGCCGTTAGTTAAGTATTGTCGGACTGAAGCTTATATAATATTTTTTAAACTTGTGGTGTGTGGGATTAGTCAAACAGTTTATAGTTGACTTGAATGTTGTTGGGGGTGTGCAGCACTCTATGCTGCGACAGTGTTGAAAGAGGTCTGATAGAGGCGTCCTACGCTGCATGGAATGCAAGGAGCCTCCAGAAAGACAACGGGAACTGAGGGGCACGGGAGTGGTTTGAGGAGATGGTAGTGGTCAGGCAGTCCATTTTTATCTCCATCTTTAACCACAGCGTCCGAGGTGCTGTGGTGTGTATGTGTGTGTGTGTGTGTGTGTGCGTGCGTGTGTGTGACATGATGGAGATCTAGAAGCGCGCAAAAGGCCTTCTGAATGTACCATGCTAAAGTCAGTCAACTTCGATCTTTTATATACATTATAAATATCTTTTAATAGTCTCAAACACAATTTTGAGCATATCACGTCAAGTACCCTGTAAAATCGTCATTTTCGTAGAACTGTAATTATCATTCTGCGCAGAGGTGTGCAAGCTTGTTTTAGATATTATGTTGAGATCAAAATTGCCCAAACAAATAATAAAATGTCTCAGTCACGCAAAGAGATGTCTACTTGCTTTTATAATTAATTATTTATACTCTTTTATGTCTCATTTTGGTCAAAATTCGTGTCCAATAGTCGTGTCCAACAGTATGTGTGTTGTAAACACTGCTGACTTATTTTCCTTTAGAATATCTTAACAGGCACGACAAAGATTGGATTGCCGATTGCGTGACTCAGCCTTATTAGCATTTGTTTGAAGTGTTTGATGCGGCTTTGCTATTTGACTGGGTTTCTGCCTGTTGTACCGAATGACGCGTTCTAACTCCATGGTAGGGAACTCGCGAGGTGACCTTATAACATGGGGACGGAATGTCTTTGTAAGCTGCGCACGCGCTTATTGGAGAGTTTTCATCTCATTAAGTGGTTTTATAAACGCTTCTATGATCGTGCAATATAGAGTAAAAGTTTGATAATATAACCTCACACTCACTTTAAGCAAGTTCGGTCCAATCATCATCATCATCATCATCATCATCATCATCATCATCATCATCATCATCATCATCATCATCATCATCATCATCATCATTTGTTATTCTTTTCATCGTTATTAGTTTTGTTTTGTTTTTCATGGCGGAGGTAACCTTTCCAATGTAATGGTTTTGGACCAATAACATTTCTTCTTATGTCTTCCTAGTCTTGCGTGAAGAGAGATTAGAGATGTCTGTACATCATAGGCAATAACTCTCTGAGAAAGAAAAACAACAGTTCAATTCACTAGATCCTAAGATGCGAAATCTTCATAAGATCTCACAGAAAGTTAGCACAGCGTTTCCGGCAAACTGTACTAAGCTCGGTTCAACAGATATATTCTGTGTACAGATAGATATTCAGTTACCAAAACAACGACGGCCCTAAAAGTTAACTACACCCAGACAGAATCGGACGCGACGAGGGGCCTATCGCGATATACAAGTTCTTTTTCTTTGGCAAGCCATGGCGAACAAAAAACAGAGAGAGAGAGAGAGACAGAGAGAGACAGAGACAGAGACCGAGAGGCAGACAGACAGACAAATGGATAGAGACAAACAGATAGGAAAAGCGACAGACACAGAGACAAACAGACGGACAGAAATAGACAGACACAGAAACAGACAGAAACAGAAAGCTAAAGAAAAATAAGAGAAAAGAAAAACGACAGAGTGGATGTAGATCTCTACGTAGCTTATGCAGCGCACTGAGCCGCTCTTTGTACTGTTCAGCGCGCTATAAAATAACCATTCATTTCTTCTTCTTTCCCTGTTTTTTTCCCTCTGATGTCATTGGTAGAGAAAACCTACCAGCGGAAAACAAAGACCATGCAAGACGGTAAGTACAGTTTCAATTATTTATAGACCCAGTGTAAACGATTCCACAGAGAGCAACTCGCTATGAACCCCCTACTATTTAACACCCTGGTACCAGCAGGTCCACCGTTCAACGTTATAAATGAACAATGTCTATTGACGGCAGCTTGGTACCAACAGGTCCACACCGATGTTCCAACGCTAGAATTGAAATTTCGAAAACATTTACTGACACCTGCACAGCCAATGTTCAACGGATAGAACGGAAAAGCGTGTATGTTGGTTATAGATCGCCGCGCGTTGAGCCTGGTTTATAAAAAGAGGGCGCGTATAGCATACATTATTATCATTCGTCGTCGTCGTAGCCGTAGTAGTAGCCGTAGTATTAGTAGTATTAGTAGTAGTAGTAGTAGTAGTAGTAGTAGTAGTAGTAGTAGTAGTAGTAGTAGTAGTAGCAGCACCAGAACTGCAATTAATAATAATAATAATAATAATAATAATAATAATAATAATAATAATAATAATAATAATAATAATAATAATAATAATAATAATAATGGATACTAAACGCGCCTTATTCCTAAATCAGACTCACAGCGCGGCAATCTGTAACAAACATACACACCATATGTTACAAACGCTCCTACATAGGCTACAAAGCAAACACACATTCATCACTCAAACATGTACCGTAGTCGCTAAACAGGCATGAAAGTGTGATGATGATGATGATGATGTGATCTTGTAAGGCGCCAAAAAATCCATGTACTGTTTTCATGTTCATGCTCTATGCGCACTAAGACGGTGATTCAGCCCTATTGAAACAGGTAAGTTTTTAATCCTTTCCTGAAGCTTGGCAGGGATGGAGCTTGCTTCAAGCTCAGGGGAAGGGAGTTCCACAGAGTGGATGCAGCATTTTTGAAGGAGCGCATTCCAAGAGTCTTTTTGGTTGTGTTGCTTGTGCGCACACTGGGGGTTTCAAGTCTACACTGAGTCCCTGACCTGAGTTCGCGTCTGGGTTGGTAAGGGTAGACCAGTTCTGTGATGTAGTTGGGAGCAGTGCTCGTGAAGCAGTGCCATGATTTTGTAGTCCAGTCTTTTTTCAACGGGCAGCCAATGAAGAGAGCGAAATCCAGGTGAAATGTGCTCATTCTTTTTTTGTGTTTTAGAACAATCCTTGCTGCAGTATTTTGAACAAGTTGTAGTCTCTGCAGTTGTGTTTTGGGTAGTCCCCAGAGGCAGCTGTTACAATAATCCAATCTAGAGAGGATGAGAGAAGCTGCGACTGATCTGGCTGTTCTTAGATTTAACAATGGGCGAAGTCTGCCTAGCATTCTGATGTAGAATTAGCATGTCCTCACAATGAAACCAACATGTGTTGACAAGGTTAGTCGGCTATCAATGTACAAGCCTAGGTTTCGCACTACGTCAGATGGTGTGATCTTGGCCTCTCCAAATTTGTACAGAGTCGATGCTGGTTTTTGCTAGGTTGGTCTTTGACCCACACAGCAAAACCTGTGTCTTCAAGTAATTCAGTTTGAGCCTATTTGATGACATCCAGTTCTTGAGTTCCTCACAGCAACGCTCCACCAATGTCACTGCCTCCTGAGCTGACTGTGCTGTAGGTCTGAATGCTGTGTAGAGTTCTGTGTCGTCGGCGAACATTTTTCGATTGAGGCCATGCCCTTCGACAACAGAGCCTAGCTAACAAGTGTAGATGCATAAAAGCAGAGGGCCCAGTATTGAGCTCTGAAGGACTCCACATGACAGTTCCATCTCTGGTGAGGATGCATGGTTGATTGTAACATACTGGGTTCTGTTTCGCAAGTATGACACAAGCCAGTCCAATGCAGGCCCAGTCACTCCAACTGGCGCATCCTGGGAATATTTCCATAAATTTACAAAGTTTAAAAAAAAACGTACATTTTCCAAAAGTTTCCTGTAACCAAAGATGATTTTAGTCATTTAAGTGAAGAAAAAAAAAGCGTACACTGTTTTGAACAGAGCAAATGTTCCGCTTGTGTTTAACTGATGTCCTACAGTGACATTCAATCGCCACATATCCTCGGCTGCCATATCGCGATTTCTTTTCACATGGCACGCAAAAGACCTCTCCTTTCTCCTCTAGCTTCCCAATAAAATCACCGACTCCATTAATAATTCTATCGAGACAAACCCAACCCCAGCCGTTCTTGAGTACTTTTTGCATTCGAAAAGCCTTCCTTCGTTTTACAATGGAAGCCATTTTCAACTGTCTACACATGGGAGGAAGTGAAGGTAACGTTTTAGTATGACTGACTTTCCCTCAATTTGGTGATCCGTTTAAAGATTCTTTCCAAATGGGAATAAAGGACGATCAAATATTGAGAAAAAAAATCTGTTTCACTAAAAGCAATTTTAATGTGAAGAACATATTTTTCGGTGAAAATTTTTTTTTCGGCAGTTTCGGCGGCGAAAATAGGAGGAATTCCACCTAAAAGAGGAGGTCTTTCATGCCTGCTAATAGAAGACGGACAGTAAATCGAATTTTCATTTGAAATTTTAGATAGACAGCAACCAATGACCATTATTGAAACCACACAATAGCAATCTGCCACAACCACATGTAATGTTTAAACGATAGAAATATAATGCAACAATTATTCATAAAACCTAATACAAACAGACGTTATATTTTCTTCTTCTTCTTCTTCCTCCTCCCTCCACAACACACTCTCTCCTCTTTCACTCTCTCTCTCTGCATCCCCACCACATATGTAACCTCTCTCTCTCTCTCTCTCTCTCTCTCTCTCTCTCTCTCTCTCTCTCTCTCTCTCTCTCTCTCTCTCTGGTTTTCTGTAACACTTGAACTTCTTTCCTCTTCCAGTGTTCACTGTCTTTGGTGAAAGTCTTACACGAGTGGACCTTTCACCAGGCGAAGAAGACGCGAAGTACAAAAGCGAAGAACCAACTCAAACAAGTCTTGTGAAAGTCGTTCTGCCCTCTCGGGACTTGTTACAGCAGTTCTTGAAGCTACTTTGACCTTTTGGGCTTAAACAACAGGGCCCAACCTAACCGTCCCGTCGTCCGCCTTGGGTGCTTTAAACACTTGCACTTCACAACAGTTCAGCGAGACGCTGCCAGCAGACGCCATTAAAACTTATTATTATTATTATTATTATTATTATTATTATTATTATTATTATTATTATTATTATTATTATTATTATTATTATTATTATTAAAATAATTATTTAATTATTAATGAAATAAATAAATAAACAAAGATATAAATAATATTATATAAAATAATAAAAATAGCAATTAAACATCAATTTTATCATTAATTTCGCAGATGCCTACATATTTTAAATTTAAAAGAGAACAGTGTGTCGCAATGTTTACACTCCAGAGAGAGTTCCATATAGCAGCTCCATTAAATGATAGGCTATAATTGTATAAATCAATGCGAAGGGGAGGGGGGGGGGGTAGTTCAGGGATAATCCATCAACTGGTTTACTAAAAATTGCATCAAGATATGAAGGCGTTTCTCCTTGTGTGGTTTTGAACATAAGAATAGCTGTTTTAAATATAAATTGTTTTTCAAGTGGTAATATTCGGATTTCTTTATATTTCTCATAAGTTGTAACATCTGTACTTATATTATAAGACTTATAAAGAATCTTGATTGCTCTTTTATAAGGACTATTTAGATATGTAATTTGCTGATCACAGACATTACACCAAATAATCGATGCATAATTAAAATGAGATATACAGTGGGCATTAAAAAAAAGTAATGTAATGCATCAGCCGTAACAAAATGTGTAAGTTTAAGATTGCGAGAGAGAGAAAGAGGCAGAGCGATTGAAAGAAAGAAAGAAAGAAAGAGAGAGAGAGAGAGAGAGAGAGAGAGAGAGAGAGAGAGAGAGAGAGAGAGAGAGAGAGAGAGAGACAGACAGACAGACAGACAGACAGACAGATACAGAGAAATCCACGAATAATACATAGGCAATAGCGCTTCTTGTCGAATTCCAAGGGCGGATCAGTGGGTTCACGCGGGAGGGTGCACTTTTTTTTTTTTTTTTTTGGGCGGGGGGGGGGTGGGGGGGGGGATAGAGAGAAGTTTTTGTATCTAACCTCAGATTCATAGCAAAGAACAGTTATTCTTTCAAAACAACAGTTTATGGGTAAAACCTCCTGACATACATGTGTTACACTTTCTTTTGTTGTTGAGTTGCTACCTTATTGTACTTAGATCAAGCTGTTGCTATAACTGCTGTAAATATACATTTTAAGAAAATGACACAAAGCTTTTACCTGAAAAGGACTTCTTCTTCTTCTTCTTCTTCTTCTTCTTCTTCTTCTTCTTCTTCTTCTTCTTCTTATTATTATTATTATTATTATTATTATTATTATTGTCCTTTATTATTATTATTATTATTATTATTATTATTATTATTATTATTATTATTATTATTATTATTATTATTATTAATGTTCTCTATTCTTCTTCTTCTTCTTTTTATTATTATTATTATTATTATTATTATTATTATTATTATTATTATTATTATTATTATTATTATTATTATCATCATTATGTTGCTGCTGCTGCTGCTGCTGCTGCTGCTGATGATGATGATGATGATTAGTATGATGATTATTAGCATGATGATTATTATAAATATTATGGATATTCTGAATATTCTTCTTCCTTTTCTTTTTCTTTTTCCTCTTCTTTCTTCTTCCTCTTCTTTCTTCTTCTTCTTTTTTTTTTTTGGTCGTCCGTGGGGGGAGAGGGGGGGTGCACGTGCACCCGTTGCACCCCTCCAAGATCCGCCCTTGAATTCAATAATTAGTATTCACAACTTTCCGGCACCTCTCATAAAAACTCATGGGTATCGCCATTATAAATTAAAACGAGGTTAGAATGAAACCAAGTTCCGGTCTGGCTTGTTTTGCTTTTATCAAAGCTTGATGCGTGACTTTTAAATATGGCAAATTGCCGAAAACGACGATAGTTAGAGCCAGAAAACGAATGGGATAAGTATAAAAACGGTGGAGGAAGTAAATGCTCAGTGAAAGGATGCAAAAAACAATCCGAGGCCTGTATTTGTGGCGACTTCGGAGGTGCGTCGATCATCGACAGAAAGTGAAACAGGACCTGAAGACTCTTGTAGTTTTCCATAGCTTTGTCGTCGCAACCTTCACAAAACACGAAGTAGTTGACTATGTTAGGCGAGCGTTGTGGCCAAGTGGGCTAAGGCGGGACTAACTTGCCTTGTCCACAAGCCAGAAACCAATGGCGCCTGACAGGTGTGGGTTCGAGCCAGCATCTGGGCGTTATGTTTTTCCGAATATTTTTCAAAAATTCACAAATAATGTTAGGTAGGTAGGGTTTAGGCGCGCCACTGGCGATAGAAAGGGATAATAAACTGCAGCAAAAAAAAATATGTGAGGGTACGATACTGGTGGCCAGTGACACATGTTATTATTCTTGAATATTTGGAAATAACTTACTAAAACACGCGGAGAAAGAAACCGGAAGTATGTTTCATTGAGGGGAATCCCGTTGGTGCATAGGATAGCAGAAAAGTGTGAATACCAATATGAAAGGCTCTTTCAGCATATGTCAGTAGGTCAAATGTGACAGCTGCTTGTGCGAAACCTAATAATCAATGTACAGAATCTGCTCGTCTCGTTCCAGCTTACCGGTTATGCACAACATACTGAATCCAATGAGATGCTTACAATCGTGTGGGAAACCATACAGATTCCCCTTCCACTCACATCCACCTCTCTCTCTCTCTCTCTACCTCCCCCCCACCCACTGTGCCACCCAAAAGCAACTGACACTTAAGGTGCGGTCTGACGGGAAGTGAAACAAGCAAAACAGCCAGTAAAAGGTAAAGGTAAAGGTAGTCCCATAGCCTTGTGGCCGTAGGGGAGCGTGATGTTGGAGATCACACTTATCTTGGGCCAGAGTAATGAGGGTGATGCCCATCTCTCTCCCTCGCTGCTTGTGAAACAGAAGCAAAACAGCCGTAAAACACGAAAAATCGTAGTTTTGACGATGTTTATCGTGTGACTAGACCTAAAGCATGACAGCAGCAAAGCGCGAAGTGAAGCAAAACCGATGCTTTCAGTTTAGAGCGTGCTCTAAAATGTTGGGTTGTTTCGCTGAAGCATTTGATTGCCAGCCAATCAGAAGAGCCGACGTACGAAAACGAGGTTGTTATCATTTCAGCGATCACGGCGGCATCAAAAGCTACTGGGCCATTAGCAAATCTGAAACAAGACGATATGTTTATTCTCATCGATCTAATTCAAAGCCACGAGGCATTATGGAATGTTAGAAGTCAAAATTACATAAACCAAACCCTAAAAAAGGCCTCATATGCGTAAAGGGAGTTAACTAATTTTTAACATATTGCGCATTGCTTCCACGCAGACTGCTTTGCAAAACTTCTCATCGTGTGACCGGTTCCCAAAGCAAAGCATTATAAACGCACTTGCTTCTAGAAGCAGAAGCTTTGCTTTGTTTACCGCTTTGCTTCTGTTTCACTTCACGTCAGACCGCACCTTTAAACGTCGCGAGTTGAGAATCAGTCAAAGTTGTAACCTCCCATCTAATCGTTTATGGAAAAATCTACAATAGTTGTGAGCAATAACACTATGTTACGTTTGAGACGCGCACAATAGATCCCATCGTTTTGTTTTGCAAAGCATGCAATAACAGAGTGTATTTACCTTTGATCTGATTTTGCGTTGTTGTTAGAAGAAGCTTTGTATAATGTTGATAACTTTTGTTGATCAATATTATTGGAGAATTTTCTAGAATCACTTTTTACTATCGATCGAAGCATGTAGATAAATGTAGTGGTAGCTACGAGATTCTTCTAACCTAAATAAAGTTATATGACGTAAGACAGTGCATAGTTCTGGTGACGAATTTTATTTTGATCGGCTATAATTGCGTCACGCTGGAATGTTCCAATTTTTTTTCTAGAGTATAGAGAGACTATAATTATAAGTGCCGCACTGTTTCAAAAAAGTTAGTAAAAAAAGAGTAAAGAGTGGAAAAGGCGATTAAGCGATCTTGTATGCAGTGGTTGAGGTATGCTGAATAAAGTTGGAAAACTTCATACGACGACTCCTGCCTTGTTGCTGAGTGAACAGTTGCGTGGATAAACGAATCTGAGTTACACTTATCAGGATTCAAGCATCGGGGTTGAATCAGCTACTGATAAGAACAACAAAAACAACTACAGTGTAACACACTACCAGGTCCATTCTCTACCATCAGACTGTACTCAGTTGTCAGGGCATCAGACGATGCGAAAGAAAGAAAGAAAGAAAGAAAGAAAGAAAGAAATAAGAACAAGAACAAGAAGAAGAACAAGAACAAGAAGAACAAGAAGAAGAACAAGAAAGGAAGTACGAGAATAAGGAGGAGGAGGAGGAGGATGAAGAAAGAAAGAAAGAAAGAAAGAAAGAAAGAAAGAAAGAAAGAAAGAAAGAAAGAAAGAAAGAAAGAAAGAAAGAAAGAAAAGAAGAAGAAGAACAAGACGAACAAGAACAAGAGGAACAAGAACAAGAAGAGGATGAACAAGAAGAGGAAGAACAAGAACAAGAAAGGAAGTACGAGAATAAGGAGGAGGAGGAGGAGGAGGAAGATGAAGAAGAATCAAAGGAGACCAATACAGAGAAAAATAATAGGACAAATTTAAAATAAAAATATTATACAAAATATCTTACCTGATTTGGTATTATTACCACGAGGACGCCACAGCACATGCAACAGAAGAGAAATAATCAATTAAAAAGGGTGAATACAAAAGAAAGACACTTTTAATTTAAAAAAAAAAAAACTAACAATTTTAACTTTTAATAAAGTCACCAGTAATTCTCACTTTGAATCAAATAATTTTTACTTTTAATCAAATAACTAATAATTTTATTTATATATCAAAAAGAGAAGCAGAATGTTCAGAGATTGTATGGACAACAAGGACAGAGATTTTGATTGCTATTGGCCCAATGTTAACGAATTGAGAGAATGTGCACGCTAATGCAAGGGAAGGAATCGTGTGCTTTATCTGAGAAATGTCGCAGAGGCTGCAGACACAGTTGTGTACCCTCGATAACACATTCCCGAGTGTTGCTGCCCAGTGCAATGGACCATGAAGATGATGATGATGTTGTTGATGATGATGATGATGATGATGATGATGATGATGATGATGATGATGATGATGATGATGATGTTTACCCCCACCCCAGTACTTCAGTGATGGAGCCTGGCACACCGCTTACCCAGGTTCGAATCCCGTGTGATAGGCAAAATTAAAATGGCCCATTTTTCACTGTCCATGTTATCAGCATGATTGCTCTGGTGGTTTCCGTGTTGATTTAGCTAATCTGTTCCTAATTATGAGTTTGTGTGTGCGTGCTTGTGCGTGTATGTGTGTAAGAGAGAGAGAAAGAGAGAGAGAGAGAGAGAGAGAGAGACACAGAGAGAAAGATAGAGAGTGTTTAAAAATGTAATCTTCTATTCCATAATTTATTGTTGTTGTTTCGTTGTTGGCCCGAGAACAAAAACATATTCTACTCTCGCTAATTATACATGTTAATGCGTTACGCTTATTTTGTAATTTAAAAAAGTTGCATTCTATCTATCCTATCCTATCCTATCCCGTAACTCGAAAAACGTTGTGGCACCACATATGATCGTTTAACCAGCGTTCTCCATCTTTCTATGCCCTAAGCAAACCTCAAGGCTTCAGTGTCAGGTCAGTCCATTCTCGAAAATTGTCCTCCAACCTATTTTTCTGTCTTCCTCTTCTTCGGCCTCCTTGCACCGTGCCTTGAAGGATGGTTTTTGCAAGGTCTGATGCTCTGGTGACGTGGCCATACAATCGGAGTTTCCGTTTCTTCACTATTATGAGCATGTAATTGTGTTGTCCAATGGCTTGTTTGATGGTCTGTCGGATTTTGTCGTTGGTGATATGGTGGATATAGGAAATGCCCAGAAGTCTTCTGTAGCACCTCATCTCCATGCTTTGTATTCTTCGTTGTAGATCTGCTGTGAGGGTCCATGTTTCGCAAGTAGGCCTATATAGGAAGATGGAGATAACAAGGGAGCGCAACAGCTTTACCTTGGAGTGTAGACTGATGGTCCTGTCTCAGACTCGGTCAAAAGCTTTCTTGAAACCTACAGACACATGATGTAGATGTTGGTGATGTGGGTTCAAAATCTGCTCAGTGGTACATCGCCCTGCCTTGAATCCTGCTTGTTCTTCAGCTATGATTTGTTCAGCTTGGGGTTTCAACCTGTTGAATATTATTTTCAGGAGGACTTTGCTGGGATGGCTGATGAGGCTGATGGTGCGATAATTTTCACACTCCTGAAGGTTACCCCTTCGGGGAAGAGTGAAAGCAAGCGACTGGGTCTATTATGTAGGCCACTCCCCGCTCTGCTATATCTTGTTACAAATAATAGTGGTGGAGTCTATCAACGCTTCACCTCCAGCTTGAAGCAATTCTGCAGGTATGTTGTCCACTCCCGCTGACTTCCCTTTCTTCAGCGATTACACTGCTGCCTCAACTTCTCCTCTGAGAATTAGGAGGATTTCTTCTTTTTCTATGTCTTAGGGACATGCCAGAATTGATGGGTTTCCGTTTGGTTTGTGGTTGTAAAGGTCAGAGCAGTACTCTATTCATCTGTCCAAGACTTCTTGTTCTTCTGTAAGGCATATGCCAGACTTGCTTTGGATCGTATAGATCTTGGGCTGTTTAACAGCTGGTCTTGTCAGCCGCTTCACATTCTGGTAGGCCTTCTTGCTGGTGTTCTTGTTCAGACTGTTCTCTATTTCATGGCAATGATCTTCTATCCAGTTCTCCTTTGCTGTGCCCATGCCTCTTATGGGAATCACAAGCAATGTGTAATTAGCTGTGAAGTCTCGCTAATTTTACATGCGTTACGCTTATTTTGTATTTTGAAAAATAAGGTGGCCTCCTATGGGAATCTCAAGCATGTGTAATAGCTGTGAGAGTGTCAACATCACACAGCTACATTGTGTGTGTCTTGTCCACCGAGAGCCCGGCTATAGCAAACAACACTACATACCGACTTTACAACTTCCCTCACACTCGCTGCACTCAAAATCAGAGATGTCAAACTCCGTGCAAGGGCAACTAGAAATATAATAATAATAATAATAATAATAATAATAATAATAATAATAATAATAATAATAATAATAATAATAATAATAATAATAATAATAATAAATGCTATACGCGCCGTATCCTCTAATGGTCTGCCTTAAATAAAAACTTTGTTGTTTAATTATTACTTTATTTATAAACATAAACATGCCAAATTTGATCAATATGTGCAGAAATTACCCATAAAGTCCTTAATTTTCAATGAATTATAAGCAAAACTGTGACAGTTGTGATGATTTAATTAAGGTGTGGGTAATTTTTTTATCCACCGCCATTTGTTTCTTCGATGTTGTCAGATCCAGAATCTAGGTTCCCGATTTTTTTTTTTTTTTTTGGGGGGGGGGTGAGGGGAGGGAGGGGGTAGAGAGTGGGAGAGTAGGGAAGTCCAGTAACCTCGAAAAAAGGTTCGTAAACCTCCACGAAAATTCCAATGAAGACAGGCTCAAAGTGCGGCGATCTGTAAATAACACACCGCTAACAGGTCACGGACACTCCTACATACCCAATAAGCACACATTCAAACATATGGCAAGGCTCCATTAGAATATATACACATTTAAATTTCAAAAGGAGAATGAGTGAAATACAAAAAGAGTTTCCTTATAAATATTAATTATTATTGTGAGTATAAGAATAAAGATGATTAAAACCAAAACAATTCTGTTCAACATTGTAAATTGTGCAAGCTTCGTACTGCAATGCTTTTTGCGCAAATCAGACCTTATCTGACTGAGCCCTCTCCATTCTGCTTCATATCTTGTGCCTTATGTACCAAACTGCTAAGCTTGTGGTGGCCAAGTCAAGAGTCATATACATTTCTTTACTTATTTGTCTGGATCTCGGAATGGTGGTAGTAGTAGTAGTTGTAGTAGTAATAATAATAATAGTAGCAGTAGTAGTAGTAATACTACTACTACTACTACTACTACTACTACTACTACTACTACTACTACTACTACTACTAGCAGTAGTAGTAGTAGTAATATTAATAATAATAATAATAATAATAATAATAATAATAATAATAATAATAATAATAATAATAATAATAATAGCAGTAGTAGTAGTAGTAGTGTATTTATGTGTATTGTTTGTTTAGCTGTCAGGCTGCCCGTTGTGTGTGTCGATTGTTGGTGCATGTGGGTAGTTGTACAACATTATAATCCACACGCCAAATTTTCACTGTATTTTTTTGTAAATAAAGAATTCTTAGCTTCATTTGACTATTCTTGTTCTCCTTCTGTATCATTATTAGTATAATAATAATAATAATAATAATAATAATAATAATAATAATAATAATAATAATAATAATAATAATAATAATAATAATATTATTTTTATTATTATTATTATTATTATTATTATTATTATTATTATTATTATTATTATTATTATTATTAATCTAAGTTCACTCGACTTTCTCAATGGAGAACCGACTCGTACTAGGTTCCACCAGACCTGCTTACCTCAAATTTTTTTTGTCAGTACTCCAGGCACTTCAAAACCAGATTTTGGAAATCATGACCAGATTTTGACTTTCGGTATTTATATAAACTGTCGTTATTTTACGTGAACCAAAATAATGATAATAAATAAATAAAAATATAGAACTGTGTAAACGTATTGTCATTATTCGTCTATATTTGCTCTTAGCTAAATTTTCATATATTATTACACACGTAAAATAAATCAATAAACGGTACACTGTTCAATAAATTTATTGTTTAAAAATTAGGGTGCTTAATTGAAAAACAATGCAAAAGTGTTAGGCCATCACATCAACATAATATGTGATAATGATCTACTTGTATTTTTTTTTAAAAACCATGCATGTATGCACTTTTCAGTTGCTGCAGTTCTTTTTTTGTGAAAGAGCTTTCAGGTCTGAACATACCTACCATCAGTGAGTCAACAGCATCTTTGCCCATACTGGACCTACTGTCAGTGGACGTTTTACGTACGCAACAACGACACCTATAATAAGGACTAGAACCGCGATTTTCCCGTCAAATTAGCGGAGGCAATAGAGAAAGCGAGAGTCAAAGAGAGAGAGCGCGCGCTTGCGGTATGATGCGAAATTGGAGAACTAAAATTAGACAAGTGCTCGCTCAGCCATTCCATAATAGTTGTTGTGATGTGGCGGAAGAATAATCTTTAAACTAATATGAAACAATTTTTAATTGTTTTAATACTTTCTCATTACATTCTGATACTTAATGCTTTTATTTATTTGACAACTGCTGCTTTTCTTTGCGTTTCTAACGTATTTATGCTGTTGTAGATAGTACAAAGTTGGCACTATTTTCTTTGCGCATTGGGTTACTAACAGGAAACGTTGTTTGCCTGAAGCGCTAGTTTTGGAATAGCAATGGCGATCTTTTGTTTTCTTGTTTGATGATGGTTTAAGTGCTATTTGTTCTTCATTAAAATGGTGAAAAAGTGTAGTATTGTGAATTGCAGAGGCAATTATGATGAGAAGAATAAGGTTCGTGTGTTTCGACTGCCAAAAGATGAGACGGAAATGCAAAAATGGTTAGGTGTACTGCCTCCACGTGAAAATTTCATCCCTACACGTGAGAATTGCTTCATTTGTGAAAGGCATTGGAGTAATCCGCCTATGATTAAAATTCCGGGTGGTTCCACTCGCCCAGCGATTCCACCTAGTGTTTTTGACGTGCCCAAGTCATGCCTGCCTACACCTAAGCCCTCACCTCGCCCAGTGAAAGATGAAGATCGTCAAGCCAAGCTTTTTTTTTCAAGGGACAAGATCATTTCTTTTGAAAGTTTCGATCCTAGTGAAGACCTACTAGTGAAGTATAAGAATGTTTTGATTTCACGTTCACATGATCGATTTGTGTGTCTTTTGATGTCGGATGATTATAGTGAATGTAGTGTTTCAGTTGTGATGGAAAATAAACAGACTTTGTGTTCTCCCCTGACCCTAAGTGCGTTCAAAGAGGGCGTCAGAGTTCCTCTAGGCTCAATTTTGAATCCAAATAATGGCCTTAACTCCAAGTCGCAGTTCTTTGATGCTCTTCATTTTGCTGTCAACTATGAGATTCCCCTGGAAGAAGTAGTTAAAAAAGTGACAGTTAATTTGAAAGCTGCAGTAGACTGTTCTACTTCTGTGGACCACAAGGTAAAGAAGTTAGACTTCTTAACACACCAGTTGGAGTTGCTAGCACACAAACAGTTCACAACTAGGGACATTTGCTTTGCAATTGAATGCTTTCCTCGTTGTAGCTATGAACAGTTGAGAGAACACCTAGTGCTACCAAGTAAGCGCAAACTTCAAAATGTCGTTTCTTCAGTTGACAAGGATGCAGTTTTGTGTAACACATTTAAAGTTTTGCTGCCTCAACAAAAGAATGTTTTCTTGTTAATCGATGAGGTCAAGATACGACCTACCATTGCGTTTGCTGGCGGGGTTCTCAGCGGCATGGCCAAGAACAACGAAGAGTGCCGTGCAACATCCATGCTGTGCATAATGATGAAATCTTTGCGCAAAGGTCCCAGTGTGATGTTGTCAGCGATCCCTGTGCACAAGCTGACAGCAGAGTTCCAGTTCAAGGCAGTGATGGAAGCAGCTGAGGCTGTAGAGAGACATGGGGGTTGCGTGTTAGGCTCCATCACTGACAATCATAAGGTCAATCAACAGTTCTGCAAGTTTTTTGACAGACCAGACGAGAACAGAGCCACAGCCAGACATCCACTTGATAGTGAGCGACCTTGGTTTCTCCTCTTTGACACCGTACACCTCTTAAAATGCATTCGAAACAACTGGATCACTGAGAAAACACAGGAAATTCGTCTCAATGGCCAGTCAGTGGCTTCTTTTTCTGAAGTCAAAAACCTTTACGAAGAGGAAAAAGACAGCATCCTCAAGACCACCCCTTTGACCAATGCCTCTGTCAACCCATCAAAACTTCAGTTGCAGAATGTCAAACATGTTCTCAAAGTTTTTAATGAAAAAGTAGTTGGAGCGCTGAAGATGAAAGGCTGCATTGAAACTGCATCAGTGATAGAGACTGTCGTGAACTGGTGGAACACAGTCAATGTCGCAAAAAAAGGATTGGATAAGCGCTTGAGGGACCCCCATCGTGCCGTACAAGAATCTAGTTCGTCCAGTCTTGACACTTACATCAACATCTTCCAGGAAGCTGACTCAGGGCATGGCCCTTCGCGCATCAAATGCCTCACTCACGACACCAAGAAAGCCTTAGTGCAAACTATGCAGGGACTGAAAGCTGCGTGCAGCTACCTGCTTTCAACAGCAAACTTTGATTATGTTGTTCTCCGAGAACTTCAAAGTGACCGTTTGGAAGGGGAATTTGCTGTTTACAGACACTCGACTGGGTCAAATGTCTTCATGACAGCCGGGGATGTTTTAACAGCATGCAAGAACAGGCTCGCTCGGTATGCTGCATCCTTTCTCCAGTTCATTGAGCTCCAGCCTGAGCCCCAAACACACGTCTGCTTGGGGGATGTCATCACTGAGGATGCAGATGCTATCGAGAATTGCATTTCAGGTGTGACCCTCAGTGTGAATGAGGAGAGCAGTTGTGCTTATGTAGCTGGTTGGTTGGAGACCAAGTGCGGCTTGACATTTGACGAAGAAGAACCAGTTGTGACAAGTGAGGTGAAAGACTTTATTGAGACTGTCTCCCGTGGATCCCTCAAAATTCCTCATGACTGTACATTTCAACTGGTTCGACTTGGACTGTGTTTTGTCAATCAGGCGCGACATCGTGCATGCTGCCGCAAGCGACTCTCTAACATTCTCTCCATCATGGCCAGTTACAACAACATCGATTTGGACTCCCCCAGGATGTACAGCTCTTTGTCCAATGTGCTTCTTAACGGATTGCAAAATCTGGAAAAAGACCACCAAAAGAACGCGGTGTTGCTCCAGACGTCGGTAAAGAGGGCACGGTTGGCGAATTGAGAGTCACCAATTGGTATGTCTCTGAAAAATAATTCTGAATCTTAATCAGTGTGTGGAAGGGATGTGTGAGGGTAATGTTCTTTGTGCACAGCATGTAAATGTTTCTAATGTATCATCTCTCACTCTCTCCCTCTCTCTTGATCTCTCATTCTCTCTCTCTCTCTCTCTCTCTCTCTCTCTCTCTCCCACTTTCATCCTTTATCTCCCTCTCTCCCCTTCTCTCTCTCCTTTTGTGCCATTATGTTGGAATTGTCAGTGTGACTAGTTTCTTTAGTGTCATTATGCCTAGAGCTGGCTGTCTATTGGCTTGTTTGTCGGCCGGCTCTTTTCATCTTTGTATAACCTCTTTCCATCTTTGTATAAAATATACTAAATAGGTTTGTATCACTTGTTTAGTTTTAAAAAAGTAACATTTACATAAGAAAATAGACT
Source organism: Oncomelania hupensis (assembly GCA_036898135.1). NCBI lineage: Eukaryota > Metazoa > Mollusca > Gastropoda > Littorinimorpha > Pomatiopsidae > Oncomelania > Oncomelania hupensis. The sequence goes on along the minus strand of CM072524.1, from coordinate 13,805,579 downwards.
TCTTTACTCAATTGTTTAAATATTTTAGGCAAGACTGAGAGTCTCTTTTGTATAATTTTGACTGATTAACATAATGTCAGGTAGACACAATTAACCTATGTATTACAGTATTAGTAATAGCATCACTTTATAGAAAAGAGCAGAATTTATCACAAAATATTTTATACCATTACATTTTAGTCCTTACATATTTACACTATGTGTCTAGCAACTGTAATTTGATTGCTCCTTCAGCTTTTAAGTGTTTTTGGCAAGTGAGACTCTGGCCCCCGCTAGCGGGGTCAGGAAACAGAGTCTGCTAGTCCTGTAAGTAGGTGTCGTTGGTACGCAACTAAACACCCTCTCACAAGCAGCACTGTTGTGTGGGATGGTGCAGAGTCCCAGCATGAACTGGCACAGTTGCAAAAGCTAAGGGTGTTTTTGCTGACCTGCACCCAAAATTCGTCCACCTGCATAGCTGGGCCCACCAATCCCTTGACATCAGTTGACTGATACTCGGAGAATTGCTCCCGATTTGTTCAGATGTTGTATTTGGTGGAAAGAGTGCAGGGAATCGCTTCACAAAAAAGCGTAGATCTTGGGAAGATGCAGTCAACTGAACTGAAGGACAAATGATTCTGCAGTGCTGGAGCAAAGGGTCAGTGAGGGGCAGTTTCAGGAGAAGATAGCTGCAAGTTTCCTCGAAGTATGCACGCACTGAAGCATAGAACTTTGCAATACGTTCAGATTTTAGGTTGTAGTCTTTGGGACTGTCAAGCATTTTCCTTGCCTGATCACCAACCAGCAGGTCTTCATCAGCTACCAAACAAGGCCAATTTTTTTTAAATAAGAAACCAGAAATGTCTGTTTTCGTTTCACACAAACACGCTTGGATGAACTCGCCACCTCAACATCTGAATCATCATCTGTTGTTTCATGAATTCTTTACTCCATGACAATTAAACATTTGCAGAGTATACACTTGAAAAACACAATGCTATCCAATGAGTTATAGTTTTCTGGCGCAATTTGTTTAGCTCCGCTTCCGGCTAAGTGTAGGCTACTTTTGACCGAAATTTGTAAAAAAATAAAAAATTTTGGTCGATTTTCGTATTTTTTAAAAAGAGATCGTAACAGCGTACTCGAGGTCAAAATATCGGGACAATACGGCGAAATACGGACGGGTAAGCAGGTCTGTTCCACTATCACTATGTAAACATCTTCATACAAGAATTAACGTGCTTTTCCTTTAGTCGTCAAACCACAGCAAAATACCTAAGTCGAGAAATCAGAATCACAGTATTGAGAGACGGAACAAGTTTAACGTACTAAACAAGTCTAAGAAAGAAGGCTCTGAAAGTCAGAAGACTTTGAATGTAAAGAAGTGACTTTGAATGTAAAGACGTGACTCTGAATGTAAAGTCGTGACTTTGAATGTAAATATGGAACATCTCTTCGAACAGGGGCATTCACACTCGACCTGGACAAGAGCTCAATAAACATCGAAGCTTTTTATTCGTAATAATACAGAATAAGAATGAAGATCGTTCAACTGAACATCCTAGGCCTTAATTTTTACCATTCAAGACTTCTGCAGGCATACAATTTGTTCTTTTACACACTAAAAGAAAGAAACATTGATTTTAACATAAAATCATTTAATAAACATTAACTATGGGTGAGTTTCCGACGAATCAACACCCTTTTTATAATTAAAGCAACGCTACCCGGTTAGATTATGTCCGTTTTCAGGAGATGGTTGATGTTGAATAAGAATGTCTAAAATGTCAGCTTCTTCGCCTCCACCAGCTTTAGGTTGATGCAATCAAGTTGATTCTGGCTCCAGTGGCGCATCTAAATAAAGTGTGCAATTCGACTCTCGGTGATACGAGTAGTTGTAGAACGGGAATGAAGAAAAAGAATTAAAAATAATACGTAAACCCGCCCTTGAACAAGAAAATGTCTTTTCCAGGTGAGCATCACGCATCACAAACGTCTATGTGTGAACATTGAAAATCATCGAAAAACGGTTTAACGTTTAAGCCATAGCAACTGACAACAATTTGTAATAATGGTCACAAATTTCAAGGACAACAATATCAATGTAAATGCATCCTATCATTGACCACTAATATTACCCACTTGTTAACCAAATCATAATACAATAAAATACAATAGTTTTGCTCCTAAGTAATTGGTTACACATTTCAAAGACAACATTATTACTTTAATTTAATCCTATCATCCAACAACAGTATTACCGAATAGTTGACTAAATGTTTCGACGATAAAAATGCATTTAACAATCTAACCAATCTATAATATCAAAGGTGCTAAGACCGTCATTTCACACAGAGTTAAGATCTCACCAGCACGAGCTTATTTTGGATCCCTAACGGCCAACTCTTAGTTGAAAGATCAGAAACGGTCAGCGACCTCTCGGACATCCTGCTTTCCTCGGCCTATGCGCGAAATCACAGCTATGACTGCAATCTCCAGACAACCAGCTCACGTCTGCACAAGCAAGTCTGTACTAACGGCAAAGGTTAACGGCTCCCCACGGCGATCCCCTGGACAATCATCCCCTGTCAGACCAACGGTTCTTCCCAATTCGGCGACCGCGGGTGTCAATTCTCCGTGCGCTCGCCTTTTTCTTGGAATTTTTTTTTCCGTACTGGGTCTGCGTCTGCTCCCTTGGTCCTTTGAAATGACAGTTTCCCGTTCTTCGCTGATGGTTGAATGTTTTGCTGAGCTGTTTGATAACATGTCCTCTTTGTTTGAAGTCTTCAACCTTGACAAAACAATGGTTTTTGAGGGCATATCCAGGGATACCGTATGTTGCTACGACAGTGAAGACTGATGTCCATGAATGTGATGACGTACGCTTTTACACTCGATTCGATACGTCATTGCCTTGCGTCATAGTATTCTACTATGCCATCACAATCTTTTAGATAGAACATAGGCTTCCAGCTGCCACAATTATTATCCAAACTTGACTTGAGTAGATTAACGTCCCTGGACACGTAGCGTGTAGGGGACAGTGACAAGTAACATAATTTATACTCACTTTTGATATTCTATACTGCAGATTAGTAAAGAGTGCAATGTTCATTAACGAGATAGACTTCTATTTTGTTACAAGGGCTACACCCAAACATTGGCCTTATAGGGCAGATGGAGATAATCATCTCAGGAAACAAGGGGTATGGGGTGGAGGGTGGAGGAAGGAGGAGATTAAAATGAACAATAAACAACCAGAGCAATCATATCGCTAAGATGGACAGTGAAAAAACTGCCAATTTTTTTTAAAATCTTGTCGACTTATCTATTCGGGATTTCGACAAGTTTCAATGCACATCTAATGACCGAGTTGAGGTTCTTGCTTTAGACGATCTTTGGTACGTCCATGGAAGAAATGCAAGTCCAACCTGTCTAGACTGCACGCCCCGCATTTCAGCTGTTTGCCCTACTTGCAATACTAGTTGCAGGACTATTGCACTATATGGGACTACATACCTGTACATTAGTTGCACGACTACAATCATAGTATGACTTAGGCTACTGCCGGTAAAGCTCAATAAAGGGACTGCGGTAGGGAGGGAAAGGGGGTGGGGAGGGGGGTAAGAGGGGGTAGGGGGGGGTGAGCGGGCCGCAGACAAGGAAGAGGGAAATGGAGAGGGAGAGTTTTGGGGGAGAAAGAGAGAGTGAGAGAGAGAGAGAGAGAGAGAGAGAGAGAGAGAGAGAGAGAGAGAGAGAGAGAGAGAGAGAGAGAGAGAGAGAGAGAATTTCACAAGATTCACAATTTTATTGACGAGCCTGTTCGCCAAGAGGTCAAACACAAAACAACTATAATCATAGAAACAATGCCGGAAATAAACAAATAGGTGCTTAGCACCAATACGCAAAATATAAACATTTCAACTCATGTCCATGGAAAAGCAAAGTAACAGTGGAACACTATTTCAAGACGATCGTTTGTGAGCGGACATTGCATTGTTCGTCGCGTCTTTGTATAGCATAATAAATAAACATTGCTACGGATCTTGTAATATGTTTGTTATGAGAGACAACGACAGACAGACAAGATTATCTCGCATTGGAAAAATATGAAAGGGAGGCGCAGAAAGATTACATTACACTGACTACATACAATAACCTATTCTAGTCTGCCTAGCCATAATTTCATGGCAAACCTACAGAAGGGACTGACGTTTACAAAACTAAAGACAAACTATACGAGACAGATAAATTAAGGGTCATGGCGATAAAACAATGCTAGTCTAAAATTCCTCCCATTCCTCGCACCACGCCAGGAGAACTTAATCGACCTCTGATCAACAGGCGATAGCTAGATCGATCTCTGTGACCATAGCACCACAGCTAAAAGTATGCGATAAGATTCGCGGTGGAGTAACGTGCCATAATAACTCTCCGTCCCATAAAATATCGTGACCTTACCGCGATGATGATGATGATGATGATGATGATGATGATGATGATGATGATGATGATGGTAATGACGATGGTGATGACAATGTTGCTGCTGATAATGATAAAGAAGATTCACAGTCTGGCCATCTTCTTCAATCAATCAGATGATTAATTCAATCAATCTATAGGGGAATGAAACATGAAGGTGCAGGGTAAAATATTGAGTTGGTCTAAATTAGGAGGATTTGGTGGATTCAATCGCCTCTCCCCTCCTCACATCAAAACATAGACACACAAGACAGAAGTGTCGATTTTCAACACAACGAGCTTTACTTCACTGTCACGCAGCAGCTTGTTAGAGCAAAAAGACATGTAGAAAGAAGATTATTTATGTCACACTCGTCCTATTGGTTACCTACTCTGAAGGGTTGCTGTTCTAGCACGTTATAGTCAAGGTAATGCGCAAACAGAACTGAAGCCAGACAAACCAACAGTGGAGTGTGGACGCAGCGATTGCTGGGCACTGACAACGCGTGGGAAAATTCACCCGAAGTAGACAAAAATAGGTGCGAGTGAATGTGGGGGTGGGGAAGCCAGAGAGAGAGAGGTAGAGACAGATAGAAGGACAGACAAAGAGATATACAGAGACACATATACAGGGAGAGAAAGATAGAGACACATAGACAGACAGGCAGAGAGAGAGAGAGAGAGAGAGAGAGAGAGAGAGAGAGAGAATATGTGCGTGCGTGCGCGTGCGTCACTTTGTCTTTCAACACTATGCTGTGACTGCTGGGTTATTTTTGTTGTTGTTGTTGTTGTTGTTGCTGTTTCCGCTTTTAATGCATAATAGACAAGCATACAAATAGTACCAACTCTTGCGACTACGCCAACAACATTAAGTTATGCTTATGTAAGGGACGTAGACTTCTATCGACACTTGCTGAATACCGCACTGTTTTCATAGACGTGCAACATGTAACAGACACTGCTATAATTATAGTTCAGACATTAACAGTCCCTCGCATTACTTATCTCTGCTGAATAGTAAGTTACCTGTAATGAGAATTAGCACACATGTATGCATGGCAAGTAAAATAAATTCCCGGTGCCTTTCTCTATTAAGATAATTAAGCCCAATGGGACCTGCTCATTAACTAATACAATAACATGTAACGTACTAATGAATTGGAGAACGGAACAGCAGGAGTATGAGAAACCTCATGCCCTCTCGGGCCACGTCCCCAACTTCAGACGGACCAGAAGCCGGTTTGCAGAAGATGTAACGCCAAGATGTGCGTGCTGTGCGCCACTCACCTTCAGGACACCACTACTTTTACCAGTGTGCGCACAGCCAGCACATTCCGCATTCGGGACGCAGTAGGCTGCACGAGCTCCAACGTCATCTACCTCATTGACTGCACCCGGTGCGGAGAAGTCCAGTACGTGGGGGAGACAGGGCAGACGGTCAGTAGGCTGTTTTACACCCACAGATCCAACAATGGGGTAGGTGGAACTAGCCTAAGCGTGTGCGTGAACGCCTCACTAATCAAAACACTAGCTGGAATGAAGAAACACTGGTCGCCAAGCACTTTCAAGGGAAAGACCACAGTGTGAAAGACATGCGGTCCACGGTGACAGAACAGATCCACACATACAACACTGTGATCCGTAAGACAAGAGACCGGTTTGGGCGACACAAACTGCGGACGAACTACCCTTATGGCTTGAATGTCTGGGACTGAACCAGTCGGTAAGCCTACGTTCTTGTCTGAAACTAGAATCTATGGACTGATGTAACCCAGTATGGGCGTGTGTAGAGATGTGTGGGAGGGCTTGCTCCATTAATTACATTCGGTTAATTATTTTTATAATTGCTAATTACAATATTTTATATATATTGACAGTTAAAATAATAATACATAAATAATTAATAATATTTTTATATTATTATTTAGTTTCGAATTATTATTCATGAGCAGTTTTCTTGAGCTTTAATCTTTGGGATTTAAACCTTTTAGATACACATTGATTATTGTGCTAGGTCCTGCATTTGAACTGCTCTCATCAGTGAACTGTAGTTTAACTGAATAGGTTTATAAAGACTTGATGTCATGTTTTTAATACATGGCTTGATAAGGCTTGATAAGGTAAAAAAAAAAGGTAAAGGTAGTCCCATACCCTGTGGCCTGTGTGATGTTGGAGATCACACTTATCTTGGGCCAGCGTTATGAGGGTGATGCCCATCTCTCTCCCTCGCTGCTTTACCTTCCCCACCCTTAAGAGAGTAGGTACTCAGTCACAGTTGAGTCAGCTGGGGGCGTTGTTATTTGTCGCTTCACGTTTTGCGGTCACCCATCCAAGTTCTAACCGCACTGGACGGTGCTTTACTTGCGACACAGTAGCGAGTGCTCCAACCACTGCGCTATCCGACACCGGCTTGATAAAGATTTGAATAAAAATCGAAATATTGCCTCTGACCTGAACTTGGGTGTTGCTGGTTTTTTTTTTCACCTCTTTATTTGCAGTAAGAATCCCAGTCTGCTTCAATTAACCAAGTTTATTCAAATAATTCTATCCAACATGTGAAATTAGTCTTCCAACAATGTCTTTTGTAGCTATAATTACGTTAAATGAGGTCATATCCTGTTTATGTATTTGAAATGGTTTGTAAGGCCCCAGTGAGGATTTGACTGTGTTTTATTGTTGCTTTATGTGGCTGTTTTCCTAGACCCAATGAGTGCCAAACAACTCTCCATGATCCACCATACAGAAGAACGACCCTCAATGAATGAATATTAAAATTTAACGTCTACACGTGACCCTCCATCGACAAATGACCACCTTTACCTGGCCCAACCAATGTATTCGAACCTGGTTCATCCAGGCGTTTTAACGCTCTCCCACCGAGCCACGGCGGTGGAGGGGAAACAATCCTGTGTAATATACGATTCAGTTCAACTTAAACTCCAGAATGTTGGCAAAAAACTACAGAATGTACTCATTAAATAAACACACAAACAAACAAACTATACATGTATTTCGGAAGAGTTATTTTTATGTAAGGTTGTTGTAGTTTTTTTTTCCAGTGGGGGCAACACTGACTGTGAATGTTAAAAGGACGTGTGGAGCGGACGAGGTCAAAGGGCGTCCCATAAAGGTACTGACTTACGGTAACTGTAAGGACTGCAGTCTAAACATCTACTCTATAGCCACTAAAGCTATACCATTACAAACCACAAAGGGTACCATTACATGTCATATTCACAGCAACAAACAAGCTACCAAAATCCCCACCCACGACACCTCCTCCTAATTCTCCCCCCCCCCACACCCCTCCCGCCTGGCCTACCGCTTGTATATCGCTTACTATTCAAAAGAAGAGTGCGTTTCACAGGGACTGTACAGTACCAAGCACACCTGCTTGTGAAATGTCATCGTAGCCATTGCACGTCACAAAGAATTCTGTGGCGCAGCAGTGTGGTGATTTGGGCACAGGCTAGCAATGTTTCATGTCCAGCAACGTCAGGAAGGGTTAGCACTTGGATGGGTGACAATACCTGGAAGGCAACCACCAAGTGACACCCACAAAATTGAAACAAGCGCGCGATACACCCCAGTTCACCCGACTGCGAATGGGTACCTGGGAAAGATAAAGCAGCGAGGAGAGGATATAGGTACCGCCCTCTCTAAGCTGGCCTAGAGACAAGGGCAGAAAGGTTACGGGGACACCTTTACCTTAACATACAGAGCACAGTGACACCTGTATTTGCTTCGCAAAATATTAGCAATACAACAACAAAAGAAACTGATTTTGTTTGTGTGTGTGTGTGTGTGTGTAGGTGTGGGTGATTGTGTGTGTGTGTAAATTCCTAAAATCAACGGCATAATTTGAGCTTTCGTTGTTTTAGGTGTTAGTATTGTTAACATGAATTCATGAAACAATTTTAATATTGTATCATATCTATTCTAATGTCACTATGAGACCATTTTAAAGTAGATATTGGTGTAAGGTCCGTATTTGACGAGCAGCTGTTTCCTATACTACGCCTGCCAAAAGGCTCGAGATTATTTTTACCTTCTAAAACCTAGCAAAGGCTCATGAAACGCTCGCATTTCCAGGCTTATACAAAACTTGGCTTTCGTTCCTCCTGGTGGAACGTTTGCGACTAGTTCTATTGTTGTTTCTGAATCAAACGCCAAACAATCATTGAATAGGACCCAGCGCAATTTTCCACGCCGCTGAAAGACTGAATGCCAGCGAAGAAAAAGAGCAGATTACAGAAAATTAAAATATCAAATTACAGCTCCATTAAAAAAAATATTTTTAAAAATTCAAAAAATCCTTCTACCACGCATACCATTCACATCCGCCGGGCGAGAAACTGATTCAAGTACATCGGATAACCTCGCGGGCTCAAGTGCGACATGACATCTGTTTGCAGAAAAATAACAAATCTTTGGTGAAAAAAAAAATTCAAAAAGTTGTATGCATCTTGTTTTTAAAATAATTATGTAACGTAAAGGCATTTCAGGATTTGAATGAAAAAATTAAAAAGTCATTGCAACGATACAGGTTTTCTCATAAGCACTCGCTTGAATGGGAAAGAGACGCTCAGAATCTCATTTTTCTCAGGAACGACTTTGTGAGGGTTGTGCCCTTGTCTTCTCTTTCAATGCTTTACATTGCAGATTGTCCGGGCCATCAGGGGTGAAGGTAAGACTATTATTCAGAATCAACCTCTGAAAACCCAAATCCTGTTTATTCGCCGCTGCAGCGTGCTCGTTCCTATACGATGGGCTGTCATAACCAGATGATAATCAGGCTGTGTTTGTGTTTGTTTGTAGATTATAGTCACACGACACTTTCGCATATAGGTGACTACTGGACCGATTTATACTGACACCAGCGGGCCAGTTGTTGGTAAAGGGGAAAATAATATGATCACACGTTGACCAATCCGGGATTCGAACCAGCGACCTTTCGGTTACTAGCAAGACGCTCTTACCAACTGAGCTACCCGGCCCCTCTAATCAGGCTGACCGTTGCTGAACTTTATAAACAAGGGCATTTTGCCTAGAAGCACTTCACTGTCTTGCCATCTAGCCCACCTTTAGTGATTATTTGTGCGCTGCATATTCGTCAAACTCATTTTGGGCGACGTTGATTTGTTGGTTGGTCCAAAAACCTCTTCATGATGCACCGTGTAAGCAGAAATACTACCATAAAAAGTGCGCGAAAGATTCCGCCTTTTTGCAGCAACTTTAAAACGCAACACAGGTTTATAAACAAGATTACAATAGCATGTGGCGGCGGCAAGTAGACGTTACAATGGAGAAAAAAAATCGCTTTGACTTTTTAAAAAAAAATTAAAAACTCGTTTTTTTGTTTCATTGTCGGTCTGCTACAGAGTAGCCTGCAGATGCTGCTTGCCCCTGTACAGCAGTCTGTCCCCCGGGACGCGATATTTATTTTCCCAACTAGAGTCAGGGTAAAACCCATGTCGGTACAATAGTACCACAACTGGTACGAAAAATTATTACACTTTCGCTTCCGCTTTCCTTGTCCATTATTTTGCTGGATACCATCTCATAGCGGATTAAATCATAATGACTGGGCTGATAGGATTGCAAAAAACAGGGGCAAAAAATTGAAGTACTGTTCTTCAGCTCGATATTCCATTCTCAAAAAATGAAGTATATCGTATAATTGAGAAAACTATTTAAAAAAAATTCCTTGCATTAAATTATATAATGGAATGTTACATTCCTCGCGGACTGTTATCAGTTTAGCGTATCGTCTTGCTTTGAACTCGTGGAGGACAAAATACTGTAAGGAAGTTGCTTGCATTTGCAAACAAGCAATTTCTATTAATCATCTCATTAATGAATGCAGTGCAATTGCTCAATATATTCCACAACATATTCGAAATATTCAGGATAAAAATATTACTTACTGGATATCAATTGCAAAATCATTAATAGACAGTCCTGTTGGATGTTTTTTTATTAAAAAAAAAAAAAACAGCAGTCAGTACAGATTATTTACTAGATCTAATAGATTGTTTCTATGAAGCATAAATTCAGAACATGGAATATTATATATGTATAAATTCAGAACATTGAATTACATAATTATATGAGATATAATGATCTTGATTCGGCTTATTAAAGCCCGCTGGATCCTGTAAATCATGAAGATTATTTTACAAGGATTTGTTAGTAGTTATATTGGACGGAATTTGTATAATTTCTAATTATTTTACAAATTTGATTGTTTAACTGTTCAGTTTTGTGTACTTTGTTTAATCCCTTTTTCGCTTTATTATGACCATTCATTATTTGTTTAATATTTCCCCCTCCTCCCATCAAGTCTAAAATCACCTATTATTGTCCCTACTACTACTACTACTACTACTACTACTACTACTACTACTACTACTACTACTACAACAAAATGTTATGTACCAATTTCGAGGGAATATATTTGTCAAATTGACTTAATTACCTAAACAAAAAATTTAGCTATTAATTAATATTATTATTCTATAGTTTTAGCATTAACTATGAGGTGTAATTTAAGAGAATATTATCATTTTCTTGTAGGTTGAGCGACGACAGATACACTTTTGGCATGTTATTGTTAGTACAGGACTCACAGTAGCCAGTATGCCTACGTACATGCGTCGTCTGCAATCAGCCTTGATATGAAAGTTGCCGGAGGTGACAATTTGACAAACTTTAATCTGATGCTAATAAATCGAAATGCTAATAAATATTTATTTTAAAACTTTTTTTTACATCATCCAAATTATCCAACCAGTCTCATAGCAAAACGTTTACAAAACAGAGCACAGCGGCTGTTGTTTGGACGGCTACACTCGGAGCGTACACTCGATTCACATTTTACGGAAAGATTTAGAACTTATTTAAGAATTGTAAAATCTGTTCGTGTGTAAATTTTGATTATTTGAGTGATTTTGAATCAATCTGCTTATCTAAAGGGTTATTTTGTCATTAATCAAACGAAAATTCCTCAAAATTTATTTTTCTGTCTTTCGATTTCTAGCCTCCAAATTACAGTGACCGCCATTAAGAAGAATCGTCGACAAAAGAGCGGAAGTGACACGTGTCGTAATACCGTACCGGTTGTAGAACTTATATACTAACTAGGGCTTGTGCCTTGACTCTAGTTGGGAAAATAAATATCGCCCCCGGGACACTAGATGGGCCACCGGTGTACAAAAATAGATGCACAGTTAAAGTCCACATTAATGTATTGTTTCCGAATTTGGTGTGATTGTCATTGGGTAGATGAAATGCAGACTCAAAAGGGGGAACTTCGCAACTCACAATACAAACTTCCCTCATTGACAAAACTGAATCAAGCCATGGTAGATAATTCTTTTCTGGCGACATGAATACGCCCAGCCATGCGTAGTTCAGTTACGCATGCGGGGTAATGCGAGAATGTATGAAATACCATTTTACATTGCAAATGTGACCGACTGCGTGACATACTAAACTTTGGGGGCGGCACAGACATTCTTACAATGCAATGTTATTTTCAATGTCAATGCAACGTTTGCAAAATATAGTTGGCAGCTAGTGTCAAACTAAGTTTCCATGTCAGCTATTCTTTTCTTCTTTTTTATTTCCCGCGCGCAGTGACCCTTTTTGTACACACTAGATCGCGCACGAGTTATCGTCCCTTCTGATAGGGGGCGGGGGAGGGGGGGAAAGGGGGGAATCGGCGTAAAATCAAAATTAAGAGGGATTTGGTTAATTCTGTTCTCCTGTGTCGCGGGTGGTGCTGCATTGCATTTGCTTCTGCTGTCGCAGAGGACATCGATATCACATTTCACCCGCATAGGTGATACATTTAGACCCCCCCCTTCCCCCCCCCAAAAAAAAAATACTAATAATAATAATAATAATAATAATAATAATAATAACCACACACTTCATGCACATCTTGCTGGCCCTTAATAATTTGTTGCTTTTCATACTTCATTTATATTTTATAATTATGGCAGTTATTGTATATGAACATGACACCCCCCATCACACTATCAAACACACACAAAAACCCCTACACCACCACCACCAACACGAACCCTACTTGAAATTCATTCGCGGTGTCTCCGTGTTATTCAACCTTACAAATGAAACAAACTCTCTTAGTTAGCAACGTCTCAAAATCCGACCTGGGTGTCTCAACGTTCTATCTTAGATCTACGCCACCGTGAAATGGAGAAGGCGACTGGCTTGTTGCACAGTGACAAACTGGGTGGTAATAATGGGTGTTGGTTACCTTAAGGTGTTCGTAGCCATTTTCTAAAGATACCGAAAGAATACGCTAACCAAGTAAAAGAAACATCAGTCTTTCTTTGTCACACAGAACCTGTAAACAAGTTTTTATAGGCTAACTGTTTGGCACAGACATTTAGCAAATACACTAACAGTAAAAAAAAATATTCCCCCCCCCCCCCCCCAAAAAAAAAATATATATATATATATAATAATAACAACAACAAAAATAACGAACAACAAAAATTTCTACAATGCCTGGAGTATAGTTGTTGGTTCAGTTTTAAGTGTTTTTAACCGTTTTGAGAAGACACTTGATTGGTTTACATTGGTAATCGTAACATCAGCTGCTTCATCACATAAAGATAGGTGCTGACTAAAAAGTCTGAAAATACGCTAACAGTGAAAGTTCTCTTAGAACAAGGATGTTGATTAAACTAAAAGGGTCCCAATCGAAGGCTTTGTTTACTTTTGGAAGATATAAGCCATCATTTACCCGGATTCTTTATCGTGCAAACGGTTTCCACTCTGTCATAAATTCTTTGTATTATTACCGACAGCGCTAGCATGCACTTTCCTTTTCGAAAAGAGCCATAAAATGTCTGAACATGACCAGCTACGAGCGCAGTTCTTACACATTCACATCAGCAAATATATTTTTTTTGGATTGATTACTTATTGTACTAAGATATTTGACCTGCATTTTATTTGTTTATTGGAAACAACACAGGCACGACGTACTTCAGTTTGTGTGCTGTTAATGCATTGTGCAACTCCAAACCAAACCAGTTACTATATTATCTGTATGCGTCCCATATGCCCTAGAATTTAAAAGGTTAAAACATCATCATGTCACTGCATTCCAACACACAACAGACAATGGGAAATTGTGCAGCGCACAGGTAATCAGTGACGGAATGAGGCAGAAACGATTAAACTCTGATGACAAATAATAGACGCATACTGAATATCTCAGACTGCTGGGACCACAAAACTATAATAAACCTTCATAGCTCATTGACACTCAGATTTTGATATAAAAGCAGTTTGTAGCGTAAACATAATCTCTTGGTATTATTACAAAGCGCATGTGTACTCAATGTACTAAGTTAAACTTCAACGTTCAAAGGCTGAAGTCAGTCACAGCTAAATACTGATAACATGAACTTTATGGTTGAATGTTGTGATCAATCACTTGCTTCTCTCAAACACAGTCCACACGTATTCAACCAGATGTTATCAAGAGGTCTTCAAAATATTATCATACCAAAATGATACAATGCATTGCGGACTTTATTGAGCCAAGTTACAATATTACTCAGCACAAGGAAAATATCACTAGGCAGGCGCGCAAACACACCGCCCCCCCCCCCCCCCCGCCCACACACACACCTACACACACACAACCAGGCTTAAATGAATATTATTTTTGTAAGCGTGAAAGGAGGTCAACTTGTGTTTAAATGTCACCTGACAGATCTCAACACTTAGTAAGGTTTGGAAAAGCGCCATTAACTCTGAATTCTTACATTTTACCCTCAGATATGGAATACCTTGCCAATTAAATTAGTGCATTTGTCTGTAACGTAACAGAGAAGGAATCGACACACTAAAAATGTACCTTTTAGTGAACTTATTGAAATCAGGTGATGCATATCACAGTCCTAAGCAAGTTGTCCCAGACAACAACAGCTGTTCATAAAGCGTAAATATAGTAAGCGATGACTTAGTTCCAAACACTTTAGTCACATAGTCTTTAGTTGATGATGATGATGTAATAATAATAATAATAATAATAATAATAATAATAATAATAATAATAATAATAATAATAATAATAATAATAATAATAAGAATCAGTGTTTTATACCACGTACATATGGAGGTATTATACCTCTTGGCGTCCAAAAGAGTGACAGAGAGACGGGGTCTGATCACGTAATGGTTTTTCTTGGAAGAGGTCTGAAAACGTAAAGAAATGTATCAACGTACGGTCATGGAGGCTATCGCAACTTGCGCAACGTACTTACGTAGGTTCTGCATTTTTTGAAGTAGTCTGTTCTGGGATTCGACTATCAGTAGCAGGAATTGCAACTTTCAAGTGCCTATGCGCTTCCGTAGCATACGATCAAGGGGAGAAACTCTACTTCGGATTCGGTGAACAGAACCGACTGAAAAACTCGGAGAAAAAGGTTGGCTGTTGAAAGATTGGCCAAGAAAATAAATGGCTATCAAGAGTGTTTCAAGGCCCCTGGATACACACCTGCTACATGATGCTGAACAAGTGTTTCGCAGTGACAGGAACCACATCAAAATGTGCTAAAAATGGAACACTTGTTCAGCATCGTTTAGCGTGATAGTCATTTTCTTGGCTACTCTTTCGCATTAGGCATATGATAATTATCTTGAATCCGATTTTCTTTGCAGTCAAGGGCAGGATGAGCGTGATTGAAACCAAGACACTGGCTGAGCTTCTGTCTGGGTAGTTTAGAATGTGTTTTAATTCAGTTCATGCTATGAATAGAATGTGATGAGTCTGGAGCTGATTAATGTAACTGTTGCTGCATCCTTTTCTGCGATTTCAAAATGACAAATTAGTTGTTGCAGCCTTACTTATGCAATTAAAAAGCGCGAAGTGATGAACATAGTACACAAAAAATGACAGTTAAAATTGTTACACATGTATTAACTAATTTTTTTACAAATTTTGTGAGGAGAGCATCTCTCTTTCTTTCTTTGTTGTTGTGGACACTAAACAGTAGGCATGGACATGAAACAATATTTTCATCTTGGAAGTTGGATATTTCAAAACTTTATGACGTCAAGAACAGTCTGTTTTGCTTCACAACACACTAGACACTGTCATAATATCATTTGTCATGATGTCAAGAAACTTGCATACAAATTAATGAAGCAAAAACAACAAATTACTTGCGAATGGTTGTACTCTTTCAAAATCCAGCTGGAGATAGGAATACCCTTTACATTTCGACTCAGGAGGTATGAATACCCTCACATTTTTTCAGGATCTAAAACATTGATAATAATAACATTAATGGATGCTAAATGCGCGCTTTTTCCCAAATAACCAAGAACGGGGAATCTGTAGCAACATACCCGCTGACGTTTGACACAATGGACCGTCACACACACAGTAAACAACACACAGCTATCACTCAAACATGTGGTGTACAGACTGCTATTAGAAGTCGGAAAGTAAATGGAATTTTATTTGGAAAATGTTAGTTTGAGTTCATCCAATATCATGTTTTGCAGGAAAGGAGGGAACCGGAGTATCCATGGAAAACCCTCTTGGACCTGAAGTCTGTTAATTCGCCCTCGGCGGGAATCAAACCCGCGACCTTCGGCATAGGAAACCCGTAAATAACCAACTGCACCAATGTGCTGCCTGGGAGGTGGCTCAAATACTCCGAATGAGAAGACTCACCTGTGTCACCTGGCACGTTCTGCAATGAAAACTCACCTGTCTGAACCTGAAATCCCTCGTGTCTTAACTATTATGGCTGGCGACATGCAAGCGAACCGCCATTGCGTGAAAGCAATTTTAGCAACATATTACTAGTCTGTTCTTTTGAACTTGCAAAATCCAAACACTAATTATCAAGCAGCCATGTCTGTCCTTCCGACTGTCTTTATGCCTGTCAGTCTCTCTGTCTGTCTGTCTGTCTGTCTGTCTGTCTGTCTGTCTGTCTCTCTCTCTGGATGTGTGTATTTATGCTCTGTGTTTGGTGTTGGCGTGAGAAGAAAAGAAGTAGAGCGAGAGAGAGAGAGAGAGAGAGAGAGAGAGAGAGAGAGAGAGAGAGAGAGAGAGAGAGAGAGAGAGAGAGAGAGAGAGAGAGAGAGAGAGAGAGAGAGAGAGAGGCAAGAAGACAGATAAAA
>CM072524.1:13778959-13783959 GCA_036898135.1 Oncomelania hupensis | reverse complement strand
AACAAAAATCCCTTAGAAAGCTAATAGTTTTCCTCTTCATTTGTTCTCAAGGACAGCTTTGTAAATAGGTAATAATAATAATAATAATAATAATAATAATAATAATAATAATAATAATAATAATAATAATAATAATAATAATAATAATAATAATAATAAGTTATTCATTGCTTACAGGGTCCAGCGGACTGCAAAAGCCGAATCAAGACCACAAAATCAAGACCACGACTTCGCTGAAAGAGGACTCGCCCCTAATCCGCATAAACGATCTGCCGAAACAACCATAGTGGTAACACTGAAGGCATTCCACCAGCCGGTTACTTTACAATAAAGACATCCCACGCGGAGGACGCTGAGGCTATACTCTAATTTATCGAACCGCCGTTTACAAAAACAAAATAGAATATAAACATCATTATAAAATATCAACAAAACACATACATATAAAATGCCTACCATTGCCAAATAATAACATCATAGGAAGCCCCAGTGACCATCTGGCAGAAAGCGTCTAATATTCCCAATCTGAGCCAACAGACCTCACACACAAATGAGGAGTTTTGTCCCGGAAGAGTTTTCAAGAAAAAAGGTAGGTGACTGGTCTAGCGAAGAAGAACATAGTATAGTAGATTTATAAAACAGAGTAGGAGTGAGAAAGAACAAAGGAGAAAAACAGCGACAGTGGAAATTTAAAGCACTAAATTTCCAGAAAGTGGGGATACTATTTATACTGAAACCTCCCTCCCCCCCTCACGGGGGAAAATAATAATAATAATTGTATTTATAAAGCACATTTCCAAACAACAGTCTGCTCAATGCGCATCAAACAAAGGCACACACACACACACACACACACACACAACCGCACACACACACACACACCAGTCGCATTAAAACAATGTACTACTATAACTTAATAGAACTGACAATATAAGAACGGTCAAAATGTATAGAAAATGATGGGAAATGCTTTAAAAAATAAAATAAAAAAGACAATCTTAGTACGCATGCAAATACATCTTTCAAGTGCAGGGCAAAAAATAAGTCCAGGACAGCAAATAAGTCAATATCAAATTACACTCGCATTAAATTAATTAATAAGCAGGAATTAATACGTGTTTATTCTGTCATCTCTTGTGTTTTTTGACAGAAAATCAGGACCATCAACGTGCCACTACAAAGAGAATACGGTAGGAAAAGCCATTCTCGCAAGTCGATTTCTGTCATGTAAAAAACAACATTCTACCGGCACTTTCTGGTGGATTAAAATGAGGCACTTTCGGATGGACTTCAATGAACAAAACACACTTGTATAACACACTTGCCAGCTCAAAAAACTGCTACAGAGATTCAAAACAGGGACCGCCAACACACGAATGGAAAGGAGTTTCTTCTATCACTTAGCTCTATATCCATGTCTTTCTGCTGAATAAAAATGTAGGATAACTGGTTTGTCTATATCGCTTACCTCTGAGGACGGTCGCAAGAATAAGTATACTCGAATTATACTGGAGGCAGGGTCGCAAGTATAAGTCTACTCGGAATATACCGGAGGCAGGGTCGCAAGTATGTCTACTCGGAATATACTGGAGGCAGGGTCGCAAGTATAAGTCTACTCGGAATCTACTGGACGCAGGGTCGCAAGTATAAGCCTACTGGGAATATACTGGAGTCAGGGTCGCAAGTATAAGTCTACTCGGAATATTCTGGAGGCAGGGTCGCAAGTATAAGTCTACTCGGAATCTACTGGACGCAGGGTCGCAAGTATAAGTTTACTTGGAATATACTGGAGGCAGGGTCGCAAGTATAAGTCTACTCGGAATATACCGGAGGCAGGGTCGCAAGTATAAGTCTACTCGGAATATACTGGAGGCAGGGTCGCAAGTATAAGTCTACTCGGAATATACTGGACGCAGGGTCGCAAGTATAAGTTTACTCGGAATATACTGGAGGCAGGGTCGCAAGTAGAAGTCAACTCGGAATATACAGAAGATACCGGTCGCGAGTTCTCGACTATAAACTGGGGTGGCCTGGGCGGTTGGCGGGTTAAATGCGAACTGGCCACTTGGAAGTAAATTATGGCTCCCCTATCAACCTGACCGTAAAGTATGTACGGGAATGTTAAAGGTACCACCCATTCACGAAGTGCCAAAGGTCAACCCCCCCCCCCCCCTCCCAAAAAAAGGAGGGGGGGGGATGAGGGGGAAAGAACGCTAAAGTTGGAGAGTGTGACCATAGGTAGATAGAGAGAGAGAAAGTTTGTGGGTGGGTTAGGTTGGGGGATAGAGGTGCGTGTAAGATAAATGTGCTGGCAAATGTCTCTCGTCTCCAACTGCTAAATTACCAACAATAGCACACACACACACACGCACACACACACAAACACACACAAACAATCACACACATATACACGCACACGCACACACACACACTGAGATTATCGCAGATAGATCAGGCAATGTACAAAGTTTTAAAAAAAAAAACGTTTAATAATAATTTGAACGATTCAATTCGGTTTTAATCATTCATTCATGGTAACGTCTGTTCACATGCATGTGATATTAGACTCCACACTCAATCATGTCCACGCCTGATCACACAAACATAATTATAGCAATGCAGGCGTTTCTCATAGCCTGGCCTCCTAGCTGAGTGGAAAAAGGTCAACTCTCTCTCTCTCTCTCTCTCTCTCTCTCTCTCTCTCTCTCTCTCTCTCTCTCTCTCTCTCTCTCTCTCTCTCTCTCTCTCTCTCTCTCTCTCTCTCTATCTCTCTTTCCCTACTGTTTACGGGGGAAAAGAATTTGCTGAGTCGGGGGAACGATGAACGGGGAGGTATACACCCAAAACACAATACAGACAGGATAAGGGGAGGTAGAGGGGAAGGAAGGTGGGGAGAGGGTTGGGGTGGGTCAAAGGGCAGAACAGTACCAAAACCCTTGTTTTTCGAATATGCATATCTGTGTCAATATTAAATGTTAGTATAAACACTGAAACTTAGATAAAGTTAAGACCACTAAATAAGGTGTGTATTGATTGTACATGTACATACCTTCAATACTTTTTTAAAAATTATATCTCCGTTCAACTCTTTGCATGAAGTTGTACGCTGTAACAGTGTACATTGTAATGTACTGGATCATGGACTAGATTGGATTAAGACTGGTTTGGATTAGACTGGATATGATAACGTTCAAGCATCCACCTGAAACAATTAATTGCCTGCAACGAGTGTTTATACGAAATGGCCCGAGTGACATGTGAGAATAAATGAATTACTCCCTAATGAAGCTGTCCGCCTCTCATTGCTCAACGTACACAGAGTACGCACAACCCTACTTTTTGTCCACAGAGGTTAATTATGTATGGCCGTTTATTCAGCGAAGATCTGCCCGTTGGTCAGTTTGATCTGCTATCTTCACAAATCTGAGGATTCGCTCGTTATGTATGTATGTATGTATGTATGTAAGGTATGAACAAAACTACGCCGTACACAAACCACACGCTCCGGCTATCATTATTATGCCATATTGATCTCCGTTCTCGCATTGCACCGATACCCGTTTTATACTTAGTGAAATCTCTTGTACAAGCAATCCTTGAACTTGGTTTTGACTATGAAGTCACAAGCTAGTAGTACTTGCTTCATTTTTACACCTCTCCTACCTGCTGGCTATCCGTTTACATTTGACGCACAGGCTTTCGCTTAAACCTTGATAAAAGGTGTGCTACCTGACAATATTCAGATTCAATATTTTATTACGAGAAGAAGATGATTTCAACATTAATTTGTTAATCTTACAATCAGTCCTTCTTTCAGTCACTCTCACATTTAGTTTAATCAAACATCCGCATTCATGTATTGACAAACATAAGTATAGATTTAAACTTCTTACATAACTATCTTTGTACCGAGAAAACTAACAATAATTAATATAAAACCTTTAACTGGAACCACTTAATTTAATAAAGAGAGATAGGTTTGAAGGACTTAAGGGGTGGAGTGAGGGTGATGGTGAAAGAGGAAAATCAAATGATGTATGCTAAAATGTATGATTTTCGAAATTTTTAAGAAATATGTTGTAAATCTTGTACTCGAAGCTGTTTAATGAAGTGCTTTTTTTAGTTCCAAAGAAAGAATGTTCCATAACAAGGGCCTTTAAAAGAGAAGCTAGATTTGAAAATGTCAATTCGTGGTTTTAGAAGTCTGTAGTTTTCAGAATGATATTGCGCAGGAAAAGACAATAGTGGATCCCTTAAGTAAGGGGGAGCTATATTGTTTTTTACTGTAAACACCTGTATGGCTAAATTATAGAAGAAGAAGAAGTAGTAGAAGAAGAAGAAGAAGAAGAACAACAACAACAACAACAAAAACAACAACAACAACGACAACAACAACAACAACAACGAGTGATGATAATATTCAAGATATTCAATGTTTATAGGGTCCAGCTGACGGCCAAGAGCCGAATCAGGACCACACACAACTAATCAAAATCAGACTGAACTGCTAACATTTAAATATGATAAAAGATGTAAATAAAACAAGTCTTACCAATGAAATTTAACCAAGAAAATAACAAGACTATATTACTTATATGCGATAAAACAAACAACAACATGTAAAAATTCAAACAGGTGTTGACTATTGCAAACTTTCAAAATCTCATTAAAAGGTATCGAACCAAACATTCTTTCTCTTTCATCAACCAGATCAGCACATTCATACATAAAATGGCGGATAAAAAAGAACTTATCACATGCAAAGCACCACGGTGGTTCTTCGCCTTTCAAAAGGAAACTATGGGTGACATAAGTATGCCCAATATGAAGGCGAGGCAAAACAGTTTCTTCTTTTGTGAGTGGACGCTAAGTTAGGCAAAGAAGCAGAGAATTCTGGAAGAATCTAAAATTACTTGTTATTGATTTGATTAGACCATTCGGTCTGCCACAGCCGTTTACAATAGGAGCAAGTCATTCAACGCAGGTCAGAGTATGGAATA
>CM072524.1:13686459-13773959 GCA_036898135.1 Oncomelania hupensis | reverse complement strand
TGGCCATACCATCATATAATAAAATGGTTAATTCATGGATGCAGTCTGTCTAAAATGTCAAAAATAACATTCCCTTTGCACTA
This sequence comes from Oncomelania hupensis, assembly GCA_036898135.1. Taxonomy (NCBI): domain Eukaryota; kingdom Metazoa; phylum Mollusca; class Gastropoda; order Littorinimorpha; family Pomatiopsidae; genus Oncomelania; species Oncomelania hupensis. The sequence continues at coordinate 13,773,876 of CM072524.1, read as the reverse complement.
AGTCTTCTAATAGCGAATTGCCTCTTCCATACATGTTGTGTATGTAAGATAAAGGTGGAAAAGGTGCTCACGTAACATTTCGGTGGTCGGGAAGAGAGGAGCTTGAGGCCTCTCTTTTCTCTGGTTCAGCTTAATGATGGCGGTACCCTGTTCTAAATTTCTCCTGCTCTCTGCCATTCTATATAATGTTAAATGAGTGCGTGAATGCGTGAGGCAGCGCTTGGAACTGTTCCTTACTAGAAAAAGCGCCGTATTATTATTATTATTATTATTATTATTATTATTATTATTATTATTATTATTATTATTATTATTATTATTATGATTATTATTATTATTATGATCATTATGATTATTATTATTATTATTATGATTATTATTATTATTATTACTATCCTCAGTACCTCTAACAATAAAGTTATTAGGGGATCTAGCCAGGACATAAAAACGACGGTGTGTTTGAATCTCCTGTAAAACTGCCCTGCACTTGTGTGCAAGTAGGGTTTGATGTTTGTGGAGGTGTGTACACAGACGAGCATGAGAGCAAGCAAGACAAACAAGCACTGTGTGCTAACATGGCGAGGGAGCATTGGGACCTACACAAGTCCACTTCTATGGTAGGGCGCACAACGCCATGTCACCGAGACACGTTCTAAAAGCCCCACTTTAGCAAGAAGGCGCGCGCTATTCAACATCAGCAACCATTGTCACAAATGATTGTATGAGAGAGACAGACACAGAGAGATTCAGATACAAACATTTTATGTCCAAGGATGGAGATTTTAGGCCTCAACTTACAATAAGTTGTGTGTGTCCGTGTGTGTGTGGGGGGGACAGAGAGAGAGAAAGAGAGAGAGAGAGAGAGAGAGAGAGAGAGAGAAAGAGAGATTTTAGACTTTAAACGTTTATTACACTTACAACATGTTAACAAAGATAATAATTTTAAGCTTGCAGCTTATTCTCATAATTATTCCTTGAGAGAGAGAGAGAGAGAGAGAGAGAGAGAGAGAGAGAGAGAGAGAAATAGACACAGAAGGGGGATGGGGGGGCAGAGACAAAAAAGGAAAGAAGCCAAGAGAAATATAAGAGCTAGAGTATGTGAATGAGAGAGACAGACAGTGAGGGCCACAGAGAGAGAGGGAGACGAAGAGAGACAGTATATACACACCAACGGAGGAGAAAGAGAGAGAGAGAGAGAGAGAGAGAGAGAGAGAGAGAGAGAGAGAGAGAGAGAGAGAGAGAGAGAGAGAGAGAGAAGGTACGTGAGAGAGAGAGAGAGAGAGAGAGGAGAGAAAGAGAGGAGGGAGGGAGAGAGGAAAGGAGAGAGGGAAGGAGGGATGGAGGGAGGGAACTTGGTGCAACCAAACAACAGCTCAAATCTTTATTTGGTAGAGGTTAGCTGGCTGCAACACCAGTCCGGTGTGTCATGAGGTCAATCAAAACTAACGTCTGGTACCTTGAAAAGGTTGTAATGTGGTCAAAACGGCTTGATCAAAGGAGATCAAACCTGGCCTTCGAGAAATAAAAATCCTTCAGTGGGCTGAGATGTTGACCACAGGCGACGGAAACGGAGGGGGGGGGGTAGGGGGGCCATGCGCCTTCTAGAAAAATGTTGGAGGGGGCAGCCTTATATATTGCCCCCCTCAATAATGTAGTTTTTTGTTGTTTTTTTCCCCAAAAAAAGATTTTTTTTCTTCTAATGGAATCAACCAATACAAGTGTTTATCATCATAGTCATCATCATCACCCTCTGATCAGTGAGAGAAGTTCGTCCCATCGTCATCATTTCCTTTCGACGCGTCATAATCGTTAGCCTTAGCGTAGATCAAAGTGACAGTTTTCGACATCGTGCACGTCACAGTCGCGTTTTGAAAACTTTCATTTGCTGTCAGTTTTTACAGTCTACCGTTTTCAATATCAGCAATTTTATCGACTACAAGTGAAGAAGTCAGCAAAATGGCAAATGCTTTGACAACTGGTGTTATTGTTCCTCGTCAAGCATCCCGACAGACTCTCCGTGACAACCAACCTGCAACCACTCCAGAAGAATATTTCAAGATTAGCATTGCCATTCCTTTCTTGGAACACCTGTCAACCGAATTGGACTCGAGGTTCAAAAATGCTGGTCTAGCAGTTGATGGTCTCTGTCTGGTGCCAAGCATTTTAATAGACAATCAGGATGGTTTCATGCAGGTTCCAGAAGGGGTGAAGACTTTGGCAATGTTGTGGGAGTCTGACCTACCAGACAACGCTACCCTTGATGCAGAATACCAACGGTGGGTTTGCAAATGGCGAAGTGCTGCTGAGAATGCGACAGCTATCATCCCATCCACGGCATCAGAAGCATTGAAACATTGTGACAGGGATTTTTATCCCAACCTGTTCATCATGCTAAAGAAACTTTGCACCCTGCCTGTCACTACTGCCGAGTGTGAGCGTTCAGTCAGTTGCGCAACCTGAAAAACTACCTGCGCTCTACAATGGGGCAACAGAGACTCAATGGACTTGCTTTACTGAAAGTGCACAGGGATGTTGATATTGACTTCAAAGAGGCAGTGAACTGTTTTGCCAGAAGATACAATTCACAAATGGTACTAATGCCGAGGAACCTAGTGCAGCAAGACTGAATTAAGTGAAAGCAGGGCGGTGATGTTCATAAACTACAAGGTAAAGCTTTATACCGTTAACGATCAACAAAAAGTAGTGAATAATAATAGTATACAAAACATCTCTGCTGATAAATAAATGTTTGTGTGTGTGTTGTTTTTTTAAGGGAGGGGCAGAGGATAATTTGTGTATCCCAGAGTTTGTCAGTTCAATTGTTCAAAAAGCTCAAAGTCCTAGACCATCACAGATGGCTTTTTCTAGGTTCAGATTGCACCAGATTGCACCATTTTGCATCCTTGAAAAAAAAAATTCCGGGGGAGCATGCCCCCGGATCCCCCTAGAAGGCTCGGCGCTTCGCGCCTTTGCTGAATCTGTGACCGCCACCAACACCCCCCACCCCTCGACTTTTCCCAGGTCTGGCCCTGATGTCAGTGAATATAATGTGTGTGCCCCCTTCCCTCCCCCCCCCCAATCCTGAGCAGCTTCCGCCGCCTGTGTGACAGGTAAAAGGTTTACAGGCGAATGTTGGACCGGGATGGAAAACAGCAGAAGCAAAAAAAAAGTTAGATGAAATCAGAAAAGAAATTAGGAACACACAAACACACGCAAAACACAAACACACACATACACATAGGTGCAACTGAGGTGGACATTAGCTGAGAATCCGGGGATAGGGTGACTTGGCGATCCAGCTAGGAAGGCCAGATATGGTGAAGGTGAATTTGATGGCCGGATTGATAGTTTACTCAATTCAGTGGCGTATTGCCCCATTCTGATTTGCAGAGATCTACAAAGCTAATATAGACGTATACCATTGGCAGGATACGCGGAAAATTCTGGGTCAGTTTATGTAATCATTGTTCTATAGCGCCATTGGAGTCGCTCAAGGCGCTGGCCGATACAAGGTCCATCTCAAGCCGCGTGAGGCGACCACTTGCTGCGTTAGTGACATCTCCTGACGCCCTGACGACTGAGCACAACCCTGGGCGACCGAGTATGGGGGAGACAATACCTAGTAGAGGGTGGAACCGGTACGATTTCTCAAACCGGTTTTTAACCGGTTTTTCCAATAGAAAACCGCGGTTTAAAACCGGTTAACCGGCTAGAAGTTACAACTGGTTACCCCGGGTAAAGGTGCATAGTTAGCAAAGGAAATAACCTCTGTATTTAATTTTTGTTTGAGTTTATGTCGCTAGCTACTTAACTCAGAAGCAATTTCCCTCCTCCACTGTGGGTAGATTTGGGAGTTTGCTTTTCAATTTTGAGTTTGTGAAACCGTTGGTGGAATCTGGAGTTAGCTGGATATACCTGCTTCTTTTTGAGTGCTTCACTGATTGTCATTTGTTTTGTGTCGCCTTTACTTGTACTGGCCCTCCTTCAGTCACAATGCTCACGTCAGCGTCAGCGCTGCTGGTACACGGACTAGATCTAGCATGTAGGACTTGTGGGTTAGATCTATTGGGTGCAGGGCCCGCAGGCTTGGCTGGCTTCAGCAGCAGCAAAGGGTGGTGTCGCGAATGCGTGCATTCAGATTTGAAGTGCCACCGCCAAGTTTAATACTTGTATTACACTCTTTACAGTAACCGGTATTATGGTCAACCTTTCCAGCTTCTGTCTCTCGCAGGAGAAAGAATCTCCAAATGTCAGCTTTCCCACGCGTGTTCGCTACGAATTTCTCTGTTTCTGCCATTTTGCTAGTGCTTTACGGGACGAGTGATGTCCCTTAGAAAAACCGCGGTTTTCCGGTTTTTGAAGGCCAAACCGGTTTACCGAACCGTGAGAAAGTCGAACCGATTTTAACCGGAAAACCGGTAAAACCGAACACCCCTAATACCTAGTGCTTGCTAGGTGTATTTGTGTCACTGGCACTCACCCGTCTAGGGTCAGTACCTCTTTAAATCCACGTGATGGAATGCGTGCGTCACACCGACTAGATCTCGGTCTATACTCTCATCCGAAGGTGTTACGTTGAAACGCGCATGATGGTGCGTGTGAAATGTGCACGATATTATGTGTGAAGCGCGCGCGATAGATCTGTTCGTTTTATTTTGCAAAGCATGCAATAATAGAGTGTATTTACCTTTGATTTGAGTTTGCATTGTTGTTAGAAGAAGCTTTGTATAACGTTGATAATTTTCGTTAGTCGATATTATTGGAGAAATCTCTATATCTGCGTGTTTACAGTCGATAGAAACTTCCCGGTACTTGTAGAAGTTTGAGAACGTTCCTGGAATGTGAGGAAAGATGTATGACGTAAGACAGTGATGACGAAGTATAGAGCGATTGGTTAAATTGCGTCATACGCGATTGATCCAGGGTGTTCGGGAGAAGAGAGAGGCTATATAATTATGTGCCGCACTGTTTTGGGTGCTGTTGATAGTGAGTTGGAAAGTAAAAGTTGAGAGTGGAAAAGCGATTGAGCGATTGTATGCAGTTGTTGATGTGTGCTGAATAAAAGTGGAAAACTTCATACAAAAACTTTGCCTTGTTGCTGCTGAGTGAGCAGGCTGCGTGGATAAACGAATCAGTTACACCTATCAGGATTACAAGCATCGGGGCTGAATCACATACTGATAGAAAAACACCAACATCGATTCGAGTGTAACAGAAGGATTAGGGTGCCGCTTGCCTGTGCATCATGGTCTTATTATTTTACTTCGTTATTATTGTTGTTATTGTTGTTTTCGATACTAAAGGCCCGCAAGACAGCGTCCGTGGTTTATCGCTCGACATTCAATGGTCGCTCATCCAAGTTCTAGCTCTACTCGACGTTACTTAACATGAAACATAGCTACAGTGTGTGGCTCAAAACCTCTACGCTAATGCGCCACCCCCTTGATATTTTGTAAGGACTGCGTGCTGGTTGTGTAACCTGTAAACAAACAATGAGCCGCTTGAGTCGAGATGCTTGACCGGCTGGCAATAATCGAGTCGAGTTGCTTGGTAGGGTCTGAAGAACTCGTCTCCTCATCTCAACACTCGGGCTGTGTGCAAACCAGGAAGGTCAATGGCAATTCAGACAACACATTTAAGGGCGTATTTAGAACAATTATATAAGACGAGGGTCATCAGAGCGGCGTTGGAGTCTTTTAAAATTCCTGGAGCCCACCATATTATAGAAACTCTTGTGCACAGGCGCTTTATCTAAACACGCGAGAGTCTACAACGCGTCTCCCTTCTATGTATTTATGTATGGCACGCGTTATAGATGCTTTAGTGTCCAGACACAAGCGCCTGTGCTCCAATTCAACAAATCTTTATTACCTCTTACAAGAAATTATGAAACAACCAGGAATTATGACAAAATGCAGTGTAAATACACACATCAATGGCTAGTTGCATGGGGCGGACCTTAACAACATAATAGTCCTAGACAATAACAGTTATCCCAGTTAAAAAAACAACAACTCCACAACATAATAGTCCTAGACAATAACAGTTATACCAGTTTAAAAAAAAACGCGTAATAGCAGGTTCCAGTTTTCAGACTTCTTATGGTCTAAGATTCTACATGCTGGAGACCAACTCACAGAAAATTCCTTCGTAACGCGAAGTTGTTATCTATAAACATTTGCATCAATGTGGTTAATGACCGCCTTGCACATGCTTTCGCATCTCGAGGGAGATGAGAGATTGCCCTCACAGGAGTCGATTTTCTGTAATGATTCTTTACTTGGTGGGTCACTTCTTCCCGTGCCTCCGCAGTGGCATGTTACCGAAGGTTACAGACTGCATCGAGGTGATCAGCGGGGCTAAGTTGTCCGGGGCCCGTTTGACAGTGCAGTGCGCTTGTTGCAGCAAGTTCGCTTCTTGGAAGGCTTGAGTTTGATCCTGATCTCGACCAAGCGCCTTGACCAGATCTTTAGCAGGGAAGGGTGCTAAATTTTTTGGTGTGATAGATCTAGCCTATATGTTCTACCATCTACCATTGCTAACATGTTCAATTTTATGTACAGTTCATAATTTCACAGAGAGAAATACCCCCTCCCTCTCCCTTCCCCCCTCTTCTTCTTGCATTGTGCTGTATTGTGATGCGTTTTATAGTATTGTAATCGGCAAATAAAGTGATTTCCTTGATCATGGCATCCTCGGGTCGGAATCAATGACTGGAATACAATAGATTACTGAAAAATAAAGAGAGAATCAAATGCAAGTAAGCCAAGATCAAAACAGCAGTGACTCACAAATATTATAACACAGATACATCTATCCCCCCCTTCCCATCCCCCATACACACACCACCACCACCACCAATAACATAACATAAACCACTGACCCCTTTCTAACCGCCACTCTGCTGTGGTCAGTTATTCGATCGCCCGACTGATCAAAAGGGCAGCCAGTGGATCAGCACTAATCCTTCCGACAAAGTTTATTTTGACAAAGTAAGATTCTGAGATCAAACCTAAATCTCAATAAGGGTTTTGGTGGGAAGATCAACGAATTATATGTGCAAACTGTCTGTTGTAGGGGTGTCACAAGTTTCGGTCAAATAGGCAAATGGAGGGGACCCTCTAAGTGCTTTCAATCTTCATCAGAACAGGCGAGGTGAGATCGGTTGTTCCTCTATTATCAAAATTATTTGGACGATTGACGCTTTTTTGTGCGTGATCACTTCCACATGGCTCGTGCACGCGCGCGTCTAATCTCATGTTTATAAAGTAACTCAACAATTTCACGGTGGAGCAACGAACTTGTATTGCTACCCTCGAATTGATGAGCATTGAAGTTTAACAGCTACACCCAACATTGAAGTTTAACATCTACACCCAACATTGAAGTTTAATATCTACACCCAACATTGAAGTTTAACGTCTACACCCAACATTGAAGTTTAACGTCTACACCCAACATTGAAGTTTAACGTCTACACCCAACACTGAAGTTTAACGTCTACCCCCAACATTGAAGTTTAACATCTACACCCAACATTGAAGTTTAACGTGTACACCCAACATTGAAGTTTAACGTGTACACCTGTCACGGATTGGCTAGTTTTAACTCTGCTCATTGACTATTTAGCATGTGTAGTCTTTGTAACAGTAGAGAAGTTAGACTATAACACAGCAGCAATTAAATTACACAGCAGACCACACACCGCGAGCCCGACCCACGCTAGCGCAGTGAGTCAGCACTTGAGCTTTGAATCTGACCAGTTTAACCAATGGGAGCAGGCTAAGTGGGTAGAGCAGTTTTGACTGTGTCAAACCCTAGCACAGCTTGGTCAGTCGTGTGTGAGACGAGGAAGAAGTAACATCTCCTTAGCGAGCAGAGAACTATCTTCACTCATAGACCAGGAAGCAGGACTTAGAATCTCAGAATTCTATTTAGTCAACACGGGCCTGAACTTGTCAAACAGGTAAATGAACACCCTTCTGTTTCATCGTGATATATTTATATTATTGTTGAAATTATGTTTGAAGAATTTGCTATGCATAAATGTGAATTGTTAATCCGAATTTGCGGGACCACGTGGAAGAGCCTACCACGAGGCGAAACACGACCGGTTGCGCCGCCATGTTGTATGCTGTACGGAACCACTGTTGTTTAACTTATATGTATGTTTGCAGACCAGTGGCTGTACCACCGAATGTTTATATTATTATTAATTCTGTATGTGTATAGTTAGCCACGATTGATATTTATGTATGTATAGGAATTTAGAGTTGAGATTCCAGTGGAACCCGGAAGTAGCAGAATGTTCGTCGCTTATGTATAGAGATGTGGAGCTATCACTGAGGGCTACTTGGCTTTCAGTGAGACGCTCTGCACAAACCGATTATTCAGGGTTGTGCAGAATTTCGTCTCTTATATTACAGACGAGCAGGCGAGCTATCCCGAGCTATCCCGAGCTATCCTGTGAACCCCACTCCACAGAAACAAGTTGGTTGAGGAGACTCTACCGCACAAGTCGGAAAGAGCTACCTTGAAAAACACCCTGTCAGACCCCACAGCGTGGCAAGGGAACCCAACTACACAACGACACAGGTGGACCAGAAGCTACCTCACAGAAGGACTTCGAACACCCCACACATGAGTTAAGTGCATAAGGCGAAGGTGCACTTAAACTGATCATAACAGGACCACAGTAGTCCAACTCTTCAGAAACTGTAAAACGGACCACAGTAGTCCAAAGCTACATGAGATATAATAGCAAGTGCCCGAGGAAGATATAACAGCTGCCTAGACTATCAGCGATCGAACTATTAGCATTGACTGAGACTTTTTAAGTTAGATTAGTACTTAGAGAATCTTGTATAGAGTAGAAGAAATAAATGTGTGATTTTAACTGTTATCAAGTGGCTGGACTACATATGATTCATAGCCGTGTGAAAGCTAGTGTGACAGTATCTTTTACCATTTTTCTATCTATCTCTGTACCCCAACCTTAACACAGAACGAGCTAAACAAATAAATTTATTAAAGTAATTCATAGGGTGACGTACTAGCAGTTCCCACCGAATAAACGTGAGGGTCCATAATTCCATTGTGCAGAGCCCTTAAACCCCACGTGACAACACCCAACATTGAAGTTTAACGTCTACACCCAACATTGAAGTTTAACATCTACACCCAACATTGAAGTTTAACGTGTACACCCAACATTGAAGTTTAACATCTACACCCAACTTTGAAGTTTAACGTCTACACCCAACATTGAAGTTTAACGTCTACACCCAACATTGAAGTTTAACATCTACACCCAACATTGAAGTTTAACGTGTACACCCAACATTAAAGTTTAATATCTACACCCAACATTGAAGTTTAACGTCTACACCCAACATTGAAGTTTAACGTCTAAACCCAACATTGAAGTTTAACATCTACACCCAACATTGAAGTTTAACGTGTACACCCAACATTGAAGTTTAACATGTACACCCAACATTGAAGTTTAACGTCTACACCCAACATTGAAGTTTAACATCTACACCCAACATTGAAGTTTAACGTGTACACCCAACATTGAAGTTTAATATCTACACCCAACATTGAAGTTTAACGTCTACACCCAACATTGAAGTTTAACGTCTACACCCAACATTGAAGTTTAACGTCTACACCCAACATTGAAGTTTAACATCTACACCCAACATTGAAGTTTAACGTCTACACCCACTACTGGCGATACGGCAGACGAGGATAACCATCCCAGGGAAGAGGAGGTTAGGGACCTAAATCAACACTGAGCCACCAGCGCAATTATACCTGGACAGTAACTGTAGATTATAGTCACACGACACCGAAGCGTATAGGCGACTACTGGTCACATTATTCTGACACCAGCAAACCAGTTGATGGTAAGGAGAAAATAATATGGTCACACATTGGCCAATCCGGGATTCGAACCAGGTACCTTTCGGTTACTAGTAAGACGCTCTACCAACTGAGCTACCCGGCCCCACCTGGACAGTGAAAATGGCCACTTTTATCTTGTCCACCACGGAATTCGATCCTAGGTCATCGGCGTGCCAGGTGAACGCTCTACCACTGAGCTATGGAGGTGGGTCAACTGCTCCCGTACATAGCCTCAGTCGCCAAAGGTATACCAATAAAAGCATGCTCTGTGTGTTAAGCCTTATAGTACAAACACAATGGGGCATTGTGCGCTGGGGCCTAATGCTAATAATTAGTGTAATACATTGTGTATGGATTAGGACAGGTTTAGTCACAACAACGTGCGTGCCAGTACAGTACCGTCGGCGTAAGGTCGGCGTGCTTTTGTTAGGAGTTAGTCGCTTGTGTAAACCACCATGCTCACTTGTCATCTGATAGGGAACGTTGAAAAGAACACTCACGCATGACAATACTATATACTTGCAGATAGGAGACTCGACTATGTAGCCACCCTATTTCATAATAACAAACTTTTTTTTTCATTATATTTGATTTAACTCTAATACCATTACTAATATAATTATTTAAAATGTTGCTTAAGTTCTAGCAAGTCCATTTGCAAGTAATTTGTTTTAACGTAACGCAATTAAAATTTATCACTTTCACAGCGTCGTCAAATATAAGCCTAGGTGAATAATGCGGTAGTGGTGAAGTTTATAAATTCGCCCCTAGAGAGCTTTGTCTTTAACTGGGTTAGTTTAAGTAACAACCAGCGCATTTTGTTCTCCAGCAGGATTAGGAACGTCTGACAGCGACATTCCTTGTGTAACCATCTGTTTGCTCAAGACGTATGAAATCAGTCCATCTGCCGGGGATTTCTCACTTAAAACTGTTGTACTTTAACTACGTCGCTTGATATTTGTTAGGCCTTAATGAAGGGAAGGTTTTTCCATCTTTTCTCCCTCTCCTCTGTCCTTCCATCCCCACCTACCTCCTTGCGTCTTTGTCTGTCTCTGCGTCCCTGTTTCCGACTCTGTCTGTATCTGTCTGTCTGTCTCTCTTCCTCACTCAGGCCTTTCAATACACTGAGCTTGTGGATAGGTGTGGAGGAGGGGTAGAGTGTGTGTGAATGCGTATGTTCATTGTACCGAGGCCTGTGGCTTATTTATATAAATACCTTTTGAGGTCTCTCTCTCTCTCTCTCTCTCTTTCTCTCTCTCTCTCTCTCTCTCTCTCTCTCTCTCTCTCTCTCTCTCTCTCACAGTCCTTTGCTTTCTCTCCCACATAGACTTACATTTAAACATAGGCCATCGCATTCTATCAGTAGTTAAATTAGGGTCGAATCGTTGTTGCTTTTTTGGTAATATAACCAACATATTAAGTAAAGGCAGTTTCAGGGCAGCTTCACCCAAATAAGGAAGACCCATCACCACCTCCTAATGTGCTCTTTCACCTCGTACCACAAAAACTAACCAAACACAGTTTGAAGAGCAAAACTTTGGGTGAACTGTGAGCTATAATACTATATAACTATTTAAGTATTAGACAGATAGATATAGATATATAAACACACATAATCACACACACACACTCATCGAAAAATGAGTAAGTTGGTTTCAACAAGTGTTTTCAATTGGAAACTTCAAAACTTTTAACAAACAAAAGTTTTACAGGCGACAACAAAGCAAGTTTATTATATATACATACATACATACATACATACATACATACATACATACATACATACATACATACATACATACATACATACACACACACATACAAATACATACACACACACACATGAGAAAGTTCGACAAAAATCAAGAACCACAGGCAGCAGATTGTAGAGAAGAGAGTAATATGTCCCCCTCCCCCCCCCCCATTCACTTCGAATGCTTGTGAAGAATAATGTTCTATAATGTGTTTTTGCACTATGAGTACAGTACGATTTTTCATTGTGGGACTTCGTATGCTCTACTGACAAGTCATTACATTACATTACATGATTATTGCTTTAGGTCCAGCGGACTCTTCCGAGCCAAACCAGGACCGGACAACCCCTGATTTGCATAAAAGATCTGCTGAAACAACCCTAGTGGTAAAACTGAAAGCCCTCCACCAGCCAGTCACTTCAGGGGACGCTGAGGCTGTACTCTAATTTATCGAACCCCCGTTTACAAAAACAAAATAGAATATATTATAAAAATCATTATAAATTATCAACAAAACACATACAAATTAAATGCCTACATTGCTAAATAATAACATCATAGGAAGCCCTAGTGACCACCTGGCAGAAAGCGTCCAATATTCCCAAGCTGATCCAACAGACCTCATACACAAATAAGGAGTCTTGTCCTGGAAGAATTTTCAAGAATTAAAAAGGAAGAGGAAAATGACTGGTCTAGCGAAGAAGAAGATAGTATAGCAGATGGATAGAACAGAGCAGGAATGAGAAAGAGCAAATGAGAAAGACAGCGACAGTGGGAATTTAAAGCACTAAATTTCCAGAAAGTGGGGATACTATTTATACTGAGACCCCCGGCACCCCAACGGGGGTACTGACAAGTCTATTCATTCATTTAATACTACCCCGCTCTAGGCTGTGGTTTACGGCGAGTCTACCTATATAACTCAAGCCTCTAACAGAGCTCTTTTACCTATATTACTCATGCGTCTAGCACAGCTCTTTCACTGTTGCACTAAACATGCGATAGCAGCGTGGATACTGACGGCATGAAAGACCTCCCTCGTCATCTTCTTCATTATAGGAAGCAGAATGGTCATGCCTTTCGAAATCAAAACGCAGAATGACCGTCTCTGGCGGTAATTTTCGAACGTTTGGCGACCACCGGACTCACAGCTCTCGTCACCGGCTGTCACGCTGCATCTATTGTCACCGTACGAGCAATTTTCTTGTCACGAATGGTAAAATCGTGACAGTGAGTCGCAAAAGAAAATGATTGGTTTGGTGCCGCTAATGGCGTGTTTTGCACTCAAAACACACACACACACACACGCACACCCACACAAAAGGGCACACACACATATATTTGCAATACATCACAACTGGGTTTATTTAAGAATGTAGGAATCGGAAAGTGATTTTTGTAGAGAAAAGGGTTAGGGCAAGGGCTAGGGATAGATCTATAAATAACCCTTACCCGAACCCTTGTCTAAAAAGTTGACCTAGTTCGTCTCCTATAGGCAACGAAATAGGTCGAATTTTCTTCAAAATTTCTCCATAAATTGACTGTATTTTGTCCGTCCCGGATAGAGCACTCCTGTGTACTTAAAACACTCTCATGCACTACAACTGCACCCCCATGCACTAAAACAGCACTCCTGCGCACTTACAAAAAAGTGGGGTCCTGGAAAAAAGTGGGTTCCAAGCAAATAAACCCATTTGTTACTAAGAAAGACGAGGTCTGCTACCCATTTGTGCGTTTATTCAAGTGCACCCACACCCAAACACACACACATAGTGTAAGTTACTGTGTAGAGAACGTGAATTTTCCAGTTCTTAATAATATTTCTATTTTTAGAGTGTGAGTTAATTTTTTTAATAAAAATATTTTATGTCATTATTTTCATTGGCCGAAATTGCTCAACCAATGGAATAATGAATAGCTGGCAGGAAGGGAAATTGTAGTCACTTGATTTGTGTGTTCCAAGGTGTGAGGGTACATAGAGTCATTGTGTTAGGACAGGGGAAAAAAGATAAAGAAAGACAAAAAAGAAAAGATTGTTGTGAATACTGAAGAGGTAGAAAGCACTGAGAACTTACCAGGGTGTGTAGGTTCGGTGGACTTTCTCTCTGAAAGTGGATGGTATATTGTGATGTAAAGATTACAGCTGCCTACGGGAAGCTGGTGTTAGCTTCATACACCTGGACACGTGGCGTTGTCTCGGACAACGGAGAAAGGGCGACTCGGGATACGTCGGCGGACAGCCGTACCCCTCATACCTGACCGAGGCACCATTGCTACCTCAGACAGATAGGGCAGGCGCGCGCCCATCTGCCTGTTTACAACACCACTGCTTGTTCTTCTGCCTGCCTACATCGTCACTGTTCGCCTAACTACCTGTCTACATGATTCTGTAGCTCTCCTTAGCCTTCGTGGGCACACACTCCCTACAGTTATAGAGGTAACACGTTTTTTGTGTTTATTTTGGCTCAGGACATGCGAATGCCGGCCGTTTGAGTTCCACAGACAGTTAAACTGGACAGTGAGGTGCCAAAGATTAGTGTAAAAGATTGCTGTAAAATATTGTTGTTTATTTATATAAAGTATTGAGAGCGTGGAACTTATATTTGTGTTGGTGTTTGCCTGTGTTAGTGAGAATCTGTGAATTTGTGGGTGAGGTAGTTAACAGAGAGACTTTCACGCACACTTTATTTTGATCTAGGAGTCAATTATATTTTGCATTCACTTAACTATTATAAACACACACACATCCAAATATCCATACGTTACATACTGTATTAAGAGCAGTGTTCCCGATTACGCACAGTAGTGCGTCAATTACGCACAAAATATGAAAAATGACGCATGAAAATTTGCATGTGTGCGTCCTGAGGACGCACACATTTTTCTCGAATCGCTGAAGTCAAATATACGACCAACGAGTGGCGAACTAATTCACGGCATAATCAGAATCAGAACCCAACTGAGACTGCCATTGCAGACGATTAAAGATTGTGTCGGGAGTTGTCGTCCTTAAAAATCGCATGCGCGCGCATTGTAAACTTCCTCCAAGCAATACATTCACTGAACAGAAGAAATCTTCGTTAGTCTATTCTTTGATAGAACTATCATACACGATCATGTCACTTCTGACTTGGTTCACTGGGCCCAAAACCCGTTCATCCACCGATTTTGGGACTCTCAAAATTTGCGCAAGGACTCTTAAAATTTTATACCTGGGAGTCCCAAGGACTCTCATTTTTTGTGTGTGGAGGGAACACTGTTAAAAGTCAACAGGCCTAACACAGAATGTTAAAACCTCTACTGCCTTTGCGCGCAGATGATATTTCACTTCTTAAAGAGCCCCGATTGCAAGGTGATGTTTACTTTTGACGAAAACGGGTATACCAACAAATTAGCATTGTTATAACATTAAATAATCATCAAATAAAGCGGGCTTCTTTTTTGGCTCAAACCAACCTCTACAAATTTTGAATTTCAAATTTCTGGCCTGACAAGGATTGCTTTCCCCTCTTTAACGGTACACCAATACTATAGCCGTGTGACCTTTGACCCCATTTCTGAATGAACAGTGCGGCTTCAAGAGTGCATCTTTGGTGTCTGGGGTAGTGTAGTGTAGGTTAGGGTAGTGTAGTGTAGGGTAGGGTAGGGTCTATTTCATCAGCCTAAAATGAAAAACCTTACGACTTCATCATTTGTATGGGCTCTGATTCTTATTGGTTTTTGGTAGATGCAGTTTTTAGATCAAGAGGGGTGGGTAGAGATCGCTATTAATAGGCACACAAACTACGGAATTTATTGATTTTAAAAATCACTATACTTTCCAAAGCGTTATTTTAAGGTTGTAAGCCTTTTTCCCCCCAATAAGGCAACACACTCACAGTGAAGGTTAAAAGGATCTCTGTCGAGAGGGCGCGGTCAATGTGGGTCCCTTTAAGTTCGCCTTTAACTTCTTTTGTCCACTGTGCTTTCCCTTCTGGTATACCAAATGAACCAAGCATGCATGCATTACTAGGGTAGTGAAGCTAGTGGTGCCAAGAAGGCAAAGTTCGATTTTTGAGTTCATTCTCATACACTGCACTTGGTGAGCTCGAGAAGACGGTGACAGAACAGTCTTGCTGTAGAGAAATTACAGGACAAGAAACCCATCCGTAGGAAGTGCTAAAGTTAAAGACTGTAATTTTAATTACTTTGAAAGCTGGCGAAATAGGTGCTGGGATAGAGTTGCCGTAGAGAGATGACAAGAAACAAATCCACCGGAAGTGCTACAACAAAAAGACTAATATTATGTCTGTAAACACACCGACCAACATGTCCCAAAGGATACAGAAATGTTTGGAGGAACAAAGGTGTCAGCATAGCCTCACTAAGACTAGACTACTGTACAGTTATATAGAGAAGGTTATTTCTGATATCAGAAGTCAAGACATTCTGCATGGAATTTTCTACCTCACTGTCTCCGTTACACGCGTGCGCGCGCGCACACACACACACACACACACACACACACACACACACAACATACACACACCACATACACACGCAAACACCACATACACACACAGTGATACACTCACACAACGTACACATCCCATACAAATCTCACGTACAGCAGGGATGGGGGAGGAGAGAGACAGACAGACAGAGACAGACAGACAAAGACAGAGATTGGCAGACAGCTGGCGAAGGTCAAGAGCAAAAGAGATACGAGTCAAACGAGTGTGCTTGCATAGCAAATCGTTAAATATTATACCAATCCTTCAGATAAATTAAGTGTTTCAATAACCTTTTTTTTAATACCAACAATATAATATATAAAGGCAAATGAAGTGCTTTAATGTTGTCTTTTATAGTTGAGCCTCACTACTGACACCCTGATATTATCACGCTTTAGATCTAATGACCCAAGCACTCATGAGCAAAACAGAAAGCCCTGTGTTCCCTGGGCCGTGACCTATGTCACGCTATTTATCACTCGAGCAAGAGAAAGCAAGTTACTCGAGCAAAGCCACGATTTTAAAGTCCTGTAATGTATAAGTTAGCTTTCTTATTGAGGTAATAATATATTCTTTTTTTTCGGACGAACGCGGCAGTTTTTCGTTTTGAATACCTTCGTATTCATATGGTAAAAGGACAACGTTACGTCGCCCCACTTTGCAGTCTCTCTTTTGCACACATCGCATGAAACAAGCGCTATATAAAAACGAGTAAATAATACATAAATAAATAGATAAACAAATAAATAAATACCGCCGGTATAGTCGCCGGTTTCCTATGCCGAAGGTCGCGGGTTCGTTTCCCGCTAGGTACGAACTTATGAGACTCAGGTACGAGATTGTTCAAGTCACCGAGTTAGTTTTTTTCAGGAACTTCGCTTTCCTCCCTCCATACAATAATGGCATTAGATGCAGACAGTCTAAATGTTCAAAAAAGAAAAAAGAAAAAAGAAGAAATATTTCAAATACAATTTCTAATAGCGATCTCTCTGTCTTTATACCACGGGTTTGAATGATAGATGCGTTTGTGTGTGTGCATGTGACAGTGTGTAAGACATGCGAGCGTGTATGTTGGTACAGATCACGGCGCTTGCAGCCTGATTGGTCATTTGGGGAAAAGAACGTTTATAGCATCCATAATAATAACAACAACAACAACAATTAAAAAAAAAAAATAATAATAATAATAATATTGTTGTTGTTGTTGTTGTTATGTATTTCTTCAACAATATCACTGTGCCGTGACATAGAAGAGAGGCAAGCAGTCCGAGAATATACATGAAAACGCTGAGAAGTGTTGTCCATAAAGTCGTATTGAATATAGTAATACTAATGAACCGATTGTATGGGGAGTTGGTTTTTCAAATATGCACTACATTTTTTATGCCAGTTTTGCATCTAGGAAAAATTACACGCTGAACAGCCCCAATCAGACAATTGTCGTCCATGAAGGGGCAATTGACAAAGGCTTCACTGCTTGTTTTGCACACACTACTATAAGTACTACTACTACTACTACTATAAGTACTATTACTACTACTACTACTACTACTACTACTACTACTACTACTACTACTACTACTACTACTATTACTACTACAAGAAAGCGTTTTAAACTGAGACACATTCAACATTATCCTATTTTCCCAATCTGCACTTCTTGTAATATTATAATATTATATTATATAGTATTATAATAAAAACGCGCCAGTCTTTGTTAAATTAGACCAACCAAGAAAGCGAAAAAAAAAATGGTGGCATACAAATGCAGCCATACTCACAATCAACCGTTTGGTGTTCTCTCTCTCTCTCTCTTCCCTCTCTCACTCACTCACACAGACACACACACACACGCGCCCGCGTACCCCCCAACCCTAACCCCATACTCCCTCTTCCTCCAAAGTGAATGACCCGTCTTGCGGTATAATGAAAACGCGCCAGTCTTCTCGTACGTTAGTCCAGCCGAGAAAGTGGACTGACGGTGTCGTACTCAAGACTGACTTTGTCACGTCCCCTTGTCTCCATGGATCTGGCTACCTGTGTGATTTGGACTATACATAATGAAACCTGCCGCGTCGTTGTTCTTTTCGTAGACCACCTCTCCCATCTCCACCCTATACCCTAAGAGTATCTTCTTCTTCTTCTTCTTTTTCTTCTTCTTCTTCTTCTTCTTCTTCTTTTTCTTCTTCGCAATTGTTCTTTTGATAGACACATGCAGACTGCCCCCACCCCTTCACCCACTCCTCCCATCCACGTATCCTCTACTTTAAAATATCTTATTCTTTCGTCGTCGTCGATTGCATGCAGCTACTTTTAATTCCGGATTTTTCAGCCATATTCAGAGAGAGAGAGAGAGAGAGAGAGAGAGAGAGAGAGAGAGAGAGAGAGAGAGAGAGAGAGAGATGTTCACACACACACACACATACACACACACACACACTGACAATCACATTGGCAGACACATATAGCCAAACAGGTACATCAAAATCCACAACGTATCGCGATTACCAATCGCCAGACGAGCCATGCTTACAGACGGACAGGCAAACTTCGTTTCGCAAGTTCAAAATATACACCGGGTACGGCGGGTGCGAGCACATACGAATCCTAACAGACATACATATGCGTTTACAGACGGGGGAGACAGATAGCCAAACCAACTCAAAATACAACACCGAAGAATTCATTATAGACAAACGGAAAGACGGACAACAAACTCAGGGCAAAAGCAAGTTAAAAAATTAATGCACACAGGATGGGGAACATCAGAGACTTCCCAAAGAAAAATCTTCTGACCACATTGCAACCTGTGTTCATAACGCGCGCACACAAACACACTACCCCCCCCTCTCCACTCACTCACACGCACACACAACCGACGCAGCGAAAGCCTAGTTTAAAATCCGGATAGACAGACCGTCCTGCATTAGCATAAATGCTTGCATTCAGAACAACAGGTAGCTATACCCCAAGTTCCCACAGCAAGCCTTAAAATGACTCCCTTAAGCTGTGGATGACCCAGTTGGACGACATTAAACGACATTCTTTACAGCAGTAAAAACGGTACCACACGCAGAGAGCGAAGACTGTGTGCGAGTTAGCAAAGACACACCTGCCCCATGAAGCCATAACACCGTAATTCCAAAATTTCACATTTTTATAATGGCGCCAAATATTAAAAATATGAAGTTATTTGTAATAGTTTCTGAAATATTGATACAGGATATTTACATTTGAACGACCCTAGGAAAAGCAGGCAAAAGGCAGTTAAATTGACGAAAAGTAGCCAAAATACATTATTTCACACGACGTACTAATAGGAATGTTCTGTTCCTTGTGTGATATGGTCTGGGAAGTTTACTTCAACGTCGGATATGACGCAAAATAGCAACGTGTAGCGAAGATTAAATCTGGGAAACGTTCCCTTCAAACATGTCTCAATTCTAGGCTGCCTTTGATATGACTGATCATTTCCTCAGCAGTTTGTGTTATTTATATTTGCAATTTATAGTATGTCAGGGTCGTTGGGGTTTTTAATTTTATTAAGTCTTGCGATGTGTATATTTTGAATTTGTAATCATTATTTTTATTGTCATGTTACCTGACTATTCAATAATACATTTTAACCTATCCTATCCTGTCCCATAACCCGAAGGTCGTAGGGGCACCACAGATGATCGCTTAACCAGCATACTCCATCTTTCTCTGTCCTCAGCAGCCCTCATGGCTTCGCTCAGTGTCAAACCAGTCCATTCTCGAATGTTGTCCTCCCACCTCTTTTTCGGTCTCCCCCTTCTTCTACCTCCTTGCACTGTGCCTTGCAGAATGGTCTTTGCAAGGCCTGATGATCTGGTGACGTGGCCATACCATCGGAGTTTCCGTTTCTTCACCACTGTGAGCAGGTCATCGTGTTGTCCAATGGCTTGTGTGATGGTCTGTCGGACTTCAATGTTGGTGATGTGTTGGGTATAGGAAATGCACAGAAGTCTTCTGTAGCACCTCATCTCCATGCTTTGTATTCTTCGTTGGAGATCTGCTGTGAGGGTCCATGCTTCGCAAGCATATAGGAAGATGGAGATGACCAGAGAGCGCAGCAGTCTTACTTTGGAATGTAGACTGATGGTTCTGTCTTTCCAAATGGGCTTCAACCTTGTCAGGGCAGCAGTTGTTTGTGCGATCCTGGAGAGGACTTCCTGTCGAGACCCATTGTCTGACACAGTGGCTCCTAAATATTTGAAGCTGTGCACTGTGTTGAGGGATTGGCCTTGTACTTTGATGTCCGTGTTGATGCCATTGGTGTTGTTGGTCATCATTTTGGTCTTCTCTGCACTTATTTCCATTCCATAAGCTCTGGAGGTGGTGTCAAGCCTCTGTACAAGCTGTTCAAGTTCTTGTTCCTCTCCAGCCAATCCATCAATATCATCCGCAAAACGAAGATTGGAGATTGCTCTGCCCCCTATGCTGACTGTGCCTTCGTGATCTGCAAGAGCATCTGACATGATGCGCTCTAGGAAGATGTTGAAGAGTGTTGGAGAGAGTAGGCATCCTTGACGCACACCGATTGTTGTTCTGAACCAGTTCCCGATGACGCTGTTATGGAGGACTGCACTGGTAGCCTTGTCATACAGGCTTTTGATGACTTCTATAATTTTAGGGCTGATGTTGTACACTTTCATGGTTGCCCATAGAGCTGCATGCCAGACTCGGTCGAATGCCTTCTTGAAGTCTATGAACACATGATATAGATGTTGTTGGTGCTGTAGGTATTTCTCACAGATTATTCTGAGGTTGAAAATCTGTTCAGTGGTACTTCGCCCTGCCATGAATCCTGCTTGTTCTTCAGCTATGATTTGTTCAGCTTGTGGTTTCAACCTGTTGAGTATTATTTTCAGGAGGACCTTGCTGGGATGGCTGATGAGGCTGATGGTGCGGTAATTTTCACACTCCTGAAGGTTACCTTTTTTGGGAAGAGTGATGATAAGCGACTGGGTCCATGGTGTATGCCATTCCCCACTCTGCCAGATCTTGTTACAGATAATGGTGAGAGCATCAGTCATCGCTTCTCCTCCTGCTTGTAGCAGTTCCGCTGGTATGTTGTCCACTCCCGCTGACTTCCCTTTCTTCAGCGATTGCACTGCTGCCTCAACTTCTTCCCGGAGAATTGGGAGGATTTCTTCTTCTTCTCTGCTCTCGGGACATGCTAGAACTGATGGGTCTCCATTTGGTGTATGGTTGTAAAGGTCAGAGCAGTACTCTGTCCATCTGTCCAAGACTTCTTGTTCTTCTGTAAGGCAAATGCC
Organism: Oncomelania hupensis; assembly: GCA_036898135.1. Classification (NCBI taxonomy): domain Eukaryota; kingdom Metazoa; phylum Mollusca; class Gastropoda; order Littorinimorpha; family Pomatiopsidae; genus Oncomelania; species Oncomelania hupensis. Next base: position 13,752,420 of record CM072524.1, on the reverse strand, counting down.
AGACTTGCTTTGGATAGTGGAGACTTTGGGCTGTTTAACACTTGTCAGCCGCTTCACAGTCTGGTAGGCCTTCTTGCTGTTGTTCTTGTTCAGATTGTTCTCTATTTCCTGGCATTGATCTTCTATCCAGTTCTCCTTTGCTGTGCGCATGCCTTTTCGGATGTCATTGTTGACTTTTCGGTAGACATCAGCTCCCTGTGAGGTGTTCTTTTTCTTTTTTAACTCTCTTCGTTTATCACACAGATCCAAAAGTTCAGGTGTGATCCACGGCTTCTTCTTTGGTCGGTGCTTGCCAAGGATCTCAGTGGCGGCATCTGTTACAGCTGAGTTGAAGGTATTGGTCATGGTGTTGACATCTACTTCGCCTGCCCCCAAAATAAGCAGTGGTGCAAATTTCCCTCCAATTGTGGCCTGAAATATTTTTGCCACCTCCGGGTCTTGCAGTTTGTCCAGGTCGAACTTCAGCCTAGTGCACTTTGCTGTATTTACTCTCTTCAAATGGAGCCGGAAAGACATCATCACGAGATCGTGGTCACTTCCAATGTCTGCTCCTGGAAAAGTGCGTGTCCTGCCAATGTTGATGCTTGATCTGAAGCGTTTCTTGACCATGATGTAGTCGATCTGGTTGTGATGTTCCCCGCCGGGACTGTGCCATGTCCATCGTCTGGATTTTTTGTGGAGACCAAGCGTGTTTGCCAGTACCAGATTGTTGTATCTGGCAAACTCCAATAGCCTCAGACCCCTGTCATTTGTCTCGTTGTTGCAGTGGGGTCCGCATGTGTCTCCCCAGTTGTGGTGCGCATCTTGGCCAACCTTGGCATTCCAGTCGCCTTGCACTATGACTATGTCCTTCTTCGGCACTTGGTCAAGGACCGCCTGTATATTTTCATAAAAATCCTCCACTTCGCTGTCTTCATAGTCTGATGTTGGGGCATAGGCCTGGATGATGGTAATGTTGAAAGGGGTTGCTCTCAGACGGATGGTAATGAGTCTACTGGAGACTGGGCGGCAACCCATGACAGTGGCTAGAATGTTCTTGTGGACCAAGAATCCAACGCCGTGTTCGTGCCTGTCATCTCTACCGCTGAAATAGAGCTTGTGGCCTTTGTCAGTCGTTGTTTCACCTAGGCCTTTCCAGCGCAGTTCGCTGATACCTAGAACGTTCCATCGATAGTGGTCCAGCTCGTGGGCCAGTTCTTCTAATTTTCCTTCCGCAGTTAGGGTCCTGACATTCCAGGTTCCTATGACGATGTTGTTTCTCGTGCGGATCTTGCTAATTTGTCCATCAGTAGCATACTTTTCACCTCCGTCCTGGTGGCCAACGGAAGGCGCGGTCCTTGTGTAGCCGGGCGACGACCGATCCGGCATGGAATTAGTGGATAGCCTCATCATGTGTTGTGTCTTGGGCAAAAAAGACCTGGCAGGGCCCAATCCTCTCCAGGCTGTTGGCCACAGCCGAAATCCACGAATACAGTGTGGCTCGCCTTGGCCCTGAGCACGTGGTCGTTGAACCTGTAGTAACGTGAGGTTCCTCCGCCCTGGCCGGTGACTTCTGTGTAGAAGACTTTCGCCCAGTGATGCCGTGCTAACATCACCCCTGTTAGTCGCCTCTTACGACACGCCGGGAAACGTTGGGTCTATTCTATTTGCCCGAACCCACAGAGCTACATTTTAACAGTAATCATAATTATGATGGAAGACTAAGGAATAAATCGTACCTAAATTACGTTAGAAAGAATGGCAATCGCAGATGTACACCAACAGTATTAGATTTTGAAATGAGAAGAAAGACCTCGCATAGGGAAGCTCTGTTTACGTGTGATGTCACGCACAAAATCACTCCAGGCATAAACAGAGAATTAGCGCTAAGGAGGCAAAACAGTACGTGGTCCTTTACTGTGTGTTGTTAGCTTCTGTTTTATAATTCTCTGACATCACCGACGGGATTGTGCAGCAAGAACACAGTAATGTTTTTTTCTCTTCTTCTTCTTCCTTGTTTCAAACAGAAAGTGCTGGTGGCAGACTGTAGGTTGAAATAGAATTACACCGTTTAGTGGTTTATCCCACGGTATAATGTACGATATATAAGATAGCACTTTAAAAAAAAAACGCGTTTTCTCCAAAACTTCACTTCTGGACTTGCTGCGTTTTAGCTTCACAGGGCTGACGCATGATAAAATAATAGCTCTACAACTTTTTGGACTTGATAAATGGCCAAGAAACCCATTACTAAGCAGTAAGCGTCTTCTTTGTGCAGCGAGGCCTATAAATAGTGTACAGTACAGAACGTACATTCCAGCAACGGTAATCTATAACACATAGTATATGAATGAACATTGAAGTTTAACGTTTACACCCACCGTTGGCGATATGGCAGACGTAGATAACCATCCCAGGGAGGAGAGATTAGGGACCTAAATCAACACTGAACCATCAGAACAATCACACTGCTAATATGGACAGTGAAAATAGCCAACTTTTATCTTACCCACCACGGGATTCGAACCTGGGTTCATCGGTGTGGCAGGCGAACGCTCTACCACTGAGCTACGGCGGTGGGACATGTTGTGGACGTACCGCTCCATACATAGTAAATAGCAGAGAATACACTCTATCAACCTATAACACTTAGTTTATAGTAGAGAGTCAACTCTATCAACCTATTTTTTTAACACCACAGTTGCATTTACCCTATCGCACGGCACATCTTTTGCCAACAACCCACGTACATGTATACAATCCTATCTTATAGAATTAAGTGACAATTTTATTTGAAACCGTTCATATCGTTCTTAAAGAGCGCCTCTCCAGCTCAAGAACTGCTTAAGGCGCTGGACGATGCAGACTCTAAATAAAACCGCTAGAGGCGTCCACTTGCTGCCTCCCGGCGACTGCCGGAAGCATCCGTACGCCATTAGCTGCTTGACGCCCGGCGACGACCGGAAGCACCCGTACGCCATTAGCTGCTTGACGCCCGGCGACTGCCGGAAGCACCCGTACGCCATTAGCTGCTTGACGCCCGGCGACTGCTAGAAGCACCCGTACGCCATTAGCTGCTTGACGTCCGGCGACTGCCAGAAGCATCCGCACGCCATTAGCTGCTTGACGTCCGGCGACTGCCAGAAGCACCCGTACGCCATTAGCTGCTTGACGCCCGGCGACTGCTAGAAGCACCCGTACACCATTAGCTGCTTGACGCCCGGCGACTGCTAGAAGCACCCGTACGCCATTAGCTGCTTGACGCCCGGCGACTGCTAGAAGCACCCGTACGCCATTAGCTGCTTGACGCCCGACGACCCAACATTTAACAGAAGGAAAACGATACACGGGGAATATACAAGCAAAGCAGAACATTAGAGCAACAGACCTACATGTATGGCAAGCTACACAGTGTAATACTATTCTGACGCCTGCCAGCACAAATTACTGTCCGTTTCAGTTCACGTATATGACTTGTTTGACGATCTCGCCGGTCGTACACTTAGCAACAGTGTCACATATGATTTTGTGACATCCCTGGTAAATATTAGAGAGAGAGAGAGAGAGAGAGAGAGAGAGAGAGAGAGAGAGAGAGAGAATGCGTGTGTATACTACCGCTATATCGTGTGGACTTTGCTCCAGTACACACACATAGCTGTCAGTCCTCATTATGTAGCTTTCGTATGCAGCGCGTGTGTGTGTGATGTGTGTTTGTGTGATCTGTGTGTGTTTGTGCGTGGGTGTGTGTGTCAGTGTGTGTCAGTGTGTGTCTTTATTGTCTTATCACTTCGAGGGAAAAGGCATAGAAATAAATAAAAATAAAATCCAATTAGAGTGTAGCTATTAGTTGTCAAGAGCTCCTTTTTATGTTTACAGCTACAGATACAAATCTTTACTTGTCTTCGATCATTACAAGGAAACGTGTGTGCATCATGCACAGTTCACATGACTATAATCAGAAGCTAAACCACCAACACAAACACAGACCCTGGAGTGGTATTCAAGAAGCATTTACCCAGCGGATAAATCCGTACTGGGTTGGTATTCAGAAAGACCCGCTTGCAACCCTTCGATAGGTTATTTGTCTCAAGGTATTCACAACTTTCCGGCACCTCTCATAAAAACTCGTGGGTATCGCCATTATAAATTAAAACGAGGTTATATGAAACCAAGTTCCGGATTTGCTTGTTTTGCTTTTATCAAAGCTTGATGCGTGACTTTTAAATATGGCAAATTGCCGAAAACGACGATTGTTAGAGCCCGAAAATGAGTGGGATAAGTATAAAAACGGTGGAGGAAGTACATGCTCAGTGAAAGAATGCAAAAAACAATCGTAGAGGCCTGTATTTGTGGCGACTTCGGAGGTGCGTCGATCATCGACAGAAAGTGAAACAGGACCTGAAAACTCTTGTAGTTTTCCATAGCTTCGCCGTCGCAACCTTCACAAAACACGAAGTAACTGACTATGTTTATGCGAGCGTTGTGGCCAAGTGGGCTAAGGCGGGACTAACTTGCCTTGTCCACAAGCCAGAAACCAATGGCGCCTGACAGGTGTGGGTTCGAGCCAGCATCTGGGCGTTATGTTTTTCCTAATATTTTTCAAAAATTCACAAATAATGTTAGGTAGGTAGGGTTTAGGCGCGCCATTGGCGATAGAAAGGGATAATAAACTGCAGCAAAAAAAAAAAAATATGTGAGGGTACGATACAGGTGGCCAGTGACACATGTTATTATTCTTGAATATTTGGAAATAACTCACTAAAACACGCGGAGAAAAAAAACCGGAAGTATTTTTCATAGAAGGGATTCCCGTTGGTGCATAGGATAGCAGAAAAGTGTGAATAGACCTCGCGGTAGTTTTATCTTACCTCAGGGTTGGAGAAAACTGCCGGTAAACTTATCTCGATATTCAAAAAGGCCTACCTGACCCATGGTCCCTACCTCGAGCTAAATTTGACTCCTCCTCTATTACGCATGCGCTCTTCGATGACAACGCCACAACAGCTTTCTTAGCAGACGACGGATCACGCAAAGGAAAAAGCAACTTTTCCCATCAAACAAAACTCGTTTAATTAGAATTGAAAGAGGAAACCCAAAACATCTTACTTTCGTACTTCGCTTTGGTCATTAATCTACCATCAAAAAGAAAGTATTTTATGGCAATTTTACTGACACAAGGATAACTAGAGCTGGAAACCTAGTGCTAAACACGGTTGCAGTGAAGGAAGAAGTGACGATGCCGGTTCGCATGTTGCAACTTCTCTCCTACTTTATCCACAATTCGCACGATGTCGATTCTTTGAAATGTAAATTTACTATAATGTTCTACATTATCAGGTATATTTAGAGGATTTTATCTGTCCCGAAAGACGCTGTTCCGTTGTCTCCGATGCAAAGTCACTGCGAAAACAATTTCATTCGCCATTTTTACCTCGGCAAGGGTACGAGTTACCGGAGAGGGGGAGAGGGGAGGTGTAGCGTCGGTAAAATTATCGGCCGTTTGGCAGGGGGGTGGGGGGGGGGGTGGGGGGGGTGGGGGGCAGGGCAGTTACAACTTCTCTGAATACCAGATAAGTCCAAACCAGCGGAAGGTAAGGATTTTACCCCTCCTTATGGTAAGTTACTGGCAGGTATTGCCTTTTCTGAATACGGCCCCACTGTACGGAATTACCCACCGCTTGGAAGAGTTATCCACTGGGTAACTACATAGTGCTATTATATTAATCCTCAGGTCTACCCGGGCTCAAGCGTCTTTAGAGTTTGCCGTCAGTGTGACGAACGTTTACTTTATGGGTATAAAGTGGGTGGGAACCTTGGCACAGTACATACAAAGCGTACTCAAGTTCTCAAATGATAAACCACAGTAGTTGCTTCAAACTTGCCTTCAATCCGGATCATAACGCAGTTTAGAAACGACACATACATTCTCTGACATTGTTGTACGAAACGCACACTAACCCTGATCATATAGAAAAATACTGCTTGCACCTAAAAGGGGAAACTTTTTTGTTGTTTTTTCCAGTAAGGTACAGGCTTTTTTCCCAAATCCTCTTATACATATGGGACAGAGTCGTTATGGAGCGACTTCCATCACTCCAGGACCAGCTTTATGAGGATTATCCTATCTATATCTTCTCCTTCCGTCTCTTTGCCTTTTAGAGTGGACAGTTGTTACACCGCGCGGGGCTTGCTTAGTTAGGCCGAAGTTTGGAATGAATCGACCCATGTCCGGTTTAGTGGAGCGAAGCATTACACACTCACACACACAAACGCGCGCGCGCGCACGGACTCACTCACACACACGCGCGCGCACGGACTCACTCACACACGCGCGCGCGCCACTCACACGCCAGGAAATTGTGCGGTAGAGTAGTTATAGCGAGTATAAGTAAAAGTGAAATGATTAAGGGGTAACAGTAAAAAGAGTGAAGGATAAAAAAACCATACACACACATTAGGGTGGTATGCCAGTATGTCTACACAGGCAATCGTACTAACCCTAATCGCAAGTCAAGAGCCATGCCGTTGCACAATGCGCAAATTTGACCGATTCCGCGGCACTAAATGTGCTATGGATGCTAAGATGTAAGATCTCCAGTCTAATCTAACGAAAGTTTTTGGCGGCTTAAAACTGTTAGATGGTGTCGCCAAAGCTGGAATTATAGCGACAGATGGATATACACTGATTTTCTTTCAAGTCTTCAATAATAGCAATCTCCTTTGATCATCGCGCATTCAGTGAATAAGTATAACATCCGATATTATTATTATTATTATTATTATTATTATTATTATTATTATTATTATTATTATTATTATTATTATTATTATTATTATTAACCTAGTGATCAGAAGAGCCTACGTGAATGTGTGCACTTTTAATTCAGAGCATACAAAAATCACGGTCACCTTAACAGTGGGAACGTTGTCTTCAAAACTCTTAGTTACCATTAGTTTTGTTTAGTATGTTGTTATTTTTTAAATCGCACTCATCTTAGTAGAGAGTCAATATCTCATAATGATGCGATAGCTTTAAGTCAACACTTCAAAGGAGCGAGATAATATTCTTATGTCCTCAATGGACTGCTGCGATACTTAGTCCTGGATCAACAAATCTTTCAACACCACAATGATTTCAGAGGTAGTGTATTTGCTCTGTGTGTTCAAACTAATAGGGGTGGAATGTGTAGAACTAGTATAAGGTTACCGGGTAGCCGAAAGTGGTAAAGGGGTGCCTGGGATCCGTGTTTTGTGGCTAAACCGGGTGGGAGGACGACTCGACAAAAAGGAATGGCTGAGCTGGCGTGAAAGTGCGAACATTTCCACTGTGGACATTAATACAGGTAATCGGTGTTAATACAGGTAATTGGTATTAATACAAGTAATCGGAATTAATACAGGTAATCGGTATACCAAAGCATGGTTTTAGTGACTTGGCACTGCTTCTCGATTCCACTGGCGTCAGGTTTTTACTGAACTAGTGGGCTCTTTCCTGCCAACCCCGTCCCTTCCACCCCTGAAAGAGTTCAGTATGCTTGGTTTGGCATCTAAATCATACTGTTTATTTTACCCCGTAAGAAGAGTTCAGTATGCTTGGTTTGGTATATTTTACCCCGTAAGAAGAGTTCAGTATGCTTGGTTTGGCATCTAAATCATACTATTTATTTTACCCCGTAGAAGAGTTCGGTATGCTTGGTTTGGTATCTAAATCACACTATTTATTTTACCCCGTAAGAAGAGTTCAGTATGCATGGTTTGGCATCTAAATCATACTATTTATTTTACCCCGTAGAAGAGTTCGGTATGCTTGGTTTGGTATCTAAATCGTACTACATGTATTTATTTTACCCCGTAGAAGAGTTCAGTATGCTTGGTTTGGTATCTAAATCATACTATTTATTTTACCCCGTAAAAGAGTTCAGTATGCTTGGTTTGGCATCTAAATCATACTATTTATTTTACCCCGTAAGAAGAGTTCAGTATGCTTGGTTTGGTATATTTTACCCCGTAAGAAGAGTTCAGTATGCTTGGTTTGGCATCTAAATCACACTATTTATTTTACCCCGTAAGAAGAGTTCAGTATGCATGGTTTGGCATCTAAATCATACTATTTATTTTACCCCGTAGAAGAGTTCGGTATGCTTGGTTTGGTATCTAAATCGTACTACATGTATTTATTTTACCCCGTAGAAGAGTTCAGTATGCTTGGTTTGGTATCTAAATCATACTATTTATTTTACCCCGTAGAAGAGTTCAGTATGCATGGTTTGGCATCTAAATCATACTTTTTTTTTTACCCCGTAGAAGAGTTCAGTATGCTTGGTTTGACATCTAAATCATACTATTTATTTTACCACGTAGAAGAGTTAAGTATGCTTGGTTTCGCATCTAAATCATACTATTTATTTTACCACGTAGAAGAGTTCAGCATGCTTGGTTTGGTATCTAAATCATACTATTTATTTTACCACGTAGAAGAGTTAAGTATGCTTGGTTTGGCATCTAAATCATACTATTTATTTTACCACGTAGAAGAGTTCAGCATGCTTGGTTTGGTATCTAAATCATACTATTTATTTTACCCCGTAAGAAGAGTTTAGTATGCATGGTTTGGCATCTAAATCATACTATTTATTTTACCCCGTTAGAAGAGTTAAGTATGCTTGGTTTGGCATCTAAATCATACTATATATTTTACCTCGTAAGAAGAGTTTAGTATGCTTGGTTTGGCATCTAAATCATACTATTTATTTTACCCCGTAGAAGAGTTCGGTATGCTTGGTTTGGTATCTAAATCATACCATTTATTTTACCCCGTAAGAAGAGTTCAGTATGCTTGGTTTGGTATATTTTACCCCGTAAGAAGAGTTCAGTATGCTTGGTTTGGCATCTAAATCATACTATTTATTTTACCCCGTTAGAAGAGTTCAGTATGCTTGGTTTGGTATATTTTACCCCGTAAGAAGAGTTCAGTATGCTTGGTTTGGCATCTAAATCATACTATTTATTTTACCCCGTAAGAAGAATTCAGTACGCTTGGTTTGGCATCTAAATCATACTTCTTTTTTTCTCCGTAAAATTGGGGGTGAGCTGGGCGAGAGGGAGGAGAAGAGATAATTAAACAGAACGGGAATGCTATAATATTTAGGACGAGACATAACACCACAATACCAATGTAACTGTGTACAATTCTACAATTAGCACAAGTCCTGCATTTTAGTGGTCAGTAACGTAATGGGCTTCTGAAATTAGGCAAAGTTAACTATTTTATTCCATAATGTCTTAACGTACTTAACTTGTCTTATTGCTTTGTTTTCACTGGCTCAATCAGTCGGAGTGTCAGGTTTAAGTTGTGTCAGTGTATGTTATTGTGTTTATTCTGTTTGGATTTTTAATTGTATAAAGCCGTGTGTGTGAGTGTGTGTGTATGTGTTTGTGTGTGAAATTTTCTTAATTCTTTAAGAACTTATTTTTGTATACTTGTACTGCCAATGTGTACATGTACGAAATTTGTTATTTTTTGTTTTGGCTGCATAAATTGAATTTGTGCGCGTTTGTGTGTGTGCATGTGTTAGTTGTGTGTAGTTTAGTACCTATAGTTTTATTGTTCCATGTTTTGTTGTATTATACGGTCTCTTATTCTGCGAGTGCTTGTGTGAGAGTACGCGTGTGAGCGCTTTGAGCAAACTTTTTAGTTTGGAATTGCGCTTTATAAAATAAATTATTATTATTATTATTATTATTATTATTATTATTATTATTATTATTATTATTATACAACTATTTTTAATATCTTCCTCCTCTCTGTAACTCGTTTTTTCTTGGTATAGTATAGTATAGTATAGTATAGTATAGTATAGTATAGTATAGTATAGTATAGTATAGTATAGTATAGTATAGTATAGTGATGGATGGTCTCCAAAAGAAAACAAAAATCTGAACAAAGCAGTTTTCAAAAACAAAAAACAAATTTGGTATGCCAAGTTCCTTTCCATTTGTTTGAAATACCTTGACCCCAACACCACCCCCCAAAAAGAAGAAAAACCACCAAATAACAAAAATTAAAAACTTCTTCCCTATCATATCCTTATGTGTGCTCAATCCGGAGGTAAAGCGCCTACAAAATATGTTATCAGCATTATTATTATTCTTACATTATTACATCAGCGTTATTTTGGGCCTTGATTTCCTATTGAAGGCAGTGAATTGCGCAGTAGGGTAACTGTGCACAGCACGCCGACAATGCCAGGGATCCGGGATAAGATCACGATGATATTGTCACGAGATAAGATAACCTGGAGACTAAAGTAAACAACATATCGCGTGTTTAAAAGAGAGGCAGGGCTGTTGGGTGGCGGTTAGTTGGGAGGGGACCATACGGATTCTTTTTTTTTTTTTTTATTTAAAGACCATTTTACAGGACAAAAGTATGAAAAAACAAACGTCAAACCCAGAAAATAAAAAACGCGAATCAAAAATTCAAAAAAACAAACTAAATAAATAAATAAATAAATAAATAAATAAATAATAGTGATTGTGATAATCAAAACCAATCAAGTCAAATCAAAACATTCTTTATTCCGCAAAAATGAAATTTGATGGGTCTCTGATACACACAAACACACACCCACACACACCCTTTCACTCACACTTGTAAGAACAAAAAATACATTTACATCCATCTATTCATAATAGCATTTAAAAAAACACCTAACACGTCCATCCATTATGTTTACAACACAATCTTCATAACCCGCTTGACCATATAATGCTGTACAATTACGTTCATTCATCATTCATTCTGCTTTCAACTATAGAGGTCATACCTACAACTACCTTGCTCAGTGGGGTCTATACCTCTTCCAATCCTCACTGTCTGTCTGTTAGTATGTCTCTGTTTCTGTGTGTGTCTCTCTCTCTCTGTCTCTCTATTTCTGTCTCTCTCTAGGTAGCTTTTGTCCTTCAGCATTAGGCATGTGATAAGCGAGCGATAGGCCACTGTGCGGTATTAAATTATGTGGCAAACCGGTGCTGTCCGATGCACGCCATTAGTCACAGAAGTGTCTGCACAGCGCTTCTTCGCATTAATGTTGACTTCACGCCATGCCCTGAATAGGCATTTGCCACACTTATAACCGTTTTATGCTTGGCTTCTTCTTCTGCTTTAAATCGCCCACCTTCTCCTTCCTCCTCCATCATCACTCCTCTGACTGGCTGGCTTTCTGTCTGCCTGTCACACACACAAATACATACACACACAGGCGCGCGCGCACCCACATACACACACGCACTCTCTCTAGTTCCCCTATCATAGCATAACCTTTGTGGTCATTGGGTTTAATGTTATCCCATCGGCATTTGTTACTGTTCAAAGTACTGGTCCATTATTTTTTTTATTTTTTTTTGCATGGTCGGAAATAACTTTCCCAATGTAATCCTTTGGAAGAATAAAATTTCTTATGATTCATCTCTCTCTCTCTCTCCAACCCTCCCCCTTTCCACTCCTCTCACTCTCCTTCTCTGCCTCTCCTACTGCTCACAAACGCTAACCAAATACAGCCAACATTCCAACAACAAGCTCACACATTGATTGTTCATGATCCACGGACACAAAATCCAAAGTTACACTTATACCAAAGCTACACTTACACCACAGCTACACTTACACAACATTTACAACACACAAAATTTACAACACTTACACAAAATTTACACTTACACCAAAGCTACACTTACATAGTCCACACGTATGCTACACAAATTAACGTGCATTTTGCGACTAAAACACAGCAACAACAAAACAACAATTTCTGACACGGCACCGTCAGCATGCATGTCTTGGTGAGTTTGATTGAAACATAACGGCACGCAAAACTGGAAGCAGCACAAAGGCTGTTCTGAAAATTTTATTAGGAAAGATCCTTGAAATAATTATGACTGTCAATTTGTGACAATTAAATATTGCCCGGCGTTTAAAGAGTCATTTTATTTCTGTGTGTGTGCGCGCGCGCGTGCGTGTGCGTGTGTGTGTATGCATGCGTGCGTGCGTGTCCGTGTGTGTGTGTGTGCGTGTGTGTGTGGTGTGAAAACAGGGAAGAGGAGGTGTGGGTGAAGGATCGACAAGGCGAATTACATATATTCTCGAAACACTGCTCCGACTTTCTTGTTCTGCCCCGGATGCAAACAGGACGCATAATCTTAAACACGACCACGATCATGACTACGGCCATAACCTAATCTAATCAGCCGATCTTCAACCCACAAGGATGCCCAAAACAAAGCTATTGCTTAAACGCAGTTTGACTGACCTGGTAAACTCTACAACACGCTCATAGACCGCGTGTGTTAAGTGCATAACTTCTTGGTTGATAGCTGATAACATGTTCAAAACAAACGCCTCTAAACCTCCGATAAACCTGGCTTTTCTAACATGCGACAACCGCTACACGCTATGCGTAAAGACCGAAACACTCGTATCAACGAGCGAGTGTGATCAGCCTTCCTTCAGCATTGACGCGTATCCGGCTGTCTCGGAAAACAGAATCGACCTTTTTTTTTTCCCTTCGACTGGCCCATTTCAACGTCACTGAAAATGCGGATCAACGCATCTAAACATCATTTCTTCCAAGCTGAGAGACGCGCTAAACACTCGATCGTGTGACGCTTGTGGTTCAACTCTAATTCTTTAAGTGCAAAACTCGTTGACAGATAACGAGAATTTGGAACAAAGGGATATCCGCGTGAGATACCAGAGCGGACGTTCTAAATGACTACTTAACTTTGGAATTGCTCAAGTGTTTGGTATCACCACAAGTTTCCTTATCACTATCAGTTTCATTCCTCTATTTGTGTCGCTCTGTCTATCCCGTACACCTTTCGACCTACAATTTCTAGTTCTAGGTAAATGTTTTTAAAAAAAATCATATTTTATCGGCGGAAAGTAGATATGATTATGAGTAGATTCCCAAATAGGAGTATGTTCCAAATGGGCTACCGGATCTTATTTACACTTCCTTACTTATAATAGTGCAGTGCACAAAGCAACCCAAATTTCAAACGCTTTGGTAACAAGCTGCGTCCCAAAAGCTTTAATATATATTACTTATTATATGTTATTTGTAGTAGAAATTAACATTTTTAAATTAATATGGAATTTCTTTAAAATAATCATTTATTTCAATCTTGTTTAGCTATTTTCCAGCTCAAGATCTGCTCAAGGCGCTGGTCGATGCAGGATCTAACTCAAGCCGCCCGAGGCGCCCACCTGCAATCCTTGGGCGCATAGTCTGACGCCCAGACGACTGAGCACAATTCTGGGTGACCGGGGATGGGGAGAACGGACCTAGTGCGTGCTGGGTGTATTTGTGTCGCCGGTACTCACCCGTCTAGGACATGAGCGTCAGGATCTTTAAAGTCCATGCGATGGAATGCGTGCGCGCACAGACTAGACCTCGGTTTATACTCTCATCTGAAGGACTGTTTGTGTAATATCAACACAGGAGGTATACATTAATCATGCAGAAGTCTAAAGGCAACAAGTCTAGGTCTAATGTGCAATACGAAATCAGTATTTGCGATGTTTGAGTCCTGCACGAACATGACGATATTGGAAATGCAAACTAAAACTGAAATAACCTTAAAAAGAATATTGGCAAGCATGGAAACTCCCGAACCCCTGAAGAAGAAAAAAACAGTGACAGGAAACGCCTGTATTTTCCTCCTTCCATTTAAAATCCGATTAGATGCCAAGTTGTCACGAAGGAGTTAACAAGGTCAGGGGAGCCTGATGAAAACCGTTCATTGTTCCAGTGTTTCTGAGTTATGGGTGGCCTCATTCTTGCGAAACATAATGAAGCCCCGGGGGTGGGAAAGAGGCGAAGAAGGGTAGGTTATGCACTGGTAGGAAGGGTAAGCTAAGAGGGGTGAGGGGTGGAAACGTAGGAGGGGAGGGATTGGCACGACGACTCATGTGATACAGCACCAGACTCGATCGCAGGTTCGATTCTTGACTATTGAAACTGCCGTAACTGGCCATTTTAATACGGCAGTTTCGACGTGATGTTAAAAAGGTAAAGGTAAAGGTAGTCCCATAGCCTTGTGGCCGTAGGGGAGCGTGATGTTGGAGATCACACTTATCTTGGGCCAGCGTAATGAGGGTGATGCCCAACTCTCTCCCTCGCTGCTTTACCTTCCCCACCCTCAAGAGAGTAGGTACTCAATCACAGTTGAGTCAACTGGGGGCGTTGTTGTTTGTCGCTTCACACCTTAGCGGTCACCCATCCAAGTGCTAACCGCACCGGACGGTGCTTCACTTTCGACACAGTAGCGAGTGCTCCAACCACTGCACTATCCGACACCCCATGACGTGATGTTAGTGCCAAGTTTTCTCTCAAAATCTCTCTGCCAGAGAATGTCTTGGGAAGCAAAGTTAATTTCTAATTAGACATTCTGAATCACATGAGGACGCGCGACCATACTCCACGCAGAATGTCCAAACTGCATCGTCGCTTTATTGTCAAGTGCATATACATAACGTTCTTCAGAATTCCTTTACAATATTGTCCCTTCATGACAACCACAGCGGACAGCCCGAAATGACGAAAACGGTCTTCGATAGCAACCCTCATTTCTCCTCCAACAGCCCGACAGCTGAGGAACTACAGATTATTGTCGTTTTGCATGCCAATACTCGCTTTGTCGCATATTCATTGTGGCCACAGACAACAGTTGTTGCAGAAAATAAACTAATAACTCGGTGCTCCCAAATAAGAATTCATGTCAAAGCTGACAGTATCACACTGCCTGATACTTAAAGGGAAGTTGAAAATCATTGTGGAATACTTTCCTCCACTCTATATGGGAGGACCACTGTCCGTTGAGAATAAAATGTGATATAGCTGTTTCTGGACCTTTTGAAAGCCTTCATCAGACACACGCTAGGTCACTCTTCTAAAGTGGTGGAGGAGGAAGGACGATCACCACGTCGCCACCCTGGCAATAATGATTATCATCATCATATCAAAGATGAGATCCTGCGGATCTCTTTTCTTTTTGTGTAACGTGTATTGATGGCTCGAGTCCAGCATCCAATAAACACTGTGCAGAAGTAGTTGTAGGAAATCTGCATACAGAGAAATGGCTCTAAATCTTCGTTCCAATTTAAACGAAAGAAGACGTTTCCTCGTAAAATAAGGCAAGACGAGTTGCCCCACTTTGTTGCGTAGTTTCTGTTTCTGTAGGTTGAATAAGAAGGTACTGACTGAATGGACTCGTACTGTTGCTTTCTGTTGTTATTTTTCTGTGGTTTTGTTATTACATTCTGACACCCGCTGCGAAGGTATTTCACGCGCCGTATTCTTTTGCACGCAAAGCAAAGGACTTGAAAAGTTAATCTCCTCTTAGGGTAAATCTCATCCCCGCCCCATCATAAATTTACCCCATGCTATACTCCTATCCCGGCAACCGACAATGGCATGATAGTAGACAAAACTAACTGTTCTTCTTCTCAGTCAAGTATTCCTCTAACCGATCACTGTACTGCGGTGGTTTTCCGAGCTGTGTGCAACACTGAACGAAAAAAGAGACTAATAATTATGGTAGTATGAAACATCGTCTCTTGCTCTTTTTTGACTATGTAAACTTGAACACCACCTTCAACTCAGCTGTGACAGATGCCGCCAATGAGATCCTTGGCAAGCACCGCCCAAAGAAAAAGTCGTGGATTACACCTGAACTTTTGGATCTGTGTGATAAACGAAGAGAGATTTTTAAAAAAGTACGCATAATAATTATGACACTATTTCTTGAAACAGATTGCACGATTCCACTAGCATCGAAAGTAACCTCAATTACTTTATGTACCGCCATCATTTGCTAGATGACCTTGTCTTGTCATTGTGTGCACCTAGCAGAGACATACGACCACTTCCTCCTTTTCTGTCCTATGTTTAACAATGCGCGTGCCCAAACAATTGACCAACTGGACCCAAGCCTTTAAAACCGTCGGCATTTACTGTTTGCTAATGAACACTATCTCCCTACAAAAAATAAAATAAAAATAAATAAAAAAAATAAAAAAAGAAAACGCTTGTCTTTTCAGCAAATCACGCATT
Organism: Oncomelania hupensis; assembly: GCA_036898135.1. Lineage (NCBI taxonomy): Eukaryota > Metazoa > Mollusca > Gastropoda > Littorinimorpha > Pomatiopsidae > Oncomelania > Oncomelania hupensis. The sequence goes on along the minus strand of CM072524.1, from coordinate 13,736,329 downwards.
GCTCTCAAATTGTGGCAACTTTGGCAAACAATGATGTCATGTTGTTAAACAACATCTGATTGGGCTCCCTGAGGCCCTTATCATGCTCGTTTATACCAATCCCCCGTTCAGCTTCCTTCTCACTATTATTTATAGTCCACTTCTCACACTCTTACATGCTCACGTCCTAAGCGTTGTGTGTTATACGTCGAGACGTTCCGCCTTAAATGCGATCTTAGCGCCAGCATTCTTTCTCCGTTACATTAAAACATGATACATCGTGCGCATGTATATAAATTATGCAGCTAGCACCTGCGTACCTGACATTTCATTTTAAGGAGTATATGTATTGTAATGTCTTCTTTTTGTCACGCTCCAGCAACTTTATAGTTTATTCATCTGCTGGGTTAAGTTGTTGACATGTAGGCCTACCTGCATGTTTCTGAAAGCAAGCTTCAAAACACAATTACTTGCACTGTAGAGTAAAAATTTATAGAACGCTTTCGAATTCCATGCACGTGCTTCATGGAATTTATTGCAATGACTGGGTGTTGTTGGATGGTTTTGCTGGGGCGAATAGTGAAAGATTGTCATATCGGTCATTTATGCTGTTGACATTTTCGGAGAAAAGAAACATGCTAACACTGAAAATGATTAAATATGAAGGATGTTTGTTAATTTATTTCCTAGTGACAATGAGTTTACTAAGGATAAAAAAAAACCTGTTTTGCACATCATATAATGGGTAATCGTTACTCAAACTGTCCGCTTAACTTTGATTTGTGTGTAAACAAACAATTGTGCCTATTATAGACATTTTTGCAACGGTCCTATTTTTAGCATCAACTTTGATGCTATTAATAGGCACATAAACAAAAGAATTTAGATAGAGAAAATGAGAGAGAGCAAGTTTAAAAAATGTTAATAGATAAATAAAAGTGTTAACTAAATTCATTACATTATGTAACTAATGCAGTAAATTCCACTGTTCACGGCCTGTATACAAGATGTACAGTGTTGCTTGCGCTTATTAGTCCGGCCGTATAGCCCAGTTGGTAACAGAAAGGTCCCTGGTTCGAATCCGGGATTGGTCAACATGTGACCAAATTATTTTCCTCTTACCATCAACTGGTGTCGGAATAATGTGCCAGTAGCCGCCTTTACGTTCCGGTGTCGTGCGACTACAATCTACAATTAACCTTAACCTTTAACGCCTATTAAGGATTGTGCCCTAGATGTTATTTCTACTGGCGTCCAGTTTCCTATGGACAGAGACTCCATAATCATAATGTTTTACACACACTTTCTTGTCTCTAATCATTGGACTACAATTGTTGTTATTATTATTTTTTTACATTACTGTAACACACCCTTTAAAACTCCTATTATTACACACGAGTTCACTCCCTACCATTAGTGGCTAATACAACCGGGATGTTGCCCTTTACGACCCGAGAAGCCAGTTGATTGAACAGTTCATTCACAAGTTTTCATTAAGCCGCTTTAAGCCTTGCCAAGAAACCCGGCTGGCGGGAACCCCTATTCAACACTCACATGGGGTAATGTTGGTGGGGAGGGGATAGGGAGAAGTCGGAGGGAATGGGGGCGGGGGGAGATAAGGGGTGAAAGAGAAGAGCGAAAGAAATAAGTTATTTCTTCCTCACAAACTCAGCATCATCTACATACATACAATGTGGCGGGGTTTACATAGGAAAACAACCACCCACTATTACTTAATGCACCTATTCACTGCTTTCACGGTTTCATCGGACTTCGAAAAAAATGCGTGTGTTGGATTTACTTGTACTGCCCTGGCACAAAATAGACGATGAGTAACGAGCTTGACATGGCAATAAATACACCACAATCTTTGCTTTGTGTGTGCGCGCTTGCTTTCTGGGATAAAATTATACTGTATGTTTAAGAAACCAGTTCATCTAGCGTGCTCACACTATGTTAGGCCGATTTTTAAAAATACGTATAGTCACTTGCTACACGTGTTTATCAATAGTCGATTCAGCCCCGATGCATGAATCTTGATATGTGTAACTCGAACGTTTTTTCCACGCAGCCTGTTCACTCAGCAACAAGGCAAGAGTCGTCCTATAAAGTTTCCCAACTGTATTCATCAAACATCAATAACTGCATACAAGATCGCTTTTCCTAAAATCACTTCAAAAATAACTTTTCGCAAGTGAACTGAACATTTGAGGTTTTACGACTACACCCACCATTGGCGATATGGCAGACGGGGATAACCATCCCAGGGAACAAGAGTTAGGGACCTAAATCAACACTGAACCACCAGAGCAATCATACTGCTAAAATAGTGAAAAATTGCCATTTTTTATTTCGCCCACCAGGGATTCGAACCTGGATCATCCGGGTGCCAGTCGAACGCTCTACACTTGAGCTACGGCGGTGGGACATTTTCGCAAGCATAGTCTTTCTACAATCCAGTTAAACGTCGAACATTCCACTATGACGCTAGAACATCCAATCAAAATAAACTCGGAACTATGCACTGTTTTACGTTCCTCAGTTTAGAAGATCTGCCTAGCTATTACCGAACTTTCGATCAAACAAATAACTCCAGAAATTTCTCCTCGAAACTACAACAACATTAATCGACGAAAATTATCAACATTATACAAAGCTTTTTATAGCAACAGCGCAGAATCAAATCAAAGGTAAATACACGCTATTATCGCATGCCTTGCTAAATAAAATGATCGAACTATCGCGCGCACCTCAATCGTAACAACAGTAGTGTGATCCTTCACATAATTGACGTGCATATTATAAATATAATTATGTTGGAGTTGTTTTTTCTGGCCTATGCATCGCGTTTACTTAGAATTCGATTTATCAAAATAATTTGATGAATACTTTACATTCTGGCTTCTTCATTGCAATAAACGTTTAATGTTGTGGATTTTGTGGTGTTGTTGTTGTGCATGTTTTTTTGTGGGAGTTTGTGGGTGGGTGGGTTAGGTGATCCAAGGCTTCAAACCATTGTCCCACCATGTACCACATTGTTAATTCCCCCGCACTATCTCAGGCTATCATCAATTCAACAGCTCCTGTAGTACATAAGACACAGATGGTCCACAAGATTGACCGTCACCACTCCACATTAAAATCCTACATCAAAATCACTATCCAAAAAATTATTCTCAGTCCATTTTATCCGTCCGAACTCTTGTTTGTACATCACTTACTATTTACTCCACCGTTTGCCTATTAGTCAGTCCCTTTAAAAATGGGGCATTACAAGCTGAAAGCAGATCCTAGATCGCAAAGCGGTAAACAGCGTACTTATGTATATAAGGGTGGGAACAACAAGTTGTGTCTCTCAAGTCTCCTATATGCTTCTAGTGTCCGGAGACGTTAATCTACTTAACCAACCAACCAACGTTGTGTCTCTGGCGAAACGAATCCGATCAAACGGTTTATTGTCAAACCTCCTAAGAACGAACCTTTAATCTTTAATTCGATCGAAACGATATAGGTCTATAATAGGCGAAAGTTCCAATAAGAAAACAGAATAGGTCGATATCAATGTCTACACCATTATAGGACTGTATTTTTCCATTTAAATGAAGATAATAATAATAATAATAATAATAATAATAATAATAATAATAATAATAATAATAATAATAATAATAATAATAATAATAAGTTCGGCGCTCTTACTCACTAGAGCTCATGGCGCTTTACAAAAAAATAAAATCAGTACAACTTATTATTATTAATATAATTATTAATAGTAGTATTATTAGTAGAATTATTATTATAAATATTAATTTCCTATTACCATCAACTGGTGTCAGAATAATGTGCCAATAGCCGCCTTTACGTTCCGGTGTCGTGCAAATACAATCTATTTAATTATTTAATTTAAATTTTAATTTAATTAAATTAATTAATTAAATTAAAATTTAATTTAATTTATAAAATAATCTTATTAGTATTATTATTAATATAATTATTAATCAGTACAGCTTATGTTAATCTGATGAATGAAAATTGATACAACAACAAAAGAAAATAAAATAAATAAAAATTATATAAATAAATACATTAATAAATAATTAACGCTAAAATAAAGATTTCGAATAAGGTCAGATAATAAATCCATCTCAGTGTCTGCTTCTCTTTCTATCTCCCGGGGTCCAATTGGACCCTGTACAAAACTTTCCTAGGCCCCCACGGGGTCCAATTGGACCCCTGGTGTACCTGTTTTGGCTTGGGTGGTTGCTAACGGGATGCTTATCTCCCCTGCGGAAGTAGCATATTATCTCCCCTGCGGAAGTAGCTTATTTGACATTTGTCAGCCGTTTTCACTGTACAAAGTGTGTTTTAGGTGTGATTAAAAAGTGAAAAACGAAGAATGAACGCGAGTGATTTTCAATGACAGTGTGAGAGACAAGGTTTGTATGGCTAGTGACAGTGAAAATGAAGTAGAGAGTGATAATACTTTGGAATAACATTGCTCATGGATATTACATCATGGAAAACAGGTACTAGGAGTAGGACTTGTATTTTTTTATTGTGCAAAGTTGTGTTTGTGCCTGTCCAGTAATATGTGTGGGTTTTTTTTCTTTTTCATTTTCACTGCATTACCATTTATTCTCACATGTACATTCACACTTGTAACAAGTTGCAAATTAACCAGAATTTATTCATCTTTATTATGCAAAAAACAGTGTTAAAATCAAATAAAAACTACATGAGATATGAATTTTTATGCGCGACTACCCGTTTACAGCCACAAAATGGCAAAAATACTTGGGCCGCAGGGCATGTTCACTCGAAAATCGCCTGGTATGGAATGAGTTAATCTTCTTCTTCTTTTTCTTTTTCAGCAACACTGGAGAAATGTAAATTTACAGTTAGACAAGGGGAAGGGAGCAGGAAAAGCGCTATATAAGAATGATTAAATAATAACTAATTAAATAAACTGGTAATTGTGCCATATAAAAAAAAACAAGTACATTAACAACAACAAAAACAACGCCTAAAATCTAACCTAAAAACACCCCTAACTATTAGATTTTAAAAAAATCTATAGCTGTTCAAATCAGCACAGACGCTAATGGTTTTTTTTTTTTTTTAAGTGTGCATGCCGTGTATAAAACGACCACTTTATTAAAGTTTCTTTGTTCACAAGCTACTCAAACTATGTTTGTTCAAGTACAAACAATGCCTTGACTGATTTCTTAGTTCACGGCCGCACAGACCGCAAAGGTATAAGTGATTTTTGAGGGACGGGCTACGCGGACTCTTAAGAGGCAGTATGTTTACCTATACTAGGTCTATCTTCACATTTCTCCATGTACTCTTGTACCACGATGGAGAACTTGCCCTCCAACTCCACCAAAGTGGATGTGTTTCGATGTGAGAAAAAAAAAACAGCCAAGATAGAGCAAAGTCTAAAAAACGGTAATATAATCTAGGTGACTAAACCTAACCTCCTTATTAAAAAAATTTTAAAAAGAATACTCCCTGCTTTCCCCCACCCACCACAAACTTTTTTTAAAAATTAAATCAGAATAAATAAATAACCCTTTGCTTGACAATCCGGGCACAAAATTAGGCATTATCCCTAAATAAACCGAAAGTAGGTTGCTTCCCCTGAAATGCGGTTACACAATACATGTTGACAGCATAAACCGAAAGTAGGTCAATGAGAGTTGCTTCCCCTGAAAAGCAGTACAAAATACATGTTGACAGCTATTTAGGAAGTACTCCTATTTAAATTTAGTATGAAACTGCGCATGGAGCCTAGTCTTGACCGCTTGGTCAACATTATTATTAAATACTCATTATAACTCCTTATTACGAATCCTTGACTGAGCATTGAGGTTTAACGTCTACACCCATCATTGGCGATGTGGCAGACGTGGATAACGAGCCCAGGGAACAACGCTGAACCACCAGAGCAATCGTACTGCTAAAATGGTCAGTGAAAAATGGCCTCTTTTATCTTGCCCATCACAGGATTCGAACCTGGGTCATCGGTGCACCTGGCGAACGCTCTACCACTTGAGTTTCGGCGATGGGACTACAAATCATTATAAACAGTCAACTCCAGTGAGATAAAAATCCCCACGCCTCTACTCCTCTAATCAGATTTGAACCAGGATCGCTTGCCAGGAGCACAAGTCGACCGGCGGGTCAAATCTTCTACCTTAGACTGCTGGCACAGACCCGTTAATTGCAAATGCATTCATACACAGACTGCCGCAATAGATCATGGCTATCAACATGATGGCAAGCCGTAAAATATATTTCCAGACACAATTTACAAACACAGCTGACAATCAGGACAATATCTATATTATTATTATTATTATTATTATTATTATTATTATTATTATTATTATTATTATTATTATTATTATTATTATTATTATTATTATCATAAAAATTTGGAAAGGGGTAGGATTTTGGAGAGGGAGGCGAGGGAGGGGGGCGCCGAGTATATAAGACTCACATTGCTACGCATGTGAGTGTTGGAGGGGCCGGGTAGCTCAGTTGGTAAGAGCGTCTTGCTAGTAACCGAAAGGTCGCTGGTTCGAATCCCGGATTGGTCAACGTGTGATCATATTATTTTCCCCTTTACCAACAACTGGCCCGCTGGTGTCAGTATAAATCGGTCCAGTAGTCACCTATATGCGAAAGTGTCGTGTGACTATAATCTACAAACAAACAAGCATGTGAGTGTTCCGAGGGGCCGGGTAGCTCAGTTGGTAAGAGCGTCTTGCTAGTAACCGAAAGGTCGCTGGTTCGAATCCCGGATTGGTCAACGTGTGATCATATTATTTTCCCCTTTACCAACAACTGGCCCGCTGGTGTCAGTATAAATCGGTCCAGTAGTCACCTATATGCGAAAGTGTCGTGTGACTATAATCTACATACAAACAAACAAGCATGTGAGTCACAAATCATCAAAATTGAGCACATACAATGCCACTGGAGGTTAGCCACTAACTTATATGTAGGTAATGTTTCTATGAAGATTGGTCAAAATCTGTCCAGCGGTTCTTGAGAACCGACCGACAGACAGCCGACATTTGGTTCGTTTTTATTCCCGACTATTTCAAATTATTTCAAAAAAGTCTGGAATTACAAAAAAGACATATTTTGAATCACTGTCAAATACTGTGATTGACGACACACATATACAGAGGATTCTTTAAACGATTTAATGGAGATAATGAACATTTCCGTAGAAATAACAACCTAGTGCTAAAAAAGAAATGCCCCGTGGCTTCGCGGTAGAGTACAGAGTTGCATAACAAAAGAATCCATTAAACCTCTTCACGCGCTGTTCACAACGAAAGCTGTTTAAAAGCGTTTGCTTCTTTTGTAACAAAGACTGCATTTGTTGTCCTTCAATCCCCCAACTCCAACCCCAAAACCACACTCCCACTTTCGTTCCTTCTCCCTCTAGCACACACACACACACCCACACACACACACACACATACACACACACACACACATACACACAATCGCGCGCACGCTCGCACACATAGTAACAACACAGACTATGAGATGCAATCTATACAGCAATTTTTCTGACTATGGCATTGGCATTGGAGAATCCTAAATTAATCGTGAGGCCTCGTACAGATAATATATTTTAATTCCTGCGTTGGCTAGGCAAATTTTACTATGGACGTGGCCACATATGGCTTACGGTTTACGGCTTATGCATTGGGTTATGAGATTTTTCACTGACCGGAATTTCGACGGAAGGCCTCACCTTATGAGTTTAGTAGAACTTCGGCTTACATTTTACGGCTTATGCAAGGGTTCGGAGGTAGTGGCGCCATGTTTGTCACGGCCCGATTCGAATTTATAAACGTGTGCCACATTGGCATGTAGCACCCGGCCACACTTGGTTGCGCTTATGACTTCATTATGTATTTCATTGCGTACTGTTAACGTAAAATTTCAGAAGGATAGTCCATGTTTGATTTTTACTGCAAGAAACGATGCACAGCTTCAAATATTTAGGAGCAATTGTATCGGACAATGGGTCCCGACAGGAAGTCCTCTCCAGGATAGCACAAACAACTTCTGCCCTGACACAGTTATAGCCCATTTGGAAAGACTGGACCATCAGTCTACGCTCCAAGGTAAGGTTGCTGCGCTCCCGTGTCATCTCCATCTTCCTAAACTCTTGTGAAACATGGACCCTCACAGCAGATCTACAACGAAGCATGGGTGAGGTGCTACGAAAGACTTCTGGGCTTTTTTAATATCCAGCACATCACCAACGACCAAGTCCGACAGACAATCACACAACCCATTGGACAACACGATGACATGCTCATAATAGTAAAGAAACGGAAACTCCGATGATATGACCACGTCACCAGAGCATTGGGCCTTGCAAAGACCATCCTGCAAGGCACTGTGTAAGGAAGCAGAAGAGGGAGACCGAAAAAGAGGTGGGAGGACAAAATTCGAGAATGGACTGGCTTGACACTGAGCGAAGGCATGAGGGTTGTGAGGACAGAGAAAGATGCAGTACGCTGGTTAAACGATCAGCTGTGGAGCCCCAAAGACCGTCGATAGGAATTACGAATTACGATGACCAATCAGAAGTGAGAGTGTGACGTCAAGAGTTTAGAGGTCAACCTAACCTCCTCCCTTGCAGGTTGTCTGCCTTGACTAGCTTAAGGCAATTGAATTCACTTGTTGTGTGTCGATCTTAGTAGTTTAATATAATAGTCAAATCGTGAAAAACATACATTACATCGTCATGAAAAAGTGTATTGTTCTAATGAAATTGCACAGCTAAACACGTTTATAAATTCTAATCCGGGCGTGACAAACATGGCGCTACTACCCAAGGCATAAGCCATAAAACGTAAGCCAACGTGGCCCCTAAACTCATAAGATGTGGCCACCCGTCAAATTTCCGGTCAGTGAAAAATCCCATAACTCAATGCATTTACGGCATAAGCCGTAAAACGTAAGCCGATGTGTCACATACTTATGCGAGCTACACAGTTTCTAAATAATGTGGGGCCTCGCTTAAAATTTCCCAAGAAGCAGAAGGAGAAGATCAAACAACAACAACAATCGAACGAACGACCGACTGAACGAACGAAAATAAAACAACAAAAAAAAAAAAAAAACAGAAACAAAGAAAGAAAAAAAGAAAGAAAAGAAGGAAGAAGAACAAGAAGAACAAGAACAAGAAGAACAAGAACAAGAAGAAAGGTCAACTCACTTTTGACGACGGCCTCGGTGTACTCTAGATTAGCCAGAGTGATGGGCATGATGCTGGAATTAAGCTTGAACGCGCCATTGTATCCAGTATTCAGCAAGAAAATCTTGGTATCCGCCACGTGGACCTGGTTCTCACAGATTTGGGGGTCACCGAACCCTTCCACCATCACCATCTTGTGATGCCTGATCTGATCTACGTAAATGTTGGCCAGCTGGTTGACCATGTCGTCTCCTTTGAACACTCGCTTCACCTCGATCTCTCCTTTGTACAATGGGTTCACCCCATCCCGCTGCATTCCTAGGGAGGGTTCCGCCATCAGCTTCTTCACAGTGCCCGTCAGAACGATGTTAGCCATTTCTTCTCTCTCCTCCAGCGACCGGTTCAGCTCCCTACAGTCCTCGGCCCTCGCTGATCCCTGTAGGAGGAGCAGGAGCAAGACAGATGATAAGAAGAAGAGGAATACTGACCACATTGAAACCTCTGTCCTCGGCATGGTGAAGATTTCAAACGCAATCTTATTTCTTCCAGAAAATTAGCCACCTAATCTCTTCAAGAACTGTCCCTTGAAAAATCTTCTTCTTCTTCTAAAGTGGAAATAAATGCTTAATTCGATGGTGGTAATGATGGTGACAAAGCACTGATGATGTTAGTGCTGTAGATGCTGTTGTTGCATAATAGCTATGGCTTGAAGTGCTGGTATATTCCACATAATAGAAAGATAAACACTTATTTCACACAATCAAATAATAATACAATCGTTTCAAAGACTAATCAAAGGTTCAACAACAACAACAACAACAACAACAACAGCAACAACAACAACAACAACAACAAAACAGGGGTAAGCCATTCACATGTTTTTTTCCAGACACTAACTCACTCAGGAGTTTCCTGTAGTTAGTTATTCATTGCTTACAGGGTTCAGCAGCTGCAGAGAACCGAATCAGGACCACAAAATCAGAACCACAACTTGATTAAAAGAGGACTCACTCCTGATCCGTATAAAAGATCTGCTGAAACAATCCTAGTGGTAACACTGAAGGTATTCCACCAGCCGGTCACTTTACAATAAAGGCATCCCACGCACAGGACGCTGAGGCTATACTCTTAATTTATGAAATAAGGCAAAAACTGTTTTAAACAAAAACGTGAAATTCGTAGTGCTGAACGGACCGACAGACAACAGGACTGCTATTGAAGGATGGTCCATGATTTGAAGTACCAGTATAACAAAACTCTACAAAATCGTTAAAACCGTTTTTAAGCTATTTAGTAAAACTTCTTTAGCAACGAAATTACTCCAATTTCCTTGACCTTCGCAAATTTGATGGGAGTCAGGCCACTAACCAAGGTAATGTTTCTATGAAGTTTGGTCAAAATCCGCTCAGTAGTCCTTGAGATATGGTCCCCAACGGACCGACCGACCAAACGACATTTCTATTTCAAAGTGTTTCCAGATAAGTCTGGAAATATTAAGCAAATGAAACGATGATGATAAGTTACTCCAGGGGAAAAAAAATCCAGTTATTCCACAAACTGAAAGCATTGTGCGAATCTCCGATGCTACAAGACAATAAGAAGACGATGATCCAAATACTTCACAGAATATAGACGTGACGAACATCCAGGTACTCCGCGGATCCAGTTGTGAAGATAATCCTCTTAATCTATTTCGAAAGCACTGCAACACCTTCACAGAATCTAGATACAGAAGTATATCGATAGAAGGTAACAGTTACACCGGTAGAAGAATGCACAATTGCCAAGTGGAATTACTTTTTTTTGCCTTGCACAATCACAAGATAAAACGACAGGTAAGGTATGACGGCCTGCTAGCGCCAAAACTTAATAATTACAAATATCATGAGATTATTACAATTATCACTGCCAAATTATAAATATTTATATCTTCGCGTGATCCTGTTTAATTGTTAGATTTGGCTCTAACAATCCGCATGGAAATGCGCCAAAACCAAAAATTGTAATTATGACATAATAATTACAAATTTCACTTCATAATTACAATTTTTACGTGATCATGATTAATTCTGACTAGCGCCAAAATGTGCATTTCATTTTATTAGTGATAGTAGTAATAAACACGTGTTCTGTGTAATTCACATTATGACGGTCTATTAGCGTCAAAATCTGATAATTACAAATATCATGTGATAATTATAAATATGAACGACATATTTGCAATTAACACGTAAAAATTGTAATTATCAAGTGAAAATTAGAATTTTCGGTTTTGGCCCATTTCCAGACGGATTGCTACAGTAGAGCCAAAACTGAAAAGTAAGCATGATCACGAGAAAATATTGGTATTTTTTCTTCAGTAACTGTAATTATACCTTGATAATTGTAGATTTGGCTCGGAATAGTCCGCTGGACCTAAATCAATAATCATGTAATGTAATGATAATTGTAATTTTCCTATGATATTTGTAATTACCAGGTTTTGGCGCTAGCAAATTCACATACTTATTACTTAACACTGTGGATTACTTGTAACTGTAAATTAAACACATGTTAATTTCAATTATCTCGTGGTAATGGTAAACTCTCCGTTTTGGCGCTAGTAGGCCGTCATAGTAAGGTATGTAAGGTAACAGAGCAACAGGTAACAGGTCACAGATACGCCGATAACAGAGGCTAAGAGGCAATATATTCACAAGATGATAGTGTCAAGTAAAATAAGATACGTAAATGACCGATACGCCGATAACAGAACCCACAATGCCAAGTGGAATTTAATGCTTTATTTTCAGCGTACACAAGAAAAGTCGACAAACACTGATTGATCAGAAACCGACAGTATCACAGCCAGAGCCTGATCTTTATATTATAATTTACAACAATAGTCTTTGTGAAACGACATTTCCCGGCCCTGATTTTTGTTAGAGATTCAACTTTCACTCAGTTGAAACTTTAATGCAAATTAGCTGAAAGCTATTTATTGTCTTCTAAATTCTATAAAGCGACAAACTAACTTCAGAAAGACGCACGAACTTTTGTCATACAAGATTTTACGTGAGTTAACTTTAATATCGTTCACACAATTGAAACTTCACTGAAGCGAAACAATGTAAGCCAGAGTGCTTCTTCAACGTGAAATTTTATTTGTAAAAGTATACAAGTGAAATTAATCTGTGTACCCAAATCAATAAAAAGTGCTTTTTTAAAAACTGTTATTAAAAAAATCGAAAATATGCGTCTGCTGATTAGTTTTAATTTAATTTTCATCTAGCTCAAACTTTACTATTCAATGAAATCTGGTTGAGAACTTATATACGATCGAAAATCAATGTCTGGTGACGAGAATGTTTTGCATTTCTCTAAACTTCATCCAGTTTTACTTTTCATTGTTTGCATAATCAAAACTCTTCCAAACTGCGGAAGTAGCCTTGCCTATCTATCGCAAGGTTGTGAGGTTGCTTCTTTTTTTTCTTTTTTTAAATTTCCCCAAGGGCCACTGCATTACAAATTAATTATTATTTATTTGGCGTGACGCTAGAATATCCTTGAGAAAATGACTCCTATGCTAACTATGTGCCAGAATGATCGACGACTTGATCGTGGGCTTTCAACGTCAAGAAGAAGAAAACTGGATCAAAGTAGCACAGCACACTCGACAGGTCACAAGTAACGTCTTATAGGCCTACTACTTCTGCTAAAAGTATCTTCTCTCACACGTTGGGCGAAACTTTCATTCAACGTTTCTCCAACCTTGTCAGGTAACATTGCACATACCTTTTTTTTTTCCTTCTCCCCACCCGTCTGACGAAAATTGACTATCCACTATCACTTAACACGTGATCACATCGTTTGTTTTGAACATTTTTGGATATGTTTCCACCATACACATATGACACGAGATAAAATCAAAACGGGCAGAGACAAGTAAATTTTGCACAACCTTGAGTCGCCTGTTTCTAGCCGAACACGAGAAAAGAGAGAGAGAGAGAGAGAGAGAGGGGAGAGCATGCGACCGATTCTAACAATCGTTGGACGGCGGGACTCTCTCTCTCTCTCTCTCTCTCTCTCTCTCTCTCTCTCTCTCTCTCTCAATGAAACATACAAGCCACCCGCTTTTGCACACATTAGGTTAGAAGTCAAAACGCTTCGAAGTATAGCGCCCTCAAATGACGAAGAGTACCGATTGTAAACCGATTATTTTGGGGCCCTGATTTAAGCTGAAGCATCGTCAAGGGGCACAACAGCTTTTGTGGCAATTCTTCCAAATTTTAAATTCGACTATGAAAACAATAACGGTCATAAACGTAGCGATTCTGTTTCGATTTCTACGAAACATTGTAGCATTTCTCTCAAAGGCGACGCAGATGTTAGAAACCGCGAATTCACACTCCCGATGTAATACCCTCGGCAAGGCCTTGTCCGTCTGCGTTGTATGCGTTTAAAACCTTAAAACATGTAGGCCTGCAGCAAACATTGAATGAACGTCCAAGGGCCTATAGGGTCGGTTTCCACAAGATTCAAGATTTATTCGCCAAGTGACATACATACAGTTATAGTATACATGACATAAAGAATGCTTTAGATCAGCGGCACGCATGCACAAGATACGTAACAAATAAAGCATAGTACACCCTACCCCCACCTCCTCTCCCTCAAACACATTCTCGTTGATTTATTTCAAGGTAATTTGGAAACCGATTGAGAATTTGAGATGTTGTATAAGGGGAGAGAGTTGGAATAGTGTTTACGATTAATGTAATGTGGATGAAAGTGTGTATAATTCTTAATGCATATATAGTCTCAGCCTACATTTAAAATGCAATTCTGCGCCTGCTGTAATTCCTATAATTTCCTTTGAGATAATAAAGTTGTGTTTTGTTGTGTCGTCTTGTACAGCCAAACACCCGTACAACGAACACGCTTTCAGCGAATGAGGGAGTGGGGGAGGGGAAGCGCTGCCAGAGTTGTTCTTATTTATTACTTAGAACTTTCTGGATACAACGAACACGATTACAACGTAGACTCGCTTACACCGAAAGTATTTTATTATCCCAGACACTAAATTTCGACAGATATAACGTAATCCAAGTTCGAAAACATCGAAACATCGTAAATTCTCGGAAATGACGCAAAAACCTCCATTTGAAATGTTATGTTATTCATGTGTCTGTAGAAACCCTCTTTGGAAACAACATAATTTTGCAAATTTTTTTTTTAAAAATAAAAAAAAAAGAAAAACGATGATTTAAAAAAAAAAAAGCGACATTCTAGAACCAGGAAACGACAACTTTAGAAACGTATCTTATTAGGGTGTATTTCGACCAATGAACGCGCAGTCAAGCGAGACGATCCACTAAAAATCGTTGGGTTGCAGATGTTGGACCAGCTTTGTGACTTCGTTTTGGAGCAAATTCGCAGTGAATTTTGAGAAGACATCGTTTGAAGTGATACGAATGTGTTTGTGCAGGGCTAATTGGACGCCCCTGCCTATTTGGACGCCGGCGTCCAATTGGGTATGACATAGAAGCCTAATTGGACGCCCCATGCCTAACTATCCTATCCTGTCCCGTAACTCGGAGGTCGTAGGGGCACCACAGATGATCGCTTAACCAGCATACTCCATCTTTCTCTGTCCTCAGCAACCCTGTTGGTTTCGCCCAGTGTCAAACCAGTCCATTCTCGAATGTTGTCCTCCCACCTCTTTTTCGGTCTCCCTCTTCTTCTACCTCCTTGCACTGTGCCTTGCAGAATGGTCTTTGCAAGGCCTGATGATCTAAAGACGTGGCCATACCATCGGAGTTTCTGTTTCTTCACCACTGAGCAGGTCATCGTGTTGTCCAAAGGCTTGTGTGATGGTCTGTCGGACTTCGTCGTTGGTTATGTGTTGGGTATAGGAAATGCCCAGAAGTCTTCTGTAGCACCTCATCTCCATGCTTTGTATTCTTCGTTGTAGATCTGCTGTGAGGGTCCATGCTTCGCAAGCATTTAGGAAGATGGAGATGACAAGGGAGCGCAGCAGTCTTACTTTGGAATGTAGACTGATGGTCCTGTCTTCCCAAATGGGCTTCAACCTTGTCAGGGCAGCAGTTGTTTGTGCGATCCTGGAGAGGACTTCCTGTCGGGACCCATTGTCTGATACAATGGCTCCTAAACATTTGAAGCTATGCACTGTGTTGAGGGATTGGCCTTGGACTTTGATGTCCGTGTTGATGCCATTGGTGTTGTTAGTCATCATTTTGGTCTTCTCTTCACTTATTTCAATTCCATAAGCTCTAGAGGTGGTGTCAAGCCTCTGTACCAGCTGTTCAAGTTCTTGTTCCTCTCCAGCCAATCCATCAATGTCATCCGCAAAACGAAGATTGGAGATTGCTCTACCCCCTATGCTGACTGTGCCTTAGTAATCTGCAAGGGCATCTGACATGATGCGCTCTACGAAGATGTTGAAGAGTGTTGGAGAGAGTAGGCATCCTTGACGCACACCGACTGTTGTTCCCGATGGCGCTGTTATGGAGGACTGCACTGGTAGCCTTGTCATACAGGCTTTTGATGACTTCAATAATTTTAGGGCTGATATTGTACACTTTCATTGTTGCCCATTGAGCTGCATGCCAGACTCGGTCAAACGCCTTCTTGAAGTCTATGAACACATGATATAGGTGTTGGTGCTGTAGCTACTTCTCACAGATTATTCTGAGGTTGAAAATCTGTTCAGTGGTACTTCGCCCTGCCCTGAATCCTGCTTGTTCTTCAGCTATGATTTGTTCAGCTTGGGGTTTCAACCTGTTGAGTATTATTTTCAGGAGGACATTGCTGGGATGGCTGATGAGGCTGATGGTGCGGTAATTTCCACACTCCTGAAGGTTACCTTTTTGGGAAGAGTGATGACAAGCGACTGGGTCCATGGTGTAGGCCACTCCCCACACTGCCAGATTTTGTTACAGATAATGGTGAGTGCGTCTATCATCGCTTCTCCTCCTGCTTGAAGCAGTTCCGCGGGTATGTTGTCCACTCCCGCTGACTTCCTCTTCTTCTGCGAATGCACTGCTGCCTCAATTTCTTCCCGGAGAATTTCTTCTTCTTCTCTGTCCTCAGGACATGCTAAAACTGATGGGTCTCCGTTTGGTGTTTGGTTGTAAAGTTCAGAGCAGTACTCTGTCCATCTGTCCAAGACTTCTTGTTCTTCTGTAAGGCATATGCCAGACTTGCTTTGGATCGTGGAGCCCTTTGGGTTGTTTAACACTTGTCAGCCGCTTTACAGTCTGGTAGGCCTTCTTGATGTTGTTCTTGTTCAGACTGTTCTCTATTTCCTGGCATTGATCTTCTATCAAGTTCTCCTTTGCTGTGCGCATGCCTTTTCGGATGTCATTGTTGAATTTCGGTAGGCATCAGCTCCCTGTGAGGTGTTCTTTTTCTTTTTCATCTCTCTTCGTTATTACACAGGTCCAAAAGTTCAGGTGTTATACACAGCTTTTTCATTGGCCGGTGCTTTCCAAGGATCTCCGTGGCGGCATCTGTCACAGCTGAGTTGAAGGTGGTAATCATGGTGTTGACATCTACTTTACCAGCTCCCAAAATGAGCAGCGGTGCAAATTTCCCTCCAGTTGTGGCCTGAAATATTTCTGCCACCTCCGGTTCTTTCAGTTTGTCCAGGTCGAACTTCAGTCTGGTGCACTTTGCTGTGTTTACTCTCTTCAAGTGGAGCCGGAAAGACATCATCACGAGATCGTGGTCACTTCCGATGTCTGCTACTGGAAAAGTGCGTGTCCTGCCAATGTTGATGCTTGATCTGAAGCGTTTATTGACCATGATGTAGTCGATCTGGTTGTGATGCTCCCCGCCGGGACTGTGCCATGTCCATCGTCTGGATTTTTGTTGGAGACCAAGCGTGTTTGCATGTATCAGATTGTTGTATCTGGCAAACTCCAACAGTCTCAGACTCCTGTAATTTGTCTCGTTGTTGCAGTGGGGTCCACATGTGTCTCCCAAGTTGTGGTGTGCATCTTGGCCAACCTTGGCATTCCAGTCGCCTTCCACTATGACTATGTCTTTCTTCGGCACTTGGTCAAGGACAACCTGTAGATTTTCATAGAAATCCTCCACTTCGCTGTCGTCATAGTCTGGTGATGTTGAAAGGGGCTGCTCTCAGACAGATGGTAAAGAGTCTACTGGAGACTGGGCCGCAACCCATGACAGTGGCTAGAATGTTCTTGTGGACCAAGAATCCAACGCCGTGTTCGTGCCTGTCATCTCTACCGCTGAAATAAAGCTTGTGGCCTTTGTCGGTCGTTGTTTCACCTATGCCTTTCCAGCGCAGTTCGCTGATCCCTAAAACGTTCCATCGACAGTGGTCCATCTCGTGGGCCAGTTCTTCTAATTTTTTCTCCTCATTTAGGGTCCTGACATTACAGGTTCCTATGACGATGTTATTTCTGGTGCGGATCTTGCTAAGTTGTCCATCAGTAGCACACTTATCACCTCCGTCCTGGTGGCCAACGGAAGGCGCGGTCCTTGTTGATCCGGGCGACGACCGATCCGGTATGGAGTAAATGGTTAAATTCATCATGCAGTGTGTCTTGGGCAAAAAAGACCTGGCAGGGCCCAATCCTCTCCAGGCTGTTGGCCACAGCCCATATCCACGAATACAGTGTGGCTCGCCTTGGCCCCGAGCACGTGGTCGTTGAACCTGTAGTAACATGAGTTTCCTCCGTCCTGGCCGGTGACTTCTGTAGAAGACTTTCGCCCAGTGATGCCGTGCTGACATCACCTCTGTTAGTCGCCTCTTACGACACGTCGGGAAACGTTGGGTCTATTCTAATCAGTGCCCGAACTCACAGGGCTACCAGCGTAGTCCTCCACAACAGCGCCATCGGGAACTGGTTCAGAACAATAATCGGTGTGCGCCAAGGATGCCTACTCTCTCAATACTCTTCAACATTTTCCTAGAGCGCGTCATGCTGATGCCCTTGCAGATCACGAAGGCATAGTCAGCATAGGGGTTGTTGCATACTATGGGTTAAATAAAGCCATTCCACTGTACGATGAACTAATATTTTTTTATGTTTTTGCAAGGCCTAAAATGAGCTTGACCTTTAACATCAACGCCAACACGGAACACAAATGAAAGCTCTTTTATTATCTCTAAATACAACAAGTTTGGACTTTATATCTCTCATAATTTAGGGTCAATTCCACCTCAAAGTACTTACTTTAATCGACTTTGGAAAGCTCTAGTAGCATTGACCTTGAAGTGATGTCCAATTTGTATAGTGTGTGTCTCATTCATATTTATCATGCATCAAAAAATCATAAGTTCAAAATTAATAACGAAAAATTGAAATGATGTAACAATTGGTCCTTTTTTTGTTTGTTTTATTTAACATTTATTGACCATGTGACCTTGAAGTGAAGTAAAGTCATTCATTCACTGATCATTTATGAAGTTCAACGGGAAATATACATCATCTTACCAAGTTTGTTTGAGATAGTTGAAAAAGGTTCTGATATATTGTAAGCCACACACGCGCGGTCAACTCTTCCACCCACAGGGAGAGGGAAAAACTCTTCTTCCGAGAGGGCCGAGAGCCGAGCGCAAGCCCCCGCGCGTTCAAATCTTGTCAGGATAGCGAGCTCAAGGGCCAATACGCACGCTCGCTCTTCCCTCTTTTCCACATCCCTCTGAGGAGGGAGGAAAAACCCCAAACGTTGCGGGTCGACAAGCTAATATAAAAATAAAAATAAATGAAAATAAAATTCTCTTCTCTCTTGTCTTGTCTATGTGTGCTGAATGCATGTTTCTTGCGATCGTCTTACATATATATTTTCTCCGACTCCACGGCCAACTCATATAGCAACGACCAGGAATGGAGACCCCACGCACACCTCAGTGTAAAGAAATTCTTCTTAGTCTACCTCCTGGTCCATTACATTCCACAGACCGTGGAGCAGACAAAATCTATTCTGTCATGCTTGCATCCGTTTTATTTGTTACTTGTCCGCTATGCCTTGTGTTAATAATTCCTCAACAACAAAGGAAAACATTCACACGTTCTGTCACTCCCAGGAAAGCCAGAAAGAAGTTTTACTACAATATCAAATAGATCTAGCGCAGATAGAAACGGTACGAAAAACCACACGAACAGAATACTAGTAACATAGACGTTAAACTAAAACAAAAACTCTTGCTTTGACCGTTCAAACGTTGAATTTACTTATTTTCCTTGAACTCATGAAATCAATTTCTTTGTGATATAAAAATAATACAATGTAGCAAGTATAACAATTATTTTACACTACACCACAATATTAATTACTTCCAGACAGCGGAGAAAAAAAAATATGTTCTAAACTTCTAGGGAATTTCACACTTCAGAATTATTTCTTTCAATCTACGTTTAGGGTTTTCTCATTAAGAAGATAAAATAAATTCTAATTTATAAATTACTAACATTTTATAACTAACTTCTTCAACAAAATAACTGAACAACTCTAACTTCCGAATACTATTTACAAAATTTAGAATTCTGTAAGGTGAAATAATTTATAAAATTTACTTTCGTTTTTATATTTCTTATCAATTTCGATCTGATATTTTACTTGCACTTTCACTTTATTTTTTTTACGTGAGCAAAGGCCGGGCTATTATATCTTAGGTAAATTCTGCTTGGGTTTAGGATCTAAAGTAACCAACAAATAATAATAAGGCTTCTATAGTTTTTAAAAGGAAATAAGCTCACGGGTGCTAACGGTTATCAAAACAATTTGAGACCATTCTTTTTTATTTAAATCAGTTTAAAGTCCCCTCTCTTCCCGTTAAGGATTTTCAGAGAGGAGACGTTAGACCATTCTGCTCAGAAACAGTCCTTTTATTACCGCATATGAGCAAAACATAGCCGTTGGCCAATCAAATTTCTGCCAGCGGACCGTGTTGGGGACAAGAAGACCCGTATGTCGTTGTCCTCTGCACAAGTCGGCGGTGCAAAGCGAAAGAAGCGCCGCGAACGATCTAAGATTTCTACTTCTTCAAAGGTTGTCAGTGATTAATTTCCCGTGCAAAACATGAGCCAGTATTGTCGGACTTCTAGCATCGACGGAGCACGGGGCTTATTATTAAATTAAGAAAGAAAAAGGGCTTGCTAAATCGGACACAGCTGAACACATTTGATCCATTTTGGGACCGTCTTCTATACATAGGTAAGTGTTGACACAAGTTCAATTGTCACTCAAATACACTTCGTAACTATAAGTTTTATGATGAGACCTGCTGGCAAACTTCAGTTAACAACTAACAAGCTGTTAAGAAAAGATTCTGAGTTCCCGATTTTCCCTCCAACTAAATTAAAAACGGTGCAAAGGCAACAGTAGGAAAACAAATCTCGCTGGTTATCACGCTAAACTTCGAGACTTTTGGCACACTAAACATCGAATCCTTTTTATAAATAAATTAAACATTTTCACACAATTACACTCTAATGTCTCACTGCACAAGAAAAACTATGTTATTTTACTACATTTGATCAAGCGGATTCACTAGATTCAGTCTAGAAGTACATCAACAACAAACTAGATCTAAGCAGTCACAATCTTCTTCATATTAGGACTATTCGACCGGCCGAAGCTTCACATGAATAAAACATAAATTCTCAGTATGCAATTTTTCCAGTCACCAAATATTCACTCAAAGCTACACAAATGAATACACAAATGCAGTAGAACTTTTCGTCATTGTTATTTTTCTTGGTTCTAAATATACAGTATCGTAGGCCCATTCCTACATCTCACAGAATGAAGAAAGTTATTTTGTAGCAGAATTACAACAGTTCCACTTAATCTTTGGCTCGAATAGTATCCACTGTAACATTTCTGCATGTTTAGGAAAATAAAGTCAAAATAAAGTCAGAATGGAGTAATTTTCCTCACCTTAGGCTTGGAGTTCATTTCCAAAGTGGTTTGCTAAATCTCAGCAGACACAGCAAGGGAGAAAACAATAACTTCTGCCAGGAATTTGTATTTTAAATGAAAACTATTTTTCTGAGCATTCTTCAATAAAAAAAATTTCAGGGGTTATGATAATAGATTGTTTTGGAAGAAATAATAATAAAAGTTCATGTAAAAATAAGCTCTGGCCAGTCCAGGGCTTACAATATTAATTCACGTGCACGTTTTGCACAGACAGACGCCTGACGGCGGATGGACAGACAGAGGTGGAGGAAATTTTTATATGTAATTTTTGGACTTTTTAGGACTTATCTCGAACAGATTTTCAAAAATGAGGAATGTCTTTTGTTGTGACTACATTAACTCACATTGCTATGCATGTGAGTAATAAAAAAAAAACATACAAAAAAAAAACCCAACTGTTTGACAGATAATTGCACTGGAAACAATACAACGAAATTACACATTTAAATTGCTACATAAAGTCCATATAGTTGGCATATATCACATTCAATATTGAAACAAGATAGCAAGCCATTCAAATCGATTTATAAACCCTCCAACACACATAGTCGACAAAATAAACAATTTCCAAAATGCTAATATTCTTGCTATGGCTCGGCCCTTTACTTATGAAGCAAAAGGAAGACATGGAATGATAGACCACTATCTCAAATTGCATCGACTGACCGACAACTGGACTGCTATTTAAGCCTGTTAGATAATATTACTGAATACTATATAAATCTTATTCTACATCAGACACAAAGCGCGGCGACCTGTAACCAACACAGATAATATTACTGGATACTACACGCGCCTTGTTCCACAAACCCCCGTGGGGGTGCCGGGATTTCCAGTAGAAATAACCTAGTATCCCCGCTTTCTGGAAATTTAGTGTTTTAAATTCCCACTGTCGCTGTCTTTCTCCTTTGTTCCTTCTCATTCCTACTCTGTTCTATCAATCTACTATACTATCTTCTTCTTCACAAGACCAGCAACCTACCTTTTTTCTTGAAAACTCTTCCGGGACAAAACTCCTCATTTGTGTGTGAGGTCTGTTGGATCAGCTTGGGAATATTGGACGCTTTCTGCCAAATGGTCACTGGGGCTTCCTATGATGTTATTATTTGGCAATGTAGGCATTTTATAGGTATGTGTTTTGTTGATATTTTATGGTATTATTTTTATTTTATTTTGTTTTTGTAAACGGGGGGGGGGTGTGTCGATAAATTAGAGTATAGCCTCAGCGTCCCCTGTGTGGGATGTCTTTATTGTAAAGTGACTGGCTGATGGAGTGCCTTTAGTGTTACCAGTAGGGTTGTTTCGGCAGATCTTTTATGCGGATGAAGGGTGAGTCCTTCAGCGAAGTTGTGGTCTTGATTTTGTGGTCCTGATTCGGCTCTTTCCAGTCCGCTGGATTCTGTAAGCAATGATAAACTAACTATTCCACTAAGCGCGGCGACCTGTAACCAATATATACGCTCACATGTTACAGATGCTTGTACATCCACAACAAACACAGTCATCAGGCAAACATGTGGTGTAAAGACATGTCGTTAGTATAAGACAAAGAAAATAGGAATTTATTTTGGATTCTTTTTTGTTTTGTTTTAGATAGACTTCATCCAAAGCAATTAATGAAGGGAAGGGAAGAAGTCGGGGTACCCGGAGAAAACCAGTATTCAGTAATATTATATAACAGGCTTGGCAGTAGTTTATCTGCAAAGTCAAATTGACAAATTTCGGTTCCGTTATTCTTAAAACGTTTGGGACAAAAAGTAAATCGATCGAATGACCGGCAACCGGTTAGTTAGTTAGTTAGTTAGTTACTCATTGCTTACAGGGTCCAGCGGACTGCAAAGAGCCGAATCAGGACCTCAAAATCAAGACCACAACTTCGCTGAAAGGACTCACCTCTCACCCGCATAAAAGATTGCCGAAACAACCCTAATGGTAACACTGAAGGCACTCCCACCAGCCGGTCACTTTACAATAAAGACATTCCACGCAGGGGACGCTGAGGCTATACTCTAATTCATCGAACCCCCGTTTACAAAAACAAAATAGAATACAAACATCATTATAAAATATCAACAAAACGCATACATATAAAATGCCTACATTGTCAAATAATAACATCATAGAAAGCCCCAGTGACCACCTGGCAGAAAGCGTCCAATATTCCCAAGCTGATCCAACAGACATCACACACAAATTAGGAATTTTGTTCCAGAAGAGTTTTCAAGACAAAAGGTAGGTGACTGTTCTAGCGAAGAAGAAGATACTATAGTAAATTGATAGAACAGAGTAGGAATGAGAAAGAACAAAGGAGAAAGACAGCGCGCGACCGTGGGAATTTAAAGCACTAAATTTCCAGAAAGTGGGGATACTATTTATACTGAAACCCCCGGCATCCCCCACGGGGGCGGACTGCCACTGAAGGATGGCCTATGAATTGAAGTACCTGTATACCAAAACGCAACAAAATCGCTTGAACAGTTTCTGGTATATTGAGCAAAACGTATTTAGCAGCCTTGACCTTTGCGGTAGAGGAAATATGATGGGATGGGATACGCGCCACTAACCTAGGTAACGTCCCCTTGGCGAATTGTAGTTCCCGAGCTGTTAAACTCTGTGAACTATTGTTTTCGGCTTTGTCCGTCCGTCCGGCGTCAGTCCGGAGGCGATATTTGCTATTAACTAATGGACACATTTCTTTGAAACTTGGTATTTAGTTATGAAATAATGAATCCTACCAGATGACAAAACAGTATGCATACCGGGTGTAACAAGAGGCGAGGTTTAACTAGCACTTTTAAGCTTTTGCCTGGTTTAGTCAGCTGTAACCTTAGTAGGTTAATGTTAGTCTACAGCAGACGACAGAAGTTTGCTGTGTGGTACTTATTTCTATACTGACGATAGCGCAGTAGGTAATGACATCATCCAGCTTACGGAGAGGCAGCAGTTGGCCAATCACATCCGAGGACGCTTAGGTTTACCGGTTCTACCCGGTTTAGGCAGACCGCGAGAGGTAGTCATTCGTGTGGTAAACTGCCAGCAAGACACAGCTACACTCTAAGAAATCTCTCCACTGAAGACTAGGAAAGCAGGAACTGTTGAAACTCTATTCAATCAAGTTAGCCACAGCCTGACATTGTCAAAAAGGTAAATGAACATACTTTTGTTTCATCGTGATGTATTGATATTATTGTTGAATTATGTTTGTGCAATTTGCCATGTTTAGAATTGAATTGTTAGTCCAACGTTGCGTGACCACGTGTGGCGAACACGACCGGGTCCGACGCCATGTTGTAGACCCTACGGCCCACTGTTGTTTTTTAACCTATATGTATTCTTGCAGACCAGTGGCTGTACCAAAGAATATGTATAATATTAATTATCTATGTGTATAGTTAGCCATGATTTATATTTATATATGTATAGGAAATTAGAGTGGAGATTCCAGTGGACCACGGACTTAGCAGAATGTTCGTTGCTTATATATAGAGATGTGGAGCTAATCACTGAGGGCTACTTCGGCCTTCAGTGAGATGCTCTGCACACACCTAGTGTACATGGTGGTGCAGAATTTCGTCTCATATGTTACAGACGAGCAGGCATCATATCGTGAGCCCGACCAGATGAAAGAGGAGAAAGTCTTCACTGAAAGTCGGCCTGCCTCGGCTGCTCAAGCAATGCGCGACGAGAGCCCACCAGTCTAGCATCAAGGAAAAGAATCCATAACAACACAGCTCATCAAGGAATCAACCACAACACAGCTCTTCTAACATTGAGTTAAGTGCATATTGACTCAGTGCACCAAACCTGTTATCTAAGGACCACAGTAGTCCACTCTTCCAGAACTCTGACCCTTTGGGCAGAACGTATCAAGCGCCCGATGATGATACAGTAGCTGCATAGAACTATCAAGAAGCGAACCATTTAAAGAGACATTTGAACTTTTTTAGTATATAGTACTTAGCGGATTGTGTATTTGTGTATAGAGTAGAGGAAATAAATGTGTGATATTTACTGTTAACAAGTGGCTGGACTACCTATGTTTAATAGCCGTGTGAGAGCTAGTGTGACAGTGATCTTTTACCATTTTTCTTTCTATCAAACCCAGCCTAACCACAGACCGAGCTAAACATATAAATGTATTAAGTTGAGTCACAGGGAGATTTACTAGCGATCTCCATCGACAATAGACGAGTGGGTAATAGCATCCCATTGTGCAGAGCCCAGCAACAATAGACCCACCGTCACACGGGTGACCTCATCGTGGTGACGTCATAATGTGTTGCTTTTTAAATTTTATTTTCTCCCAAACTACTGGAGGGATATGGTTCAAGTTTGGTATATACTTGAGATTTTTCCTATGTTTCCAACGTAAAGCCAAAGCCAAATCGAGTGATATAATCATGATGACGTCACTTTTAAATTAAAATTAAAAAATTACATTTTTTATTGGGTATGTGTGTTTGTGTGTGTGCGTGCTTGTGTGCGTGTGTGTGTTTGTGTGTGAGATACCATGTGAGGGAATTCTGCACCCGCTAGGATCCAGCCCCTTTTATTCCTTCCTTTTTTTGACAATCGGTTCAATGGTTTTTGACATATGACTGCCATCGGTTGGACCGACGGACACACATTTTGGCTCGTTCTGATTCTCGACTATTTCAAAGTATTTCTAGGTACCTCTGGTAATACAAAAGGTTATTAAATTATTATAAATCTATTTAGTAGAATTTTTCACAGCGGTCACCAGTACAACCAAACAGAATATTATAAGTTTATTTGAACTAAGAGAATCGTGCTTTTTTCGCAATAGAGAAGAAAACAATTCAGCAATATAGTTATACATATAAAATGTAATTATAAATATGTTTGATAAAACAGGGATAAACCAGAGGCCAAAGCCAATATGACTTACGTGCTCCTTTGTGGAACTGAAAATAAGTGCCACGAAAAAATGAAACGGCGGCATTAAAATGCAAAGGATTATTAATTATGCAATGATTTTGACCTTAACATGGCCTTGACCTCTGGCTTTAAATGGAAACTATTGTGCGATCAAACAAATTGAAGCAAAAGTTGTATTATGCCAAATAAACAAAAACAATGACCTTGGGATGAACTTGGTCTTCATTGGTCTTCAATGACCTTGACCTTGGGTTGACCTTGACCTTCAAATGACCTCTGATGCTTATGTATGATCAAATAACCCAGTATTGGTGCATACTATGGATCAAATAAAAAGCCATTCCAATGTATGATGCGATTGTTCTTAAAGTTTTTTGTAAGGCTTACAATTCCATTGACCTTAAAGATCAAGGCAAAAAACGGAACCCAAATGAAAGATTAATCTATTATCTCTATATACCACAAATTCGGACCTAACTCTCATAGTTTACGGTCAAGGCCACTTCAAAAGTACCCATACTAACCGACTTTGGACAGCTCCAGTGAGCTTGACCTTTGGTCAAGGTTGATCAAATTTGTGTAGCATACGTGTCTCATTATTATCTATCATGCCTCAAAGAATCATAAGTTCAATATTAAAACCTTTGGGGGAAAAGTGAAATTTTGTAAACAATTTTTAAAACTTACATTTGCTGACCCTGTGGCCTTGACCTTGAAGTGAAGTCATTAATTCACTGATCAATTTTGAAGTCTAACGGCTATACACCATCTTACTAAGTTTGTTTGTGACAAATGAAATAAGTTCCGAGTATTTAGCCACTTTATAGTTTTGCACCGACAGACGAACGTCGGAGTCCGGCCGGACGGAGAAACAGACGGACGGACGGACACGCTATACTGTCATTTTTGGACTATTTAGGACTCACCTCCAACAAATGTGCAACAAATTTGATTTTTTTTTGTTTTTTGTTAGTAAGTTGCAACTGGAACGTGAATAGAAAAATTGATAAAACAAAGAATGCAGTACAACTGTAGCTATTACACATAATAATGAAAACTCATAAACTATTAACAGTTAACTTATATTGAAGGACAACGCCCATATGACTCACATACCCGTAAGGGAATTGTTTTTAGAATAGTGTACATTAAAATGACTGCCCAGTATGGATTACGTTTGTATAAAACTAAAACGAAAACTTAAAGTAATATTGACTTTGATCTTGCAACGACGTCAATAAATTACAGCAGAACTTCTATTGTATTAAAAACAACAATGACCTTGCAATGACCTTGACCTTGGGGTGATCTCGACCTTCACATAAACTGTAAGGATCATGTATAATCAAATAACCCAAAGTTGGTCCATTAAAATGGATCAAATATAGAATCATTCCACTAAACAACGAACCATTTTGAAGTATTTTTTTTTCCTAAGGCTCAAAATATGTCTCGAGTAATTGTTCACGTTAATGTTTTCCATGGACGAACAGACAGACGAACGGACAGAAATTGTATCTAGTCCAGCTTATTGACTTTCCCTTGCCGCGTCGCAGGACTGTACCCGGCTTTAAACAGAGCCAGGTATTCACTGACAGCTGGGTGGTTTGGCATGTGTTGTACACTTGCTTCGTTCTTTGCGTCTTTTGGTGATTGCTTTCCGGAACGTTTCTAGCTTGTGGCCAACATTACATTACATTACATGATTATTGCTTTAGGTCCAGGGGACTCTTCTGTACCAAATCAGGACCGGACAACCCTGATCCGCATAAAAGATCTGCTGAAACCACCCTAGTGGTAAAACTGAAAGCTCTTCACCAGCCAGTCACTTTACAATAAAGACATCCCACGCAGGGGACGCTGAGGCTGTATTCGAATGTATCGAATCCCCGTTTACAAAAACAAAATAGAATACAAACATCATTATAAATTATCAACAAAACACATACATATAAAATGCCTACATTGCTAAATAATAACATCATAGGAAGCCCTAGTGACCACCTGGCAGAAAGCGTCCAATATTCCCAAGCTGATCCAACAGACCTCATACACAAATAAGGAGTCTAGTCCCGGAAGAGTTTTTAAGAAAAAAAAGTAGGTGACTGGACTAGCGAAGAAGAAGATATTATAGCAGATTGATAGAACAGAGCAGGAATGAGAAAGAGCAAATGAGAAAGACAGCGACAGTGGGAATTTAAAGCTCTAAATTTCCAGAAAGTGGGCATATTATTTATACTGAAACCCCCGGCACCCCAACGGGGGTGCTTGTGGCCAAACCACTACTCTACTGCGAGGTGGGGAAGGGGGAGGAGAGTGGAAGTGGGGAGGAGAGGAAGTGGGATTCCCGTGCTTTTAAAAAAAACAATATGTATTGACTAGGTAGATTTATTCCCACTACTATCTGCACTACTATCTGCACTACTATCTGCACTACTTTCGCCACTTTCGTGTGCATCACTTTCGGATATTGAAACGGTCGATGATAATCCAGTGACTTCGGATTCTGAAGTTGAGAGCTGATGATAATGTTCTTCTACAATAGCGGACAGCGCCAGTGTGCTCTGCTTTGCTTTTTGCATTTCTTCCTCCAGTTTCAATTTCTTTTTGGCTCCTCTCTTTCTCAGAATAATAGCGATGATACAGAGAAATATTAATAACAGTCCGATGAAAGCAAACAAGAGCTGCAGAACCAACGGCAATGGAGGTCTACGAGAGTCGCTGGAACGATCTTTTATAGTGCACGTAAGATCCTCATAACTTACTGACTCCCTATCTCGGCACTGGCAGATTCCTGCATCCTCATCACAGAAAATATTTGCCCCCATGCATTGCGTTGATAGGCGGCACACTGATCCTACTTTTCCATTCTTTGGCTTACAAACCCCATGCGAATACAAAGTCGCCACATTGTTACAACGGCACTTGCCTTCCACGCAGAGCATGCCAACAGCACATTCTTTCGTATTGTTGCACGAATACTCAATATTTCTCTTGCAAAAGCCTATGATGTCACATGTATAACCAAGCTTACACAAGTACCTCTCTTCTTCGGTAGCATCACACTTGCCACCGAAGTCAATCCTGCAGATTCCACCTTCACAGACAGTTCCAGACTGACAGATCGTGGTTACGCTGTGGGAGCATGGCATGCCCGGCGATCGACTGCAAACTTTCATGTGTGTATCACACATTCTGCGGTCCAAGCAGTCGGTTGAGTCTGTGCATGGCCAGCCATCTGCCACCTGGCACACCAGATGCGTGTTTGATACTTCAAAACCTGAAGAACAAGCACATCGAGCTTCTTTGCAAATAGCATTCGTATCTTGACATCGTTCACTCCCCTCGCACGGGCCCCCAATAATCCCCTCCAACAGATCGCAAACATCGTGTCTAGTGGAAATCTTGGACAACTTCGTGTCACATTGGCAGGTTTGCGTTCCGCTATCGTTGGCCACACACTTAGCGCCCGCCACACAGCTGTTATTAGAGATGCAGACACTGTTTACGGGCAGTGTGCACTTCTGGAATTGATCGCAAACGCTGCTCAGCAGACACTTATCTGACAGGTCATCACTGCAGTTTTCCTCCACGAGCAGCCTACAGCGATCGTCCTGGTCACAGGTTGTACCATGCTCGCAATACATCCTCTCATCACCCAAACAGGGTTGGCCTACCATCAGCAAGCACAGGCTGCTGTCATTGTCACACGACGCCCCTTGGGCACATCTGCTTGTCGGATTCACTAAAGGTTCTCCGGTCTCTTTACACCTAAAGCTCGCCTTTGGCTTGCACACTAGGTTCTCATTTGGAGCAGTGTCCTTCAGGCAAACGCACCGCTGCGTCTCATTATCGCATACAGCATTCTCAGCGTCAGAGCAATCCCTTGTTTGATGGCAGTCAGATGTCACAAAAGAACTGTTTTGTTTATAAGTACAGTTAATATCATTATTTGTAATATCTAAACATTTACACTGCTTCGATCCTTTGTCGCAGTAAGACCTTAACCGGCAAAACATGGGAAATTCAGTACAGTTCTCGCCTTTCTTGTACCTGCACTTGTTGTCCTCGTCACACAGGCCTTGAGGACCACAGGACTCGACGGACTCACAAGGACTGCCGATCTTCCAAAAGCAAACCCCAGTGGAACCACAATAGGCGTAGACGCGACAAAAATCTGTATTCGCATCGCAAGGTTTAAGCACGTCAATTCTGCAGGTACTTTGTAAATATTGCATTTGATTACAAAACGATCCATTCCGACAGAGACCGTCATTAATACATTCACCCCCCAAAACAGAGACACATTTCCGGGTGCTGCTTGAAGTACCACCAGCTGGAAAATCACATACACTGCCTAAGGCACACGTAGTCGATCCAACAAAATGCCCACATTCCTTACCTTGTTCCAGTCGGCATATGTTGGTCTGGCAAAATGCTCCTGTAACACACCCGTCCACGGAATTGCAAGCTTTTCCCACCTCGTACAAGCATTTGTGTTTTTTATTATCACAGGTCGTGTTTTTCTGACACTCGTTTTGACGCCCGGGTTCACAAGGACATCGGAATGCGATCCGACAAAGCTTCCCGCTGGTAGTAGTCTCACAAATCAACCCACCAGAGCAGGAATGTGCGTCGTCACAGGTCTCTCCCAAGTCGACCTTGCAAGAAAAGTCGGCGACATTCAGACTAAAGCCTTTTCGACACTGGCAACTTTTATTCACACACCCTAAGTTGGAAGAACCGTTGCAGTCGATGTCATTAGTGCAAGGTTTCTTGTAATATTTAGGTGTGCATATTGTGCCATCTGTAGATGGTACAGCACTTTTAATACATTCACAAGCCTTAGAAACACACTGGGCGCCGGCAACGCAATCATCGTGACTGGCGCACGTGACGTGCAAACGGTGTTTGCACTTCTTATCATAGTCACAGACGTACGCCAAACTGTTGTTACTATCTGTCGCACAGTCGGTATTTGAATTGCAAGGTCCGTCCCCGAGACCAAATTTGGGAATTTTACAGATGGAGTCTTTACACTTTAGATCTCCAGAACAAAAGTCTTCTAAGCCATCGCAGTTTGCGTCCTTTGGCAGCTTACATGTTCGACCTTCGCATGTGCCATTTTCCGCGCAGTCAGCGTCACTGGAGCACGTACCACCGACTTTCACCTTGCACAAGTTACGAGTACACGTGTAGCCCATTTCACACATTTCCAGTTTGCAATTTGACAACCCGCAGCTGGCATATGGGGAAATTATTTTCACCGGAAACCCGTAAGCCACTAGTTCGCATGCTTTGAAGTAATTAACAGGCGAAGTTGTAAAATAAGTCACGGTACGACCTCGAGGGCAATATTCAAGGCCACGCGCACAGGCGTCACACTTCTGGGAATACCGAGGTCCAAGTACGCCTTCTCGTCGCCAACAGATCTGATCGTTTTTCAAATGTCGCTCTTCCGCGTCAGTAGCCTGAGGAGGTGCAACCCATACTTCAAAGTTAGTGTAGAAGTTCTCTGCTCCAACATAGCTGAAGATCTCTGCTCTTATGATCACATACGAATGAAACGTTGATATCCTGGCATTATGTTGGGATTCACCGTTGCTGAGTTCCAGCCGGAGTGATTGAAAGCATTGAGTGTCTCGCATAGTCGCGACCCCATCGGCAAGTTGTTGTTTTAGAAAAAACCAGCTTTGATCGTTAACGTACGCTTGGTGAACCACTCCAATATGTGATTGGGCCCTTTGCTCAACTTCTGAAATAGTAAAGCAACCGTAGTAGTTATCACAATAAAACCCCTGAGAGCAGCGTTCAGTAGTTGAGCAGTCAATACAGTTAAATAGTGTCCCGTGTCGATGGTCCCAGCTTGGGTCAGAGTACGTGCGTGAAGGACATGAATAAATTTCAAGCTCACAGAAACCCATACTCGCAATTTCAGAAGTGGGATATTTCTGCAACCGGAGGACTGCTCCTCTAACCGGGGTCGAACAATAAAATAGAAATCTAAGTTGCGTGCCACTACCTGTAGCACTATAGTGGTTGTTCAAATCACTGGCCGAAGGTGTGTTCAGACATAGCTCAGAGTTCGTTAGTATTTGCATGCAACACAGCATTTTCCACTGCATGTCGAAGCTTAGGGCTTTTAGGATAAGTCCATATATTACAACTAACGTGACAGTGACAAACCTTCCCATGTTCACAGCGAAGTACTGGCTTTGACCCCTACCCCAAAAACAATTCCATCCTTTCCCCTGGCAGTCATATGACAGAGTAGGATTCAACACTCCATTGATGGCCGCACACTCTATAGCTTGTCTAAGAGCATTCCAACTGGTTGCTTTACAGTGACAATCCTTGTCCCTGTCGTCTTCACATTTACTACCGCCACTAGAAACTACAAGCAATCTGTTTTTAGCAATATTTATCGGAGCGTTGGCGTGGCTGGAGTTGTTCCATTTCTTAGGATTCGTTATGCAATTCTTACACAAATATCGGCACGTACTGAAAATCGGATCAGGAATGGGAGCACATGGATCTCTATCCTGATGAAATAGTTCTACTGGCGGAGGCGGCTTGAAGCTTGCGGTCAAACTCAAAGCCGCAATACACAGAAGAACAGTGGGAGTATAGATTTGGACACGCAACATGTCCGTTTCGCAGCTTGGACAGGGCTTCTTCAATCAAGTGATTCCACAGTAATATTTCTGAAAGCAAACTGTCGCCGCTGAATTTTCATTTACTTTCGGACTATAATCTAGATGAAAGTCACCAGTTCGACAGGCCAAATATCATATCAGCGATTAATAGACCTAATACGTGGAACCGCTAAAAACAACAAACTTGGAAGCCACGTTGAAGCAAACCAGTTCATGACGTTTTCTGATGACGTAAGCAATTACTAACATGATTGCAAAACTACTCAAATGTGCGTTATGATGCATCGCTGTCTTGGAATATCAAATTTAACAATAGTAAAAACAACTGCTCGACTCTAATTTAACCAGTGCAGAGTTCCCTCGCATACACATTCACACACACACACACCCACACGCACACCCACACACACACACACAAACAAACACCCACACCCATATATATCTATATCTATATCTTGTTTGTTTGTTTTATTGTCTTCTTCATGAAAATGATAAGACACACAAAAAAAAAACAAAAACAAAAAGAAAAGAGTATGATCTTACATAGTCACAAACGGCAGTACATGAATAAAGAAATACATTGGGGCTTTCAAAGTTAATACTTATGCATATAAACTGGCCAACTGAAGAGGATATAAACGCTTTTGCCAATTGAATACAAATTTCAAAGCTAATTTCTTCCCTAAAAGAACTCAAAATACTAAAATGTTTCAAACTATTGCAACTTATACAAAAAATTTAGTTCAGGCACATTTTTAAAATATAGAATTTATATATAAAAGAGAATTGATATCACGACACGCACCCCTCTATTGGAGCTTGAAAATGCAATTTATGATATAAATTACTCCAATGAAAAAAAGAATGAAAATACCAGCGTACTCATATTTGATGTTAATATTTATCTAGCAGAAAAATATTCATCTTTAAAAATATACACTTATGGTTCTGTTTTAAAGACAGGTGATACAGGCGCTGCTTTTGTTATACCTGATTTAAAAATGTCCCAATAATATTATCTAGGTAAGGAAAAATCGATTTTCACCGCTGAACTTCTTGCAATTTTAATGGCTTTAAATAAAATCATGAGCATAACATTTTCATATATTAAGTATTGTAATATTTGTAGATTCTAAATCCGTACTTCAAGCATTAATTCAAATTCCTATAAAAAAAGACATTATCATTGAAATTAAACACCTCATTAATAATTTAATTTTAAATGGTACAAATGTATAGTTTTGTTGGATTCCCTCTCATTGTGGTTTTCGATATAATGATTGGGCAGATCGAGCTGCGAGAAACGGTGCTTTATGTATAAACGCGGTTTCTTTGTCATTACCATTGACTGTCAAAGAAGTTTCTAATTTGATAGTTCAAAAGGTCAAAAAAGGTTGTCATTTTAAACAACAGTATGATAAACATTGCGGAATTCCCAAATCTGTTACTTCCATGGCCTACCGAATTTATATGAATTCTGTGAGAACCAAGTATTGTAAAAATGTTGTGTGTGTGAGCAAAGAAAATTTTTCTTTGAAACATGCATTATATCAATGTTACACTGTGAACGATATCTATCTATCTATCTATCTATCTATCTATCTATCTATCTATCTATCTATCTATCTATCTATCTATCTATCTATCTATCTATCTATCTATCTATCTATCTATCTATATATATATATATATATATATATATATATATATATATATATATATATATATATATAAGAACAAATCCAGGCTTAGGGGCACTTCTGTAGTTTTGGTGGTTTGGGCGACCTCTAGTATATCAGTTAAAATTCCTTAGACAGATTCGCTGTGAAATTTAGGAAGACTTGACTACATCAACAATACATGTCTTTTATTGCAACTGCAGTTTGTATAATTTTGACAGATATAGCAAACCTATGAGGTCTCCCTATTGTTTACTAAGTAAATGGACATCATTAGGGCACCTGCTGTATAGGACATCCTTATGGGGACATAATTGTATTGTAAAACCAGGCATTATGGAGACCACTAAAGAAGACATATATGTCACGTGGGTTTTTATGGGTTGCTGTTGTTCTTATTCAGACTGTTTTCTATTTCCTGGCATTGATCTTCTATCCAGTTATCCTTTGCTGTGCGCATGCCTTTTCAAATGTCATTGTTGATTTTTCGGTAGGCATAAGCTCCCTGTGAGGTGTTCTTTTTCTTTTTCATCTCTCTTCGTTTATCACACAGGTCCAAAAGTTCAGGTGTGATCCACAGTTTCTTCTTTGGCCGAGCTTTCAAAGGATCTCCGTGGTGGCATCTGTCACAGCTGAGTTGAAGGTGGTGGTCAAGGTGTTAACATCTACTTCACCAGTTCCCAAAATGAGCAGTGGTGTAAATTTCCCTCCAATTATGGCCTGAAATATTTCTGCCACCTCCGGGTCTGGCAGTTTGTCCAGGTCAAACTTCAGTCTAGAGCACTTTGCTGTGCACACACACACAGGAGAATGGGAAATCTAACCCAACCCCAACCCTTATCCGGACCCACAACCCCAACAATTAATAAACAATTACCTCCCTTGTCTAATCCATAACCCTTTGACACTGGACACAAGATGCCAACACAATCAAGAGACAATAATAATATGAAAATAAAGATGCAGTAATCCAACTGATGGCTTAAGTATACAAAAATCAAGCCTTGAAGAACTGTATTTAGTTAATAGTAGACACTTTATACACAGATTAACTGTACGATCTCCAACACAGGTTTAATTAAATTGTCTGAAAGTACTAATTCAACTACTCAGGTTAGGCGTGGCCTTGTGGCCTCCGATTTCCTAAAACAGATGGGGTGGTGGGGGTAAGGGGGGGGGGGTTATAAAGCGGATTTGTCCCAAACTACGAAGAATACGATTTTGACGAGGTAGAAGTGAACGATATTTTGCAGAGGTTCAAATGGGGCTTCGAGAATGTCTTGACCGATCATTCGTTTACAAATTCGTGTGATTTTGCTAGAGGTCCTCGTACTAAATCCACAACCAAGCCTTAGTCGGTCTCTGTGGTCGTCTGGTGTCGGCATATGCGTGTTTTGGCATTTTTAGCATTTTTATACATTGTTAGGTTTAAATGTAACTCGTTGTGGCCACTTTTTGGCTCGTTTTGATACGTTCGTTTTATCATATACTGTGTATGTACATTTAACGATTTTTTGGTCATAGCATTCATTGTCTTAACAGTTTTATCGTTCTTAGGTCCTGCGGATCTTATTTTTATCAGTTTTTTGGTCTATTATGTCTATGTTTTTTGAATTGTGGTCCTGGAGGATTTTATTTTTAACTCGCTTTTATATCCGTTAGCTCTGCCCCTGTCTGCTTTTAGCACACAGACCTGGTCTGTCTCCCATATAAAAGCCCTTCCATAGTGTTACGTTGGAGACGCGTGCGATGGTACATGTAGGTTTACGTGTGAATTGCGCACGGTGATAGGCTTGCGTGTGTGACGCGCGCGATTGATCAGATCGTTTTGTTTTGCTAGGCATGCAGTGGTAGAGTGTATTATTTTTGATTTGATTTTGCGTTGTTGTTGGGGGAGGCTTTGTATAACGTTGGTGGTTTTGGTTGGTCAGTATTGTTTGAGAGTTTTCTCGAGTCGGTTGTTTACTATCGATCGAAGCGTATGGATAGTTCTAGTGGTAACCATGGAAGCTTCCATTCCAAATAGGGTTGTATGACGTAAGACAGTGATGATGAAATTACTTCTGATTGGTTGAGGTGTGTCACGTTGGGGGTTTTCTCGCTCTTTCTGGAGTTTAGAGAGTGTATATATATATATATATATATATATATATATATATATATATATATATATATATATATATATATATATATATATATATATATAGTGCCGCACTGTTTCAAAAGGTGTTTTTTTAGAGAGTTGAAAGTAAAGAGAGCTGTTGCATTAGAGTTGAGAAAGTTGTAAAAAGTGGAAAGTTCATAGTTGAGAATTGTAGAGTGGAAAAAGCGATTGAGAGATTATATGCAGTGGAAAAAGCGATTGAGAGATTATATGCAGTTGTTGATGTGAGCTGAATAAAAGTGGAAAACTTCAAAGGACGACTCCTGACTTGTTGATGATTGAACGGGTTGCGTGGATAAACGAATCTGAGTTACACCTATCAGGATTTCAAGCATCGGGGTTGAATCAACTACTGATAGAAAAAACAACAACATCGAGTGTAACACATAGGCTAAATTCAGCTCCTTTCATTTTATACCATTATTTCCCCTCCTCGCTGGTCACTCTCTTCCTCTACGAGCTTGTGCGCCACTCCGTTCCGGGCCCAAGTCTCCGCCGCGGCCTCCCACATCATGACTCCATTGCGTCAAAATTCTGCAACTGCAACGAACGCCTTCAATGACCGCCCTGTCGCAACTTCATATGAACTCTAATAACTTTTTGACTTCAAATTTAATGTCTCCTATACGCTATTGTGTCCGGAGACGTTAATCTACCCAAACGAAACGAAAATGCAGGGTCCAAATCTAGCCTTCTCAGTTCAGTTCAGTGGGTAGATTTTACCGTCCCCGGACACGGATGCGTATAGGGGACTCTAGCCTTCTGTGACAAGGGACAAGGGATACTATTTATACTGAACCGTCCGGCACCTCCCAGGGGGGATTTAAAACACAAGACACAAGACTTCTGAAAGATAAAGCATGCGAAGACGCCTCTCTCTCTTATCTCTCTCTCTCTCTCTTTCTCTCTTCCGGTACTTGATACTTCCGGTTCCGTTTTCTTCAAAGTCAAAATTGTGTCGGCTCAATGTGATTATTTATACAATGAGACCATACATGGTTTAAGACATTATTTCATATTGAAAACGTTTGTGGTAATTAGGACTTCAGAAATGTGACTCTTTATTCTAATGATTTACTGTAGTTGTGCCCTTGGGCTACGGGATTTTGAGACGGTGACTGTCCTGTGTTCCGCCATAGTTATAATACTGTAACGGAAAGAGTCTTGCCTACTTTTCTACTTCAGTATATGAATTGTCTGTGTTTTGACTGTGTTTCCTTAACTATTTGAATACCTGAACTTTATAAAATCACCGTTCTTAGTGTGCATCTTCGACGAGTTGTCTGCTTCCAATTGCATTGTTGTCACGAACGTACGAATGTGTACGTCATAAAAATTTTTTTTTTTTAAACGTCATGTATAATTCTGAAGCGGCATGTAGACTTCCGGTGAAATAAATGACAAAATAAACACAGGGAGGCGTATATGATTCATGGCTAGGGCTGTACGGTTTTACCGAGTCGTAACTGTATTCATGTTCAAAAACGCGACGGTACGGTATACCGGTGACCAGTCGCCAATCCTGAACTCTTAAAGTTCTTAAAGACCTTTCCCGTTGAATGTTTTTGTTTCATTTTGATTTTGTGGTTTAAAGTTTGCTGATGTGAAAATACCGCGGTAATACCGATACGACTTTGACCCACGGTACCCAGCTCTATTCATGTCTCATATAAATTTTGATAATAATGTTCTTATTTTTTTGTGCCACTGACAACAGCGATATGGCCACGATTGTGCTACACCACAAGTATATCAACTAACAAGTTACTATCTCCCTTCTATGTCTCTGTCGACGTGCGCGTACAACCGGTTGCTTCCCTTTACATGCTTTTCGCTCCATAGAGCGTCGACGGCCTAAAATAATTGTTTAGAAACTTCAAAACCCAGGGGAATTATGGGTAGGTAAATCCTTTTCTGAAATGACGTCGGCAGGACTCTTCGAGATTGGTGCATGGCACACGAGACACACGCAAAATGGCGTCATAAGAAGATTGGTTAGATCTGAATTCGTCTAATTTGACCTCGCATGCTGCTGGATAACAATGCAATTTGGATTTGCTTTCAAAAATCAAAAGAGAGCGAGACCACAACAAAGTACAACGAGCCAAGGCGAGGCAAACACTCAAGGCCGACAGAACAAAAAGCACACAAACTACAAAAGGTAAGTACCCGTGACCATACACAATAAAGTAGGCCTAACCACCATTGCAAAATAGGATTGATCATCACCATGATTGAATTTTTCCACCCCACCTTCCAATTGGTACGGAATCGAACATATGCTCAAATTATCATATCTTTAACAGACCTTGCATGTGCATTATACAGTGTGCTTCAAGCGATAAATGAACCATCACATCGAACGATCTGAGCAGAATGGCGAACAATCGTTCACTGAGACTCACGATCGCCTGCACTGAGCTCACATACATGTGTGCATGTTTCTATAAATCCATCGTGTTCTCCTTCGATAATTGAGCAAAGCCTTTGTTCACAATCAGAAATATGCAGTTACTCTCCCAACTTTCGTTTAATTTCAACCAGCACATCTTCGCGAGAAATGGCGACCATGAATGCAAACGTAGCTAGTTATCAGTTACTTCCCTTGAACAGATTTCCCAGAATTCTCTATTCTATTTTTAGGTTTGGGTTACCCCCGTCTCAGCTTGTGGCTAAAACCAATGGCAACGGGATCACCGCACGTCGACTGGGGGCAATACGAGATACTAACTTGTTAGTTGATATACTTGTGGCTACACATATAAACCAACATGTTAATTTTTCTCCCAGAGTCTTTTTCCTGGATCCCTGGATTACACATCAAGAGAGATGATCGGCAAATTACTTTTGAAATCCACCCCTCCTCTCCCCGCCCTCCCTCCTCATTGATGCCAATTGCACGTTGTGTTTTGTACAATAGGTACAAAGTTATCTTCTGTGAGAAGCAGGGGTTCGATGTTCAATGGGATGATGAGCAAGGGCTCACTTTGCAGCTCATGGAAGTGCCGAATATATTCTCGGAATTTGACAATCTTCCCTCCACACTGCCATCCCAGCTCTTCAAGACAACTAAGCAGTTATATCATGATATTAAAAAGCTACTTACTATCACAGTGTACTACACTACCAACCGAGTACTGGCTCAGGGAAACTACTGCTCTGATTGGCGAGGCAAGGAATTGAGGGCGCTAGTGGCTCTGACGACTTGCACCATATCTCTCTGAGGTACTCGCTACCTACACTACAACTCGTTCTTTGCGCTCATCAGATAAAAAAAAAAACTTTTGAAAACGCCCAAGCGTCGGCTTAAAACAACTGGCGAGCGGTCTTTTAGTTTTCAAGCACCCAAGGTATGTTTAGCTCGGTCTGTGTGCGGATAGGGTTGTAGAGATAGGGAGAAAATGGTAAAAGATTCACTGACACACTAGCTCTCACACGGCTATGAAACATAGGTCGTCCAGCCAACAGTAAATATCACACATACCCCCCCCCCCCCCCCTCCTTCATATTTCTACTTCTTGTGAACTCTTTGCTGATGACACTACATTACACTCTCAAAATACAGACTTGATTCATCTGTCCTCCTCGTTACAACAAGGGGCTATTGAACTACAAGAATGGACTGAATCCACATGGCCCTCAGTCCAGACAAAATGAAATCCATGCTAATTACAGCAAGACAAAAAAGACAAAATTTATCTATAAAACTTCGTCCATTAAAAATGTGCAATCAAATAATTGATGAAGTACAATTTTATAAACTTTTTGGTATAACTTTAGACAATAATTTGTCCTGGATAAATCATATTTTAAATGTTAATAAAACCATTTCTAAAAGGACTTATTAGTTATCAAGAATTAAACATTTATTAAATTTACATTCTCGTAAACTTTTTTATTCTGGTCATATTCAACCATTTATTGATTATTCCTAGTCTATTATTTGGGATTCTGCTAGCGGCAATGCAATGAAGCCTTTACTAACGTGCACATTCACAAACGTGCAATTAAATAAGTTATTCTTAAACAAAATATATCTCCAGATGACTATAAACGGATTAATATTCTACCTTTTGCCGACAGACTAAAATTTTATAAAGGGGTTTTCATGCACAAGATCCTTTCTGGCAATGCACCTTCCTATCTTTGTTATCTTTTTTCCCAAAAACCTGCCCGATCGTCCACAAAATTAAATGTTACTATCTAAGAATTGATCTTTTCAAAACTAGTCTAGCTTATTCTGGTTCAACTCTGTGGAATAACTTTCCTGACGATCGCCGCACTCCAGAATATAAAATTACATCATTTAGAACTGTAACGTGGGGTTTCTTTATTGCTGGGCTCTGCACAATGGAATGCTGTAACCCTCACGCTTTATTCTATGGGAACTGCTAGTTAGTCACCCGGTGAATTACTTTAATACATTTATTTATTTAGCTCGGTCTGTGTTAAGGCTGGGGTACAGAGATAGATAGAAAAATGGTAAAAGATTACTGTCACACTAGCTTTCACACGGCTATGAATCATATGTAGTCCAGCCACTTGATAACAGTTAAAATCACACATTTATTTCTTCTACTCTATACAAGATCTTCGATGTACTAATCTACCTTAAAAAGTCATATATCAATGCAAATGATTCGATCGCTGATAGTCTAGGCAGCTGTTATCTCATCCTAGGGCACTGGCTACTAACGTTTTTGAGAAGATTGGACTACTGTAATCCTCTTTACTATAGTTTCTGAAGAGTGGACTACTGTGGTCCTTTTGCTATCAGTTTTATTGCACTGTTCCCTCTGCACTTAACTGGTGTGTAGTGTGTTTGAAGCCCTTCGTTGAGGTAGCTTCTGGTACACACTGGGTCGTCGTGTAGTTTGGTTCCTTGACACGCTGTGTTGTCTTGGAGAGTGTTTTCCAGGGTTGCTCTCTCAGTCCTGTGCTGTAGAGGCTAAACAGCCAACTCGTTTTTCCTGTTGAGTTGGGCGCATGTTATATCTCGCCTGCTCGTCTGTTTGACAAAGTCAGGCCCGTGGCTACTTGATTGAATTCTAAAATTCTCAAGTCCTACTTCCTGGTCTATTCAGGAGAGATCTTACTGCTAACTGTGTAGCTGTTTACTGCTCCTCGTTTTCCTCTCGACTCCCGTTCTCTCTCTCTATTTGAATCAGCCAGACCTGGTTGAATCAATTCTAGACTGTGTTCCCATTGGCTGGTAATCGACTCGCCTAACGTAGCTACGATGATGTCATTGCCTGGCTCTTACCGTCAACTACCACTGTGTGTAAACGGCAGTATATCATTACTACGCTTGATTACTTCCATCGTCTGCTGCAGCCTAACCTTAACATTCTAAGATTACATTGACTAAACACGCAAAAACGTAAAGAAGGCAGGGTAAAACTAGTCATCTTGCGACAAGAACACGTCTCTTAAAACACATTAAAATTTAAATAAACATTATTTGTTGTTAATATTTACAAAAATAATTTGATTTACATTTCATTTTTTGTTTCTACTGATGATATTGTTTATTTGTTATTCTTCCATGATGTTGATGTTATAACATTATTTCCTGTATTTAATAGTTCTTGTCAAAAAAAAAAAAATCCTCAATAATATTGTCACAAGCTCCAAGGGCAAGATGTAAAAAAAGTGCACTCAGCGCTTACTCATTTACCCTTGCAAAATAAAATTGTTATCTTATGTTATCTTATCTCTCTCTCTCTCTCTCTCTCTCTCTCTCTCTCTCTCTCTCTCTCTCTCTCTCTCTCTTTCTCTCTCTCTCTCTCTCTCTCTCTCTCTCTCTCTCTCTCTCTCTCTCTGTGTGTGTGTGTGTGTGTGTGTGTTTGTGTGAAATGACACGTTTCTAGAGACAACGTTTTCTCCACGTCAGGGTCGGCGACGTGTTGACTTGCGAGCATGTCAAGGCGAATTTGCTGATAGCTAAAAATAGGTGCTGACTGTTCTACGTTCCTATTTAAAACGTTTGCTCTGTTGACAAAATACGAACAAGCACAGTGATCGGATACAGCATTGAGAAAACAGTTCGCGACCAACGAAGTTTCAACTGTATGAGTGGGAAGGTAGGTATTGGATTTTGAAGTTTTGTTAAATGAAACATTGAAAACTAAAATATTTAGTTAAAAAAAATAATAATAATACAATTTATATAGCGCATATATCTCACGGTACACGGCGACTCAAGGTTATACTTTACGTTATGTGTTTGAAGTCAATTTTGTATTTCAAGGTTAGAAATGAAGTCGGGAGGGGGTGGGGCAAAACAGTACGACTTCGTATCTCAAGAAACACTGAACGATTTTGACCAAACGTCAAAGGAACATTACTTCGGTTAGTGGCCTGACGCCTGTCCCATTATATTTGCTCTACAACAAAGGTCAAGGTCACTGGTGTCATTGTTTTGCTTAACACGGTTCGTTCAATATCTCAAAAATGGCTGAAACGATTTCGTAAAAAGGCACGCTAGTTACTGTGCAGCGACACGCAGGACAAGATTAACATGGAACTCAACAACCCATACTAGTGTTATAAACATGTTGGCTCCCTCGGTCATTTTTTTGGTGCTAAATCTCGTAACACATTTATTCTACTAATGAGATATTCTTTCTACAAGTTCTTACTGTCCGATCGTCGTTTTTTAAAAATGAATTTCAGGTCACGTGATGTAACTACTTTAAATCATCAATATAAAAATAATGTGAAAAGGCGTGACGTAAAAACAATAAGGCGAGCCATTCAAATGTGTTTCTTATGCAGGCACACACACACACACACACACACACACACACACACACACACACACACACACACGCAGCCAGACACAAAGTCGAAAAAAAAAAATTTACGTGTTAAATTTTCTTTTGACTGGGCCATATCCTATGGAATGATAGACCAACATCTTAACTATCTGCAAGCAAAAATCGGTCAGCCAATTTTGAGACCGCGCAAAATGTGTTTACAAAATTGGTGAATAACAGCCAGCTTTGAGAAATTGCCAATTTGAATGGTATAAAATGCTTAGAGGTAAAGGTAAAAAAGGTAAAGGTAGTCCCATAGCCTTGTGGCCGTAGGGGAGCGTGATGTTGGAGATCACACTTATCTTGGGCCAGCGTAATGAGGGTGATGCCCAACTCTCTCCCTCGCTGCTTTACCTTCCCCACCCTCAAGAGAGTAGGTACTCAATCACAGTTGAGTCAACTGGGGGCGTTGTTATTTGTCGCTTTACGCCTTAGCGGTCACCCATCCAAGTGCTAACCGCACCGGACGGTGCTTCACTTTCGACACAGTAGCGAGTGCTCCAACCACTGCACTATCCGAGGTAGTTACAAGTATTTGTATAGGACAAAACAATCTCATTCGGTTAAGTTTTTTTCTGGCGATAAGACAACCCTTTCTCTCCCACACCCCACCCGCAAGAATAATTTTTTTGGGGGGGAATAAAGGAGTGAAATTGAGAGTGACAGCCTGACCAACCGACCCACTGACTTGCTACCTGACTGCTAGTGTATGATCGATTGGCCATTAGTTGAAGTACCTGTACACCAAAAATCAACAAAATACGTTAAGTAGCTTTTGGAAAGTAACGAATGTGTGTGTTTAGCACCAAACTGCCGGCAAGCGACCTTAAACTTTGAGGCAGAGCAAATATGTTGACACGGAAGGCTGCCCACTAACCTAGGTAATGTCCCTATGAAATTTGGTCAAAATCCTTTCATTGATTATAGGCAAGCATTTGACCAACCGATAAGCAGACCGACCGACGTTTGGCCGATCATTCTGATTCCCGATTACTTTAATGTAGTTCAATATATACGAACGATTAAAATAATAAATAAATAAATACAAATACGAAGTAAAAATTATTACATTAAAGGGACGTAACACCGTTCACCGATAGAGAGCAAGGGTGCCGTAATGTGTTACTTCCCTTGCAGTCCTTGCTGAATGC
Organism: Oncomelania hupensis; assembly: GCA_036898135.1. Taxonomy (NCBI): domain Eukaryota; kingdom Metazoa; phylum Mollusca; class Gastropoda; order Littorinimorpha; family Pomatiopsidae; genus Oncomelania; species Oncomelania hupensis. The sequence goes on along the minus strand of CM072524.1, from coordinate 13,691,790 downwards.
CGTTTTACATTTTCCAGAACCTCTGCCCGTTTTATTTTTTGAAAGCTACAAATTCAAATATATTTCGGTTGCTTTAAAAGCAAACGAGTAGCAGCTGTACATGCCTACCAAAGTAGGCTTACACGAAAGTAATAAATGTTAACCCCCTCTTCTGTTCAGATGGTTTTGTAGACACTCAAACACATAGCGGACAACATTCGAGAATGTACTGGCTAGCCATGAGAGTTGCCGAGGACAGAGAAAGATGGAGTACGCTGGTTAAACGATCATCTGTGGTGCCCCAACGACCTTCGAGTTACGGGATAGGCTAGGAAAATCAGCATTATCAAAAGTGTTACATTTCGGGGAAATGATATTACTCGGATTTATCTTAAAAAAGCAAAATGAAAACATGGGAGAATGTGCCACCTGCAAGCCAAAATTATTTAAATTGGTTCGATGTTTATAATATATTTGACCTCAGGGGCCTTCAGCTTTGAGACCATGTAAAGTATATCTGTATAGTAAAAATAATCAAAATAGGTTCCGTCAGTCTGCCCAACCAATCCACTTACTAACCAACAGACAGACTGTCACATTAGGATTGGTCATGAGTGACTCTAGCAATGATCAAATTCGGTTCAGACACCTTGGGGATATAAAGCAAAGTATATAGGCTCCTCGGGCAGTTTGAGTTAGATCCTGTCCAGCCAGCACCTTGAGCAGCTGTTGAGCTGGTGAAGCGCCTGTAAGCACAATCAGAATCCAATAATGATAATTTAGCAAAGAATTGACCCCAACGAACTAGACCTTTGAGGTACAACAAATCCGATGGCACGGGAAGCTGACCACTAACATACATTGGTAGTTCCTATGAAGTTTGCTAGTTTCATTCCAGCGGTTCTTGAAATATGGCAGCGCAAAGGACCGACCGACCAAGGCTGTTTCTGATTCCAGGTTATATTAAAACCACCGTTCAACTGCAAGAACGTATTCATTTTTTTTAATTCGCTCATTCAGTTTTTCATTCTTTCTAGAATCTACCAGCTATGGCAGTGGTTACAGTGGAAAACAAGCAAGAACTACTCACCAAGGGTTACACAGTCGTCTACAACGTCCTGACTGAAGACGAATGTCAACACTACATCCAACAGTTCCGACAATGGCTAGACGGGAATTTTAAACACGGGGAATTTCCTTTGTCATCGCACTCATTGATTCAGCGCTACGCGATTGGTCACTTGGAACCAACGTGGCACGTGCGAATGAAGTCACGCGACGTCTTTTCTCAGCTATGGGAAACGGACAGACTTTTGTCCAGCATGGATGCCGCCGCAATAGGTAAGTGATATATACTACAGTCGTCAATCTGTCAGGAATTGTAGTTTCACGTTTGTTGACTCACATATGAGTCTATGTACTCACACTAAAAAAATATTTTCCCCAGATTTTGGTCCATCTGTACGAGTCCTAAATAGTCCAAAAATTACTTTTTCTTTGGGTCGTCCGTCCGTCTGTCTGTCCGGCTTTCGTCTGTGCAAAACTAGTAAGTGGCTCATATATATATCTCTCTCTCATAACCTATTTTAACTATCACAATCAAACTTGGTAAGATAGTGTATATCCATGAGACCTCATAAGTGATCAGTGAATGAATGATTTCACTTCAAGGTCAAGGTCAACAAATGTTATTAAAAATGACATTTATTCACAAAACTTCACTTTTTTTTCTAAGTTATTAATATTGAACTTAGGATTCTTTAAAGCATTATAGACGTCAATGAGACACACATACTTGGCAAATTTGGACAATCTCGCTCCAAGGTCAAGGTCACTGGAGCTGTCCAAAGTCAGACCATATAGATACTTTGAAGTGACCTTGACCTTAAACTATGAGAGATATAAAGTCCAAACATGTATTTAGAGATGATACATTGATCTTTTATGTTTTTGCGTGATCTTGAAGGTCAAGGTCATTTTAGGCCTTGCAAAAACATTTAAAAAATTGATTATTGTACAGTACAGTGGCTCTATATTTAACCCATAGTATGCAACAACATTTTGGTTATTTCATTATACATGAACATGAGAGGTCACGTGAAGGTCAAGATCATTCCAAGGTCAAGATAACTGAAGGTCAAGGTCATCCCAATGTCAATATTTTTGGCATAATACAATTTTTGCTACAGTTTATGTGATCGTAAATGAGTGTATTTGGAGCTGGAGGTCAAGATCATCTCAAGGTCAAGAGCATCGAAATATCAAAGTCGGAATTTCTTTGCATTTTAATGCCACCATTTCATTTCATGTTTTGCTTCCTCTGGGCACTCATTTTCATGCTAAATATTGCAAGTCCCATAAGGAGCATGCGAGTCAAATAAGCGTTGACCTTCTAGTTTTGACAATGTGCTCGACTATGTGTCTAATAAGGTAGACTAAGTCATAGCTGGAACTGACACGAGGCACAACAATGAATGAGCATGAGAAATACCCAATACAATGTATGTGTAGTCACATTATTCACAGCTGGATGCATGTGCAGAGGCTCCTGAAAACGATAGATAGTAAACACGACGTGTAAGAGACTACTTAGAGGAAGACCTGTTGGTAAAACGATTGCGCCGCAACGGCTGAATGGTTGATAAGGGCAAATTATACTGTTGTAGTGATATAGACGCACTTGGTATCGAAGGTCATAATGTGGAGGTGAGTGCTGTAGAGTATTATTTTGTTTGTTTGTTTGTTTGTTTGAATTAAAGTCTGTTCACCGCAGTTATTTTGTACTAAGCCGTAAGGTAAGAAATGTTTGTGTCTTGCATGCAGTCTGGTATGGAAAGGGACCTTTCATTGCAGGCCGACCTCCAGAGCAAGGTGAAGAAGAGTTTTACAACGAAGAAACAGGAGGATGGCTGCACCTGGACCAGACGGCCAGGAGAGTGGGACTTCATGCCTACCAAGGAGCCGTCTATCTGGAAACGGCTGACGAAGATGATTGGACTTTTGAGGTCATTAAAGCTTATACACTTGTGTTTGACAGTATGTAAGAGATGAAAATGCAAACGGGATAAGAAGAAGAAGAGGAGGAGATGGAAGAAGCTTGACGATGATGATGATGATGGCGATGATGGCATGGACTTGTCGCTATGAACAACTGAATCAGTCATCCATCTTTGGGGGGTGATATTCAATCTAGGGAAGTAATTGTGACAGGGTAAGAGAGTAAAGGTTGACATTATTTGAATAACAGTCGCTTTTGTAGATCTAAGTGGAAAGATTGGAAACCCACATGGCAGTCTCCAAACAACTATTCCAGGACTGCAGTTTCCATGCGCGAACTGCGAATTGACAGACGCGGCGGACGAATCTGCAGTGACTGAAATTGTGAAATAACACGAAAATGATACCAAATTACCTGAAGTTAAACCTTAAACCTCCCTAAACTTTAGAAGAAACAAAATCTCAGCTTGATGGCAGCCATCTTGACAAAGTGTATTTGTGAGCCCTCGCTAAAAGCCTCCCATGTTCCTACCTCTCCGCCCTCGCTTTCTCGCTTTACATAGCATTTTACAATTAGACTATGCAATGTTGCAGGTTGTGGAAGGGTCTCACGCTCTGTTTGACGAATACTACACCTCCAACCCGGAGCAACAGAAACGGGCGTTCTTTCGCGGAAACATGAAAGCGCGCGATGAGCATCTGGCGTGGATGAAAACCCGTGGCTGTGCTCAGAAGCGCGTGCCAGCGCCCAAGGGCGGCATGTTGCTTTGGGATTCCAGACTTATCCACGCCAATGCCAGACCAAAGAAAGGCAGAAAGCACCCTGAGAGGTGAGTGAAGAAAGACAGACGGAAGGTAGACAAAGGCCGAATGGATTAAGAAGAAAGACAGAACAAAAGAAAGAAAGAGACAGAGAAAACAGAGCAATAAAAAGGAAGAAGGTAACAAAAGGAAGAAGGTAACAAGAGGAAGAATAAATAATTAAGAAGCGTAAGGGAATGGCGAGGAAGCGAAAGTGATCGAGAGCACAAGAAGAAGAAAATGATGACGATAGTGATAATAATTTCTGAGACTGGTTAAACATTTGATAATGAAACCTTTTTTTCTCCTAGTGTTTGTTTGGTTTTGTCGATGATAATAACATGTTATTTGTGGACCGATGGTTGTTGTTACGGTCTTTGCTGAAAAATGTTGATGGATGGCCACAACTTAGGAGTTTAGTGGCCACATTTGGCTTACGTCGGAGGTGGTGGCGCCATGTTTATCACGGCTCGGTTATAAGCGTGTGTAACTGTGTAATTTAACTACAACAAGGCACATTTTCATGACGATGCAATGTACTCTTTCACGATTTGACTATAATATCAAACAGCTTTTTGAAGATTGACACGCAACCAGTGAATTCAACTGCCTGAGCTCGCCAAGTCGTGTGTAGCAGACAACCTTTCTTGCGTGTACTCATGCGTGTGGGAGAAATATAAGTTGACCTCTAATCTCGTGGCGTCACACTCTCGCTTCTGATTGGTCCTCGTAAGCCCGGCTTATGTATTTTTGCAGAAGAAATCAAAGCCATGCGCTGTCGTTGTGAAATTTTACGATAGCCAGTACGCAAAGAAATACATAAGGATTTCATAAGCGAGTTCCATAAAAGCTCGTCCACACCTGTGTTATACACCCGGGCCACACGTGGAACTCGCAATATTTAACATGAAAATGAGAGCGCAAAAAAGAAAAAAAGAAAAGAAAAAGAAAGTAAGGAAATGGCGACATTACAATGCAAAGTAATACCGACTTTCATTTTTCTATGCTCTTTAGCTTGAGATGACATTGATCACTGGCTCCAAATACTTATATATATATATATATATATATATATATATATATATATATATATATATATATATATATATATATATATATATATATATATATATATATATATATATATATATATATATATATATATATATATATATACTATCAAATAAAGTATAGCAAACGTTGTATTACGCCCAAAAAAACGGTGACCTTAGGATGACCTTGACCTTCAGTGACATTGACGTTGGGATGACCTTGACCCTCTCGTCATCTCACATGCATGTCTGATTAAATAACCCAATGTTGTTGCATACTGTGGGTTAAATTGACCTTTTTATGTTTATTCAAGGCCTAAAATGACCTTCAAGATCAATACAAAAACGGAAAATATATGAATGATCAATATATCATCTCTAGATGCAACAAATTTGGACTTAATAATTATCTTTCATAGTTTAGGATCAAGGTCAATTCAAAATACCTATACAATCCCACTTTGGACAGCTCGAGTGACCTTGACCTTGGAGTGAGGTTGGC
>CM072524.1:13668028-13685959 GCA_036898135.1 Oncomelania hupensis | reverse complement strand
CTCGATCGCAAAGCGGTAAACAGCGTACTTATGTATATAAAGGGTGGGAACAACAAGTTGTGTCTCTGGCGAAACGAATCCGATCAAACGGTTTATTGTCAAACCTCCTAAGAACGAACCTTTAATCTTTCATTCGATCGAAACGATATAGGTCTATACGAGGCGAAAGTTCCAATAAAAAAAACAGAATAGGTCGATATCAATGTCTACACCATTATAGGACTGTATTTTTCCATTTAAATGAAGAAATAATAATAATAATAATAATAATAATAATAATAATAATAATAATAATAATAATAATAATAATAATAATAATAATAAGTTCGGCGCTCTTACTCACTAGAGCTCATGGCGCTTTACAAAAAATAAAATCAGTACAACTTATTATTATTAATATAATTATTAGTAGCAGTATTATTAGTAGTATTATTATAAATATTAATTTCCTCTTAGCATCAACTGGTGTCGGAATAATGTACCAATAGCCGCCTTTACGTTCCGGTGTCGTGCGAATACAATCTATTTAATTATTTAATTTAAATTTAAATTAAATTAAATTAATTAATTTAATTAATTTAATTAATTTAATTAATTTAATTAAAATTTAATTTAATTTATAAAATAATCTTATTAGTATTATTATTAATATAATTATTAATCAGTACAACTTATGTTAATCTGATGAATGAAAATTGATACAACAACAAAAGAAAAGAAAAGAAATAAAAAAATTATATAAATAAATACATTAATAAATAATTAAAGCTAAAATAAAGATTTAGAATAAGGTCAGATAATAAATCCATCTCAGTGTCTGCTTCTCTTTCTATCTCCTTCTGCTTCCTCTTCTTCTTCTTTTTCTTTTTCAGCAACACTGGAGAAATGTAAATTTACAGTTAGACAAGGGGAGGGGAGCGGGGGTTGTGGGTAAATTTTAAAAACAAAAGTTAACTGGATTAATGCTAGTATAGGTTCGCTCTTGGGAATAAACTGTGTGGCAGCGGATTGGTTTTGGCCAAGGACACCTGCTAAGTTAGTAGGTGTCCTTGGTTTTGGCCAAAGACACAGCTAAGCCTGGTCTTACCCGTTCTATCTATGATACATGAGCTGTACGCTATCTACTGCTTTCAGACTGTGCTATCGAGGATAAACTTTCAGCCTGTAATGCCCCTGTGATTCCTCCTTCTATCTCACAGCGGTCCTGTATCGGCCAGCAATTTGAGGAGTTCTTGAGCAGGAAAATGCAGGAAAAGCGCTATATAAGAATGATTAAATAATAACTAATTAAATAAACTGGTAATTGTGCCATATAAAAAAACAACTACAATAACAACAACAAAAACAACGCCTAAAATCTAACCTAAAAACACCCCTAACTATTATATTTAAAAAAAAATCTATAGCTGTTCAAATCAGCACAGACGCTAATGGTTTTTTTTAAGTATGCATGCCGTGTATATAACGACCACTTTATTAAAGTTTCTTTGTTAACAAGCTACTCAAACTATGTTTGTTCAAGTACAAACAATGCCTTGACTGATTTCTTAGTTCACGGCCGCACAGACCGCAAAGGTATAAGTGATTTTTGAGGGACGGGCTACGCGGACTCTTAAGAGGCAGTATGTTTACCTATACTAGGTCTATCTTCACATTTCTCCATGTACTCTTGTACCACGATGGAGAACTTGCCCTCCAACTCCACCAAAGTGGATGTGTTTCGATGTGAGAAAAAAAAAACAGCCAAGATAGAGCAAAGTCTAAAAAACGGTAATATAATCTAGGTGACTAAACCTAACCTCCTTATTAAAAAAATTTAAAAAAGAATACTCCCTGCTTTCCCCCACCCACCACAAACTTTTTTTAAAAATTAAATCAGAATAAATAAATAACCCTTTGCTTGACAATCCGGGCACAAAAATACAACCAGAATAAGCCCTCAATAGGCATTATCCCTAAATAAACCGAAAGTAGGTTGCTTCCCTTGAAATGCGGTTACACAATACATGTTGACAGCATAAACCGAAAGTAGGTCAATGAGAGTTGCTTCCCCTGAAAAGCGGTACAAAATACATGTTGACAGCTATTTAGGAAGTACTCCTATTTAAATTTAGTATGAAACTGCGCATGGAGCCTAGTCTTGACCGCTTGGTCAACTATTTATTAAATACTCATTAAAAAAGGTAAATGGTAGTCCCATGAGCATAGCCTTGTGGCCGTAGGGAGCGGTGATGGTTGGAGATCACACTTATCTTGGCCTGCGTAAGTAGGGTGATGCCAACTCTCTCCCCTCGCGCTTTTACTACCTTCCCCACCAAGAGATAGGTACCAATCACAGTTGAGTCAACTGGGGGCGTGTTGTTTGTCGCTTCACACTTAGCGGTCACCCATCCAAGTGCTAACCGCACCGGACGGTGCTTCACTTTCGACAAATAGCGAGTGCTCCAAACCACTGCACTATCCGACAGCCCCAATATTTCATTATAACTCCTTATACGAATCCTTGACTGAGCATTGAGTTTAACGTCTACAACCCATCATTGGCGATGTGGCAGACGTGATAACGAGCCCCGGGAACAACGCTGAACCACCAGAACAACCCCTACTGCTAAAATGGTCAGTGAAAAATGGCCTCTTTTATCTTGCCCATCACAGTACACATGCATTCATACACAGACTGCCGCAATAGATCATAGCTATCAACATGATGGCAAGCCGTAAAATATATTTCCAGACACAATTTACAAACACAGCTGACAATCAGGACAATATCTATATTATTATTATTATTATTATTATTATTATTATTATTATTATTATTATTATTATTATTATTATTATTATTATCATAAAAATGTGAAAAGGGGTAGGATTTTGGAGAGGGAGGCGAGGGAGTGGGGCGCCGAGTATATAAGACTCACATTGCTACGCATGTGAGTCACAAATCATCAAAATTGAGCACATACCATACCACTGGAGGTTAGCCACTAACTTATATGTAGGTAATGTTTCTATGAAGATTGGTCAAAATCTGTCCAGGGGTTCTTGAGAACCGACCGACAGACAGCCGACATTTGGTTCGCTTTTATTCCCGACTATTTCAAATTATTTCAAAAAAGTCTGGAATTACAAAAAAGACATATTTTGAATCACTGTCAAATACTATGATTGACGACACACATACATAGGATTCTTTAAACGATTTAATGGAGATAATGAACATTTCCGTAGAAATAACAACCTAGTGCTAAAAAAGAAATGCCCCGTGGCTTCGCGGTAGAGTACAGAGTTGCATAACAAAAGAATCCATTAAACCTCTTCACGCGCTGTTCACAACGAAAGCTGTTTAAAAGCGTTTGCTTCTTTTGTAACAAAGACTGCATTTGTCGTCCTTCAATTCCCCCAACTCCAACCCCAAAACCACACTCCCACTTTCGTTCCTTCTCCCTCTAGCACACACACACACACACACACACACACACACATACACACACACCGCGCGGCGCCCGCTCGCACACATAGTAACAACACAAACTATGAGATGCAATCTATACAGCAATTTTTCTGACTATGGCATTGGCATTGGAGAATCCTAAATTAATCGTGAGGCCTCGTATAGATAATATATTTTAATTCCTGCGTTGGCTAGGCAAATTTTATTATGGACGTGGCCACACATGGCTTACGGTTTACGGCTTATGCATTGGTTTATGAGATTTTTCACTGACCGGAATTTCGACGGAAGGCCTCACTTTATGAGTTTAGTAGAACATCGGCTTACATTTTACGGCTTATGCAAGGGTTCGGAGGTAGTGGCGCCATGTTTGTCACGGCCCGATTCGAATTTATAAACGTGTGCCACATTGGCATGTAGCACCCGGCCACACTTGGTTGCGCTTATGACTTCATTATGTATTTCACGGCGTACTGTTAACGTAAAATTTCAGGATAGTCCATGTTTGATTTTTACTGCAAGAAACGATGCACAGCTTAAAATATTTAGGTGCAATTGTATCGGACAATGGGTCCCGATAGGAAGTCCTCTCCAGGATAGCACAAACAACTGCTGCTCTGACACAGTAGTAGCCCATTTGGAAAGACTGGACCATCAGTCTACGCTCCAAGGTAAGGTTGCTGCGCTCCCGTGTCATCTCCATCTTCCTAAACTCTTGTGAAACATGGACCCTCACAGCAGATCTACAACGAAGCATGGGTGAGGTGCTACAGAAGACTTCTGGGCTTTTTTAATATCCAGCACATCACCAACGACGAAGTCCGACAGACAATCACACAACCCATTGGACCACACGATGACATGCTCATAATAGTAAAGAAACGGAAACTCCGATGATATGACCACGTCACCAGAGCATTGGGCCTTGCAAAGACCATCCTGCAAGGCACTGTGCAAGGAAGCAGAAGAAGATGGAGACCGAAAAAGAGGTGGGAGGACAAAATTCGAGAATGGACTGGCTTGACACTGAGCGAAGGCATAAGGGTTGTGAGGAGATAGAGAAAGAAGGAGTACGCTGGTTAAACGATCAGCTGTGATGCCCCAAAGACCCTCGATAGGATAGGCACAATTACGAATTACGATGACCAAGCAGAAGTGAGAGTGTGACGTCAAGAGTTTAGAGATCAACCTAACCTCCTCCCTTGCAGGTTGTCTGCCTTGACTAGCTTAAGGCAATTGAATTCACTTGTTGTGTGTCGATCTTAGTAGTTTAATATAATAGTAAAATCGTGAAAAACATACATTACATCGTCATGAAAAAGTGTATTGTTCTAATGAAATTGCACAGCTAAACACGTTTATAAATTCTAATCCGGGCGTGACAAACATGGCGCTACTACCCAAGGCATAAGCCATAAAACGTAAGCCAACGTGGCCCCTAAACTCATAAGATGTGGCCACCCGTCAAATTTCCTGTCAGTGAAAAATCCCATAACTCAATGCATTTACGGCATAAGCCGTAAAACGTAAGCCGATGTGTCACATACTTATGCGAGCTACACAGTTTCTAAATAATGTGGGGCCTCGCTTAGAATTTCCCAAGAAGCAGAAGGAGAAGAACAAACAACAACAATCGAACGAACGAGCGATTGAACGAACGAAAAAAACAACAGAAAAACAGAAACAAAGGAAGAAAAAAAAGAAAGAAAAGAAGGAAGAAGAACAAGAACAAGAAGAACAAGAAGAAAGGTCAACTCACTTTTGACGACGGCCTCGGTGTACTCTAGATTAGCCAGAGTGATGGGCATGATGCTGGAATTAAGCTTGAACGCGCCATTGTATCCAGTATTCAGCAAGAAAATCTTCGTATCCGCCACGTGGACCTGGTTCTCACAGATTTGGGGGTCGCCGAACCCTTCCACCATAACCATTTTGTGATGCCTGATCTGATCTACGTAAATGTTGGCCAGCTGGTTGACCATGTTGTCTCCTTTGAACACTCGCTTCACCTCGATCTCTCCTTTGTACAATGGGTTCACCCCATCCCGCTGCATTCCTAGGGAGGGTTCGGCCATCAGCTTCTTCACAGTGCCCGTCAGAACGATGTTAGCCATTTCTTCTCTCTCCTCCAGCGACCGGTTCAGCTCCCTACAGTCCTCCGCCCTCGCTGATCCCTGTAGGAGGAGCAGGAGCAAGACAGACGATAAGAAGAAGAGGAATCCTGACCACATTGAAACCTCTGTCCTCGGCATGGTGAAGATTTCAAACGCAATCTTATTTCTTCCAGAAAATTAGCCACCTAATCTCTTCAAGAACTGTCCCTTTAAAAATCTTCTTCTTCTGAAGTGGAAATAAATGCTTAATTCGATGGTGGTAATGATGGTGACAAAGCACTGATGATGTTAGTGCTGTAGATGCTGTTGAGCATAATAGCTATGGCTTGAAGTGCTGGTATATTCCACATAATACAAAGATAAACACTTATTTCACACAATCAAATAATAATCCAATCGTTTCAAAGACTAATCAAAGGTTCAACAACAACAACAACAACAACAACAACAACAACAACAACAACAACAACAAAACAGGCGGTAATCCATTCACATGTTTTTTTTCCAGACACTAACTCAATCAGGAGTTTCCTGTAGTTAGTTATTCATTGCTTACAGGGTTCAGCAGCTGCAAAAGAACCGAATCAGGACCACAAAATCAGAACCACAACTTGATTAAAAGAGGACTCACTCCTGATCCGTATTAAAGATCTGTTGAAACAATCCTAGTGGTAACACTGAAGGTATTCCACCAGCCGGTCACTTTACAATAAAGGCATCCCACGCACAGGACGCTGAGGCTATACTCTTAATTTATGAAATAAGGCAAAAACTGTTTTAAACAAAAACGTGAAATTCGTAGCAACGGACTGACAGACAACAGGACTTCTACTGAAGGATGGTCCATGATTTGAAGTACCAGTATAACAAAACTCTACAAAATCGTTAAAACCGTTTTCAAGCTAATTAGTAAAACTTCTTTAGCAACGAAATTACTCCAATTTCCTTGACCTTCGCAAATTTGATGGGAGTCAGGCCACTAACCAAGGTAATGTTTCTATGAAGTTTGGTCAAAATCCGCTCAGTAGTCCTTGAGATATGGTCCCCAACGGACCGACCGACCAAACGACATTTCTATTTCAAAGTGTTTCCAGATAAGTCTGGAAATATTAAGCAAATGAAACGATGATGATAAGTTACTCCAGGGAAAAAAAATCCAGTTATTCCACAAACTGAAAGCATTGTGCGAATCTCCGATGCTACAAGACAATAAGAAGACGATGATCCAAATACTTCACAGAAAATAGACGTGACGAACATCCAGGTACTCCGCGGATCCAGTTGTGAAGATAATCCTCTTAATCTATTTCGAAAGCACTGCAACACCTTCACAGAATCTAGATACAGAAGTATATCGATAGAAGGTAACAGTTACACCGGTAGAAGAATGCACAATTGCCAAGTGGAATTACTTTTTTTTCCCTTGCACAATCACAAGATAAAACGACAGGTAAGGTATGACGGCCTGCTAGCGCCAAAACTTAATAATTACAAATATCATGAGATTATTACAATTATCACTGCCAAATTATAAATATTTATATCTTCGCGTGATCCTGTTTAATTGTTAGATTTGGCTCTAACAATCCGCATGGAAATGCGCCAAAACCAAAAATTGTAATTATGACATAATAATTACAAATTTCACTTCATAATTACAATTTTTACGTGATCATGATTAATTCTGACTAGCGCCAAAATGTGCATTTCATTTTATTAGTGATAATAGTAATAAACACGTGTTCTGTGTAATTCACATTATGACGGTCTATTAGCGTCAAAATCTGATAATTACAAAATTAATATCATGTGATAATTATAAATATGAACGACATATTTGCAATTAACACGTAACAATTGTAATTATCAAGTGAAAATTACAATTTTCGGTTTTGGCCCATTTCCAGATGGATTGCTACAGTAGAGCCAAAACTGAAAAGTAAGCATGATCACGCGAAAATATTGGTATTTTTTCTTCAGTAACTGTAATTATACCTTGATAATTGTAGATTTGGCTCGGAATAGTCCGCTGGACCTAAATCAATAATCATGTAATGTAATGATAGTTGTAATTTTCCTATGATATTTGTAATTACCAGGTTTTGGCGCTAGCAAATTCACATACTTATTACTTAACACTGTGGATTACTTGTATCTGTAAATTAAACATATGTTAATTTCAATTATCTCGTGGTAATGGTAAACTCTCCGTTTTGGCGCTAGTAGGCCGTCATAGTAAGGTATGTAAGGTAACAGAGCAACAGGTAACAGGTCACAGATACGCCGATAACAGATGCTAAGAGGCAATATATTCACAAGATGATAGTGTCAAGTAAAATAAGATACGTAAATGACCGATACGCCGATAACAGAACCCGCACTGCCAAGTGGAATTTAATGCTTTATTTTCAGCGTACACAAGAAAAGTCGACAAACACTGATTGATCAGAAACCGACAGTATCACAGCCAGAGCCTGATCTTTATATTATAATTTACAACAATAGTCTTTGTGAAACGACATTTCCCGGCCCTGATTTTTGTTAGAGATTCAACTTTCACTCAGTTGAAACTTTAATGCAAATTAGCTGAAAGCTATTTATTGTCTTCTAAATTCTATAAAGCGACAAACTAACTTCAGAAAGACGCACGAACTTTTGTCATACAAGATTTTACGTGAGTTAACTTTAATATCGTTCACACAATTGAAACTTCACTGAAGCGAAACAATGTAAGCCAGAGTGCTTCTTCAACGTGAAATTTTATTTGTAAAAGTATACAAGTGAAATTAATCTGTGTACCCAAATCAATAAAAAGTGCTTTTTTTAAAAACTGTTATTAAAAAAATCGAAAATATGCGTCTGCTGATTAGTTTTAATCTAATTTTCATCTAGCTCAAACTTTACTATTCAATGAAATCTGGTTGAGAACTTATATACGATCGAAAATCAATGTCTGGTGACGAGAATGTTTTGCATTTCTCTAAACTTCATCCAGTTTTACTTTTCATTGTTTGCATAATCAAAACTCTTCCAAACTGGGGTGTCGGATAGTGCAGTGGTTGGAGCACTCGCTACTGTGTCGAAAGTGAAGCACCGTCCGGTGCGGTTAGCACTTGGATGGGTGACCGCTAAGGTGTGAAGCGACAAACAACAACGCCCCCAGTTGACTCAACTGTGATTGAGTACCTACTCTCTTGAGGGTGGGGAAGGTAAAGCAGCGAGGGAGAGAGTTGGGCATCACCCTCATTACGCTGGCCCAAGATAAGTGTGATCTCCAACATCACGCTCCCCTACGGCCACAAGGCTATGGGACTACCTTTACCTTTACCTTTTTACCTTCCAAACTGCGGAAGTAGCCTTGCAAGGTTGTGAGGTTGCTTCTTTTTTTTTTAAATTTCCCCAAGGGCCACTGCATTACAAATTAATTATTATTTATTTGGCGTGACGCTAGAATATCCTTGAGAAAATGACTCCTATGTAATGGCATAAGGGCATACGCTACAAGAACTGAGCAAACTATGTGCCAGAATGATCGACGACTTGATCGTGGGCTTTCAACGTCAAGAAGAAGAAAACTGGATCAAAGTAGCACAGCACACTCGACAGGTCAGAAGTAACGTCTTATAGGCCTACTACTTCTGCTAAAAGTATCTTCTCTCACACGTTGGGCGAAACTTTCATTCAACGTTTCTCCAACCTTGTCAGGTAACATTGCACATACCTTTTTTTTCCTTTCTCCCCACCTGTCTGCCGAAAATTGACTATCCACTATCACTTAACACGTGATCACATCGTTTGTTTTGAACATTTTTGGATATGTTTCCACCATACACATATGACACGAGATAAAATCAACGGGCACAGACAAGTAAATTTTGCACAACCTTGAGTCGCCTGTTTCTAGCCGAACACGAGAAAAGAGAGAGAGAGAGAGAGGGGAGAGCATGCGACCGATTCTAACAATCGTTGGACGGCGGGACTCTCTCTCTCTCTCTCTCTCTCTCTCTCTCTCTCTCTCTCTCTCTCTCAATGAAACATACAAGCCACCCGCTTTTGCACACATTAGGTTAGAAGTCAAAACGCTTCGAAGTATTGCGCCGTCAAATGACGAAGAGTACCGATTGTAAACCGATTATTTTGGGGCCCTGATTTAAGCTGAAGCATCGTCAAGGGGCACAACAGCTTTTGTGGTAATTCTTCCAAATTTTAAATTCGACTATGAAAACAATAACGGTCATAAACGTAGCGGCGGGGGCCGGGTAGCTCAGTTGGTAAGAGCGTCTTGCTAGTAACCGAAAGGTCGCTGGTTCGAATCCCGGATTGGTCAACGTGTGATCATATTATTTTCCCCTTTACCAACAACTGGCCCGCTGGTGTCAGTATAAATCGGTCCAGTAGTAGTCATTTGAAACCTTTAAAACATGTAGGCCTGCAGCAAACATTGAATGAACGTCCAAGGGCCTATAGGGTCGGTTTCCACAAGAGTCAAGATTTATTCGCCAAGTGACATACATACAGTTATAGTATACATTACATAAAGAATGCTTTAGATCAGCGGCACGCATGCACAAGATACGTAACAAGTACAGCATAGTACACCCTACCCCCACCTCCTCTTCCTCAAACACATTCTCGTGGATTTATTTCAAGGTAATTGGGAAACAGGCCTACCGATTGAGATGTTGTATAAGGGGAGAGTTGGAATAGTGTTTACGATGAGTGTGATGTGGATGAAAGTGTGTATAATTCTTAATGCATATATAGTCTACATTTAAAATACGATTCTGCGCCTGCTGTAATTCCTATAATTTCCTTTGAGATAATAAAGTTGTGTTTTGTTGTGTCGTCTTGTACAGCCAAACACTCGTACAACGAACACGCTTTTAGCGAATGGGGGGAAGGTGGAAGCGCTGCCAGAGTTATTCTTATTTATTACTTAGAACTTTCTGGATACAACGAACACGATTACAACGTAGACTCGCTTACACCGAAAGTATTTTAATATCCCAGACACTAAATTTCGACAGATATAACGTAATCCAAGTACGAAAACATCGAAACATCGTAAATTCTCGGAAATGACGCAAAAACCTCCATTTGAAATGTTATGTTATTCATGTGTCTGTAGAAAGCCTCTTTGGAAACAACATCATTTTGCAAATTTTTTTTTTAATAAAGGGAAAAAAAACCCGATGATTTAAAAAAAAAAAAGCGACATTCTAGAACCAGGAAACGACAACTTTATTAGGGTGTATTTCGACCACTGAACGCGCAGGCAAGCGAGACAATCCACTAAAAATCGTTGGGTTGGACCAGCTTTGTGACTTCGTTTTGGAGCAAATTCGCAGTGAATTTTGAGAAGACATCGTTTGAAGTGATACGAATGTGTTTGTGCAGGCCTAATTGGACGCCCCTGCCTATTTGGACGCCGGCGTCCAATTGGGTATGACATAGAAGCCTAATTGGACGCCCCCTGACTAACTATCCTATCCTGTCCCGTAACTCGGAGGTCGTAGGGGCACCACAGATGATCGCTTAACCAGCATGCTCCATCTTTCTCTGTCCTCAGCAACCCTGATGGTTTCGCCCAGTGTCAAACCAGTCCATTCTCGAATGTTGTCCTCCCACCTCTTTTTCGGTCTCCTTCTTCTTCTACCTCCTTGCACTGTGCCTTGCAGAATGGTCTTTGCAAGGCCTGATGATCTAAAGACGTGGCCATACCATCGGAGTTTCTGTTTCTTCACCACTGTGAGCAGGTCATCGTGTTGTCCAAAGGCTTGTGTGATGGTCTGTCGGACTTCGTCGTTGGTTATGTGTTGGGTATAGGAAATGCCCAGAAGTCTTGTGTCATCTCCCTGCTTTGTATTCTTCGTTGTAGATGTGCTGTGATGGTCCATGCTTCACAAGCATTTAGGAAGATGGAGATGACAAGGAAGCGCAGCAGTCTTACTTTGGAATGTAGACTGATGGTCCTGTCTTCCCAAATGGGCTTCAACCTTGTCAGGGCAGCAGTTGTTTGTGCGATCCTGGAGAGGACTTCCTGTCGGGACCCATTGTCTGATACAATGGCTCCTAAATATTTGAAGCTATGCACTGTGTTGAGGGATTGGCCTTGGACTTTGATGTCCGTGTTGATGCCATTGGTGTTGTTGGTCATCATTTTGGTCTTCTCTGCACTTATTTCCGTTCCATAAGCTCTGGAGGTGGTTTCAAGCCTCTGTACCAGCTGTTCAAGTTCTTGTTCCTCTCCAGCCAATCCATCAATGTCATCCGCAAAACGAAGATTGGAGATTGCTCTACCCCCTATGCTGACTGTGCCTTAGTAATCAGCAAGGGCATCTGAAATGATGCGCTCTAGGAAGATGTTGAAGAGTGTTGGAGAGAGTAGGCATCCTTGACGCACACCGATTGTTGTTCCCGATGGCGCAGTTATGGAGGACTGCACTGGTAGCCTTGTCATACAGGCTTTTGATGACTTCAATAATTTTAGGGCTGATGTTGTACACTTTCATTGTTGCCCATAGAGCTGCATGCCAGACTCGGTCAAACGTCTTCTTGAAGTCTATGAACACATGATATAGGTGTTGGTGCTGTAGGTATTTCTCATAGATTATTCTGAGGTTGAAAATCTGTTCAGTGGTACTTCGCCCTGCCCTGAACCCTGCTTGTTCTTCAGCTATGATTTGTTCAGCTTGGGGTTTTAACCTGTTGAGTATTATTTTCAGGAGGACCTTGCTGGGATGGCTGATGAGGCTGATGGTGCGGTAATTTTCACACTCCTGAAGGTTGCCTTTTTTGGGAAGATTGATGACAAGCGACTGGGTCCATGGTGTAGGCCACTCCCCACTATGCCAGATCTTGTTACAGATAATGGTGAGGGCATCATCATCGCTTCTCCTCTTGCTTGAAGCAGTTCCGCGGGTAAGTTGTCCACCCTCGCTGACTTCCCTTTCTTCAGCGATTGCACTGCTGCCTCAACTTCTTCCCGGAGAACTGGGAGGATTTCTTCTTCTTTCTGTTCTCGGGACATGCTAGAACTGATGGGTCTCCGTTTGGTGTATGGTTGTAAAGGTCACAGCAGTACTCTGTCCATCTGTCCAAGACTTCTTGTTCTTCTGTTAGACATATGCCAGACATGCTTTGGATCGTCGAGACTTTGGGCTGTTTAACACTTGTCAGCCGCTTCACAGTCTGGTAGGCCTTCTTGCTGTTGTTCTTGTTCAGACTGTTCTCTATTTTATGGCATTGATCTTCTATCCAGTTCTCCTTTGCTGTGCGCATGCCTTTTCGGATGTCATTGTTGATTTTTCGGTAGACATCAGCTCCCTGTGAGGTGTGGTTTTTTTTTTTAATCTCTCTTCGTTTATCACACAGATCCAAAAGTTCAGGTGTGATCCACGGCTTCTTCTTTGGTCGGTGCTTGCCAAGGATCTCAGTGGCGGCATCTGTCACAGCTGAGTTGAAGGTGGTGGTCATGGTGTTGACATCTACATCACCAGCCCCCAAAATGAGTGTTACGTTGAAACGCGAATGGTAGTATGTCTGAAACGCGCACGATAGATCTAATCGTTTCGTTTTGCAAAGTATTCAATAATAGAGTGTATTTACCTGATTTGAGTTTGCGTTGTTGTTAGAAGAGGCTTTTCATAACGTTGGTAATTTTTGTTAATCGATATTATTGGAGAATTCTCTGGATTCGCGTGTTTACTGTCGATAGAAACTTCCTGATAAATGTTGAAGTTTGAGAACGTTCTTGGAATGTATAGAGGGATGTATGACGTAAGTCAGTGATGACGAAGTTAGAAGCGATTGGTTAAATTGCGTCATACGCGATTGATCCAGGGTGTTCGGGAGAAGAATATATATATGTGCCGCACTGTTTTGTGTTGTAGTTGAGTCGAGTTGAGTTGAGAATTGTATGCAGATGTTGATGTATGCTGAATAAAAGTGGGAAACTTCATACGAAGACTCAGTGACTTGTATGCTGATTGAACGGGTTACGTGGATAATCGAATCCGAGATTACACTCATCAGGAGCATTCACGCATTGGGGCTGAATCTACTACTGATAGAAAACACCACCATCAAACAGAGTGTAACATTTTGGGGGCCAAGTCGTCGATCCACGTCATAGCCAAGGGTTCAACTGCTACAACAAGCGAGTCAACGTTACGAGAGGCAGTCATCGAGGGTAGCCGCCAACGTTGCGTCGGGAGGGGCCAACACACTGGGACTACATCACCGATAGGTTCGGGTTGACTGCAAGGGCGTGTAGTCGCCGAAGAGTTGCTTCGTGAGCGAACAACAGAGCGGGACTACGTGGCTGCCGCAAGACTACGTCGAGGGACAGTCTCGGAGCTACATCGCCAGTATTACAGATGGCGACGAGCGGACGTCGCGTCTACTTCAGCAAAAGAGCGTAAACATCAACTACAGCGGGGTGCAGCGTCGCATACGACGAGGACAGAGGGGCCTGCGTCAGCGAAGGCGACAAGTGACAAGCATCAACGCTACTGCAGAAAGCGTGCTGTTCTAGAACAGTCTGAAAGGTACAGCACAGTCAAGAACTTTTCCAGAAAAGAACTTTCCAGAAAAGCATCAAGATGGCTGACTTCTGGCAGAAAGGATTTGAACTGAATCTAAAAAGCAAACAGCTGACGGAGTACGTCAAGTCTCAGGAGAGAATACAAGAAAGAGAAATTGAACGGCAGCGTTAAGAAAGAGAAGAACAGCGACGAAGCGAAGAAAGACAATTAGAAGAACAGCGTCGCCGAGAAGAAATAGAATTAGAACTGAAGCGTCTGGAAATTGAACAGCAGCGGCAAGAAAGAGAAGAGCAGCGGAAAGAAAGAGAAGATGAGCGCAGGCGTGAGGAAAGAGAAGCTGATCGGCAGTTCCAGCTAGAAATGGCGCGTATCCAGAACAATCAGCATGCGCCACAAGTTGTCAGTGACAACAAAGCTCCAAAATTGCCAGCGTTTGTCGACGGGAAGGACCAGATTGACAGTTATTTGGCGAGGTTTGAAAGGTTTGCCGAAAGTTCTAACTGGCAACCTCAAGACTGGGCGATTCGACTAAGTGCACTTCTGACGGGGCAAGCACTCGACGTCTACACCAGATTGTTGAACGATGACGCTAAAGACTACGACGTCTTGAAAGAGGCCCTATTGCAGTGCTACAACTTTACAGAGAAGGGCTACCGTAAACGCTTCCGTGAATGCCGGC
This sequence comes from Oncomelania hupensis, assembly GCA_036898135.1. Classification (NCBI taxonomy): domain Eukaryota; kingdom Metazoa; phylum Mollusca; class Gastropoda; order Littorinimorpha; family Pomatiopsidae; genus Oncomelania; species Oncomelania hupensis. The sequence goes on along the minus strand of CM072524.1, from coordinate 13,671,166 downwards.
CTAAGTCAGACGAGACGCCAAAGCAGTTTGTGGAGCGCCTGTCGTCATATCTACACAAGTGGGTGGAATTATCAGGCGAAAGGAAGTCTTACGACAGTCTCCATGACCTGATCGTGAAGGAACAATTTCTCAATGCCTGTCACAAGGACCTAGCGACCCACTTAGAACTACAAAAGCTGCAGACGCCTAAAGATGTGACTGAGACTGCTGAAAGATATCTCATCGCTCATGGGAAGACCCTGGGGCCACCCAGCGCGACGAAACATTTTCAGAAGACTGGAAACCATGGGAACCAGATCCATGGAAGTCAGACGAGCCAGAGACAGACGGATTCCACGCCTCCTCCCAGGGAAGGGCATTCAAGAGGCTGTTTCACCTGCAACGCTACAGACCACAGAGCGGCTAACTGTCCTCAAAACAAAAGTAGCGGACAGCGGAGCAATACGGACAATGCAACAGCGGGCAACCGCAGAGGCGGTTCTCCAATCAACGGCAAACCAGTAGATCTGACCATCAAGTGTGCGGCGGGAGCGTCATTCTTCCGAGCGAGACCGAGCGCACAGCTACTCCTGCGGACGTGCAAGAGTGCATGACTGATGGCCAACTTCTCCTTGCCAACGGGAAATCCATCCCCGTCGTCGCCAGCGCAGCTGTGACCGTCCAGAACATGCCTGTTTCCAAAGGACGCGTTGGAAATCATGAAGTGACTGTCTTAAGAGACTCTGGCTGCAGTGGGGTCATCGTCAGGGAAGACCTAATCGCTAAAGAACAGTTCACTGGCGATTCAAAATGGACACTCATGGCCGACAGCAAATGTGTGAAAGCGCCAGTTGCGAAAGTTCACGTCAGCACCCCTTTCTACATAGGCGAAGTCGAAGCGGTTTGCCTGAAGAAGCCGCTGTACGATTTGATGATCGGGTACATCGACGGCGCGAGACGACCCGACGACCCCGATTCAGAATGGAGTCCTGCCTCAACCCAACGTGTCGAAGTTGCGGAGGAGGATCCATTGCCATTTCCCGATGGAGACATTACAGAGCTGCTACGGGACAATGTGGTTACTCCGGCTCAGCCTTGCCGACCAGAGATCGTCGGTGCTGTTACTACCAGGGCCCAGGCCAAGAGAGACAAGACGTCTACGCCACTGAAGGTCGCCGACAACTCTAAAGCTGCCATCGTGGACAGAAATAAGCTGATCCAGCTCCAGGAAGATGATAGTACTTTAAACAAGTACAGGAACCGCCAAGACCACGTGACCAAAGGCAGTGGTACGGTCTATTTTGAGGTGAAGGCCAAGATCCTGTATCGAATCTTCCAGCACCCGAGGGTCAACGGAGGGAAACCACTACGTCAAGTATTGGTACCGTTACCCCTAAGGCGCCAAGTGATGGAAGTAGCGCATGACTCAATCATGGGAGGTCACCTGGGTATCAAGAAGACGTCGGATAGAATCCAGGCGGTGTTCTACTGGCCAGGACTTCATGCGGACGTCAGCCGTTTCTGCCGATCATGTGACATTTGCCAGAAGACCATACCTCGAGGAAGGGTCCCGAAAGTACCTATGCAGAGGATGCCTTTGATCGACCGACCTTTCAAGAGGGTGGCCTTAGACTTAATCGGCGAAATAAGACCTCCGAGTGAAGAAGGTCATCGATGGGTACTGACTTTAGTGGACTATGCGACTCGGTACCCAGAAGCAGTGCCACTGAAGAAGATTGACACTGAAACTGTAGCAGAGGCACTGGTGGACATGTTCAGTAGACTTGGAGTGCCTGAAGAAATTCTGACAGACCTCGGGACGCAGTTCGTCTCTGACTGCATGGAGGAGGTCAACAGACTGCTGAGCATCCGGCATCTGACTACGACACCCTACCATCCAATGTGCAACGGGCTTGTCGAGAAGTTCAATGCTACGCTGAAGTCCACCCTGAAGAAACTGCAGCGAGCAGCCCAGACAATGGCATCGCTATATCAACGCCTTACTTTTCGCCTACAGAGAAGTACCGCAGGAGTCCACCGGCTTTTCTCCGTTCGAGCTGCTGTACGGAAGAACCATCCGAGGGCCGATGCACATCCTGAAAGAACTGTGGACGAAGGAAGTGGACACCCCAGAGGTGAAGAACAGTTACCAGTACGTGTTTGAGCTACGAGAGAAGCTGGAGCAGACTCTCGAGATAGCCAGAGAAAACCTGAAGAAGTCCCAGGACTGTGGAAAGCACTACTACGATCGTAGGGCTGTGAACAGGAAGTTCAGACCTGGCAACAAAGTGCTGGTGCTGCTACCTACCGATCATAATAAGTTGCTGCTGCAGTGGAAAGGCCCATACGAAGTGGAGACCGTGGTGGGGATCAACGACTATAAGGTGAAGGTCGGCCAGCATTCCAAGATATACCACGCCAACCTCCTTAAGCTGTACGTGGAAAGGCCATCAGAGACTGTGCATGCAGCAACAGCAGCTGAGATCGACAACAGCTTTGACAGCGATGAACTGTTGGAACTTGGAGACTTCCACAGCAAAGAAGGCATCGATGATGTTAAGCTAGGACCGAGCTTGACGGAAGGTCAAAAGTTGAAGCTCAAGGACCTTATGGGCGAGTTTCCCCATAGCTTCAGTGATGTCCCAGGCTCTACGACTTTGGTCGAACATGAAGTCCACCTCACTTCAAATATTTCCCGTTCGATCCAGACGACCCTTCCCGATCCCTTTCAAGGCCCGCGAATCCTTGAAGAAAGACATCGATGAGATGCTGAAGATGGGCATCATCAGGGAGTCCAGTTCCCCTTACGCGTCCCCTGTCGTGGTCGTGAAGAAGGACGGGAGCAACAGAGTATGCATCGACTACAGGAAGGTTAATAAGATCACCGTCTTCGACCCTGAGCCGATGCCTACCGCAGCAGACCTCTTCCGCCAATTATCGGGGAGTAGAATCTTCTCAAAGATTGACCTCAGCAAGGGTTTATTGGCAAGTCCCCGTGCGTCAACAGGACATACCAAAGACTGCTTTTATAACTCCTGATGGGACGTACGAGTGCCTTAGGATGCCGTTTGGTATGGTCAACAGCGGAGCTACCCTGAAGAGAGGAATGAGGAAGATGCTCAATGGGATGGAAAACGTCGTGTGTTACTGGGACGACCT